>VDFB02075321.1:351343885-351429023 GCA_007258455.2 Sequoia sempervirens
AGAAATCCCCTAGAAAGATAGTAAAAATATATTGTAAAGTATAAAGTGGGAAAAACATGACACAAATAGGTGTCCAATGTCAATTCATGAAGAAGATGAATATGAACCAATGGTTTATGGATTTACTAGGGAAGCATTTTTTTATACGGGTATGAAGAGAGCATAGGGTTTAGCTATAAGAGCATTCAATTTTTATTTGGTACATGGATAGTGGGAACTTTAATTAAGAAAAAGTATAAGACCACCTAACAATATACACTATATGGTACTGCAATTTCAAGATATAGGATGTACTCTATGAGTTATCCTAATAACTATTGAGAATGAGGTGGTAGGGGAGGCTACCACAATAATAATAATAATAATAATAATAATAATAATAATAATAGAGGTACTAGAGAAAGAGGAAGGACCAAAACACCAACATGTTATAACTATGGTAAATTAGGACATTATTCTGATTAGTGTAGAAGAAAAAAAAGGAGGAAAATCCACATGTGATTTTTGTGGTGATAAATCACATGATATTTATAGTTCTCCCAATTTTAATAGTTCCATAAGAATGTGTTGGTATCATGATTAAAAGGTGAATAATAGTCTAGTCCAAATTTAACCTATGATGCTAAATTAGTAATGAATAACTAAAGTAGAGGAGCAAATGTTCGACAATGTAAGAAATCAAATATAGAAAACAAAATTAGAATAGGAGAATCCTTATTGACAAAATAGAAATTGGAAAACTAATACAAAGGGAAAAATGGGAAAAAATCAAGAAAAAAGGCCATGTAGAAACTTAAGAAAAGAGAAGAGGAACTTTAGTAATTACTAGTGTTGGATTAGTAGAAGGATATCCTAGGATAATCTTATGAGAGTGAAGATGAAAAATAATATTTAGGTAAAGGGGAACATGATTTAGTGATAAGGAAGTCCAAAGAGCTAATTAAGAAAAAAAAAAGGAGAGGATAATAGTAAGGTAGGTTTCATCGCAAAATAAGTCTATAAACTAAAACTTGAATTGAAAAAATTGGTAAAATAAGAAGAGGTTGGGATTCAAGGTTTGGATATGATGAAGTTGGATAAGGTTATTGGAATGAAACTCATGTGAAAGATGGATTTGGTATTATTTATAGCTTCATCCAATCAAAGCTAGCTTGTGAATGAAGGGAGATAGTAAGTTTGATGAAGAGGAGGAGTAAGGCATATTCAATTAGTTTAGTTAATTATTAGGGTTGGATTAAGGATAAAATTATAACTTATTGGTGCTATTATTTGTAGAATTATTGGTTTCTTGAGAAGATGAGAGGGTTAAAGAAATAGAGGCATCAAGGTTAAAGAGGAGATAACCTTAAATTGATCTATCACCTATGTATAATCATACAAGGTGGTACAAAGTGTATATGTCTAAAAATGGTCACGATTAAGCTTGTTAATTAATTAAATATGATTTATTTAATTAATTCCTTTAATGTCATCTACATATAAATAAATTTAATTATTTATTTATATCGTTCATATTCTAAATTCTTCTACCTTAAATTAAATAAATAATTTTATTTAATTACTAACATTTCTACCCTCCGCTTAATTAAATTAAATAAATTTTTATAATTTATTTATATTTAATTATCATTTTATTCTAAAGTTTGAATATTTTTGAATATTCAAATAATGGAATATTCTCCATCCCATATTCGAATTAAATATTAAATATCTTATTTAATATTTTCCCCTAATTTCATTTTTAAACATAATTAAATATGATTTTATTAATTATGTGGGTTTCCATTTTCATCTCCACTTCTAAATTAAATAAATTTATTTTATTTAATTTCTAACTCGTGCTAACTCACCCTTCCAAGTTCGCATCTTATCCTTCGAGATGGAAGTTTCCCTTCGAAACTCAATGACGAAATTGAAAGAAAAGGGAAACCTTCCATCCTTCTCTTCCACTTTCGAAAATCTCCCGCCGTTCGTTCGAAACAAGCTTAATCCGGACCGTCGATCGATTTAGCCAATCATATCCATTCGAAAACTCTATAAATTCTGGCACAAATCCAAGCTTTGGTTACACTTCGTATACTCATTTATGCACGCATAAACTCAACCAGCATTTGCATTCATGTCAGTTTCGATATCACAGTAATATCTTTCATTTTAGCATAGCTTTTGCATCCAGCTTAGTTTTGCATTTAGAATCTCGTTCTTTAGCTGTCATTTTGTTGAGCCTGATCTGTTGATCTGAGAGCTACCTGGAAAACAACGAAACGCTGAAGATAGAGGAGGATAAGACGGTTTCGAGAAGCTGTGATTACGGTTTGCATTATTCTGCTTCTTTTCAGCTTTTCGATTTAATGTTTTATTAACATGTGTTTGATTTTTGTTTAATTAATCCAATATTTCATACACACATAAAGTGTTACAAAATTTGGATATTTATGCAAGATATTTTGATTGCAAAGCTTTGGGAAAATATTCTTAATAATACCCTCTCAACATTAGAGTCGAGATATCTTTGAAAGAAGGAATTAATAATAGAATATAAAATCCACCACCTTCTCATTTGTTCCTTGATTGTAATGTGTAACATTGATGAAACTGACATGCAATCCTATGTTGAATTAAACTTGTTCCATGAAAAGATAAGTGAGATAATGGAAGGAACCCATAGAATAGGTAGACAAAGAGTAGAAACATTATAAGGTTTTTTCCTTAATGAATAGAGAAAAATCTTAGCTAAGAATTGATTATGAAACGAATAATCAATGCACATTGATCTATAAAGGATTGAACATTATCTTAGGATCTCTTATCCAATTATACATGTATGTCTATGTTTAGCATGATGAGATATGGTTCTTGTGGATAATTTATTGTAGCCAAACATATTATGTTGTGGACGAGGTTTAAGGTTCCATCCCCTAGGGTATAATATGATGAGAGAATAGATATATAGTATTGCATGGAAAATGATAAGGTTAGGGGCATAGGTTGGGATGTTGAGGATAGGAGACACAATTTTCTTCATGTTATGATAATAATGTGGCAAGGGTTTTGAGGTTAAGGGTAGGATAGGAGAGGGAGTGAAAAATTGGTAAGAGAGGATCAAGCAAGATAAGTGAAGGGTGAGGTTTGAGAGGGTGGCTCATAGGGTTATGAGGTAAAGCAATTGCCTAAAGGGACATGATCATAGTTAAAATGAGGAATGGAGAGAGAGGGACATAAATAGTAGGAATGTGGGCTGGATGAGGAATATGCATGAAAATTTAGGTGAAGGAATATTGAGTGGTAGGAAAAATAAAAGAGTTTGGCTAGAAGAGAGGGATGAAGGTACAAGAATCAGACTATAAAGGGAGATGAATATGGATAATATATCCTATACCTTGTAATAAATCTATCCCCTTAAGATGGGTAATGATGATATTTGTTCAAGAGTATGCAAGTGAAGAGATTTAGGATTAGTGGCATCGTCAGGTAGGCTACTTTGGAGGAGACACAAGTGGTGGTCATTTTTTGTGAGTAACAAGCTTAGCATCATCTAATAGGGGCTCATTATCAAAGTGGTAATCATTATGAGACATGTAGAATGTGGCATCATGTGGGATGGATGACAATGGAGGAAGCGTAATGAAAGAGGGAAAAGGAAGGAAAGTACATGGATAGGTTTAGATGAGGGTTCCTATAAGAGATAATTTATGGGAAAGGGATGGTAAAAGAAGGATAATAATCTCTATCAAAGAAGAACAAAAATGATTCATCCTTGTATACTATACAAAATTTGAGTAGAAAAATGTAGTTTTTATTTTTCAATGAAAATAATAGCTAGAGACAATAGTGTAGTAAATTGGCACTAACCTAATTTTGAAAATTTCTATATGTTGTGACTATAATTATGTTTACTCAAAAAGAAATTTTTGTTGAATGATGAAAAAATTGAAAGTACAATTAACTAATTTTCAGACATTAGAATGAGATTTTGTTGTTTAGAGAGAAATTTTCTTTTGAAGATGAAGAAAGGAATAAATAATGAAGGTTAGGATTCATATCAAGTTCAATACAAATATAGATAGAAAATAGATCTATGCCTACAAAATTTAAATGTAGGAAATCCTTTTCAGTTATCTATCATAAGATTCAACTAGCAACTTATCATAAATGGGTTTAGTTAATAAAAACATACAAAAATTCTATACCAACTAAAAAAAAAATTATTTTTCTTTCTAGTTATATTGTTTAACATGTCTTACTTATACTAAATTATTATTCTAAATGGGACTCAATTGGGAAATGAATACAATAAAAAATTAGTTGACTCACTAGTAATTAAATTTATGAATAACAAGATTGTTTAAAGACATTTAAAAGATAATAAGAATGAAATATGGAAACTACATAAGCTAGTTGATGGAAAATAATAAGAGGGGCTTATTGAAAAAACTCAATTTGCTAATAGGAGGAACAAATTCCAATTTTGATATAAGGATGTTGACACACTTGTAGAGTGCAACCATGTCTTTATTGCATGCCATTTTTTAGAAAAAGGTAGAATAGATAACAAAAAACAAAAGAATGTTGAAAGTTTGGAGAAATGTAGAATATAATAAAGATACAAAATTCACATTGTAAACAAGTAAGAAATGTGGTCTCAAAATAGTTCACACCCCTTGTCTATGTTTCCACATTTTGCATAGTTGTACTTTTTGTAAAGGAAAATATAGAATTCCAAAAATCTATGACTCAAGAGAAATGAGTTAGGGGTCATTAATGTGTTGTGCCAAACACTAGAATAAAAAAGAGAAAAGGAAATAAGATGGAATATTTTCAAGGTTTAGATATTGGTTTTACCAAATACCTTATGCCTTTTGGGTATGATGGTATGAGTAATCCTACAAGTATGGGTTCCACAAGGAGGAATGGATATGGGAATTTGGGTGAGGGAAATGAGTAGGGAAAATAATAAAAGTCTGAGATTTTGAGACTTAAAGGAAAAGTGAATCCTCAAATTAAGAATTAAGAATGGTGAATACTCAATGCTAAAAAGAGAAAGCATGGAAAAGTGTAAGAGGAGAATAATTGAGGTTCATGGGTTAGTCTTATAGCTTAAGAAGAACATGATAACATGGAGACCTAAAATCCTAGGGCCAAAGGCAAAGACAAAGTAGGAAGTGTAAGCGTGGGTAAAGCCATGATAAAGTACCTAGGTAATGAGAAGTCTAAAAGACTAAAATAGTCAAAGGTCTCAAGAAAATGAAAATGTTGGGTTTTAAGGAATGGAATGAAAGTATATTGCTATAAACCTAATAAAGGCTACAAGTAGACACAATCACCCCCAACACTTATAAATTTCTATAGTTTGAGATATTTAGGCATGTGACAAGTATAATGAATGACAAAACACTACAACTAGAACATTTTTTAATAAAGGGGTCTATTAAATGAATTCTTAGATTGGTTATAAATGTTGGCCAAAACATGGTTCTATTAAGAAAGGAAGCACTCAACTTAGATAAATTTGCACTTACTAATATAAGCCCCACCATCACCTAGAATGGGGCAAGGAAAAGACATCACATAAAAAATATAGGGAAAAAATATAAATCTTTGATGAAATATTAATGAGGGACTCTATAGGCAACAAAATCAAAATAAAAAAAAATTAGAATAACAATAGAGTCCTTTCACTAAGAATGATATGTAAGATAAATGCTCAAAAGGAAAAACATCAACAAAGGAGTTCTTTGATTTTATCTTAAATTAGAAATGGTGTTGCAACGAATAAATAAGTGGAAACTTTATTAAATATTGTTCCTTATCATTCCAGGATAAGCAAATATTTTCAAAATAACTTCATACAATAAATTAATCTTCATGAATTAACAAGGCCTTTGATTGATCCATGGCAAAATATGTGTGCAAGTGAGTTCATTTCTTCTTCATGAAATCAAATAAACTAATCGTTAGAAGTAGGAATTGTAACAATCTTGGAGATAAATTTCATTGCAATATGACAATTCACACATACTCGAAGGTTCTTAACAAGTCTAATAGTTGTTATAACTAACATGTCTGGAAAACCAAAAGAATTTGACAACTTTTCACTATGGTGGTAGAGAAATAATTTTTTCCCTCCTTTTCTGTACCACTAAGTGTCTTGCATTTGGAAAATACCCTATTGTATTCATCTCCCAAACCAACTTCTCCAAATTTGCATAAATTTACTATGTTTGTGAATGCCATATGTCTCCTACATAAAAAGCACATACCATTTTATGGCCTTCAATCCAACTACACCTGGAGAGCTTTTTAATTCCTTATCTTTCATCAATCTCCTTACCATTTTCTCACATCTTTTTTAAGATTCAAATAAAAAAGTAAAATTGTTGTAAATACTCCGAGGCTTGATTTCTTATGTAGTCTGTAGGCAGCAAGAAAACAAATCCACACATCCACCACATCAACATTTAAAAAAATTGCTCTATCCTTTATGCTTGAATGGATGTCCATACCTTGTTCGAAAGCTCCCATTTTGGCACAGATAGGGAGGATGTTGGAAAAGGTTGTGGAGTATGGATTTACACCTGCCAATTGCATTTGCTCAAAAGCTTTTGAAGCCTTTTCAACAAATCCCATTTGCGTATATCCTGCTATCGTGGCATTTAATGAGACCACATTTTTTGAGGCATTCGGTCAAACAACTCACATGCCTTGTTTGTGCTTCCACATTTTTCATACATGTCTACTAGGGAAGTTGCAACAACAACATCTCCTCTTTCCTTTATCCTGTAATGATGTCCATACCCTGTTCCAAAGCTCCCATTTTAGCACATGCAGGGAGGGTGCTGGAAAAGATTGTGAAGTCTGGCATTACACTTGCTGATCACATTTGATTGAAAGTTTTTAAATTATTTTCAACAAATGCATTTTGTGCATATCTTACAATCATAACATTCCACAAGACCAAATTTCTTTGTGGCATCTTGCCAACAATTAATGTGCCTATCTATGCTTCCACATTTTTCATACATGTTTACCAAAGCATTTCCAGATGTAATATTTGAATAATCCCTTGTTCATTATGATTTGATAGATGTCCATACTCTATTCCAATGCTCCCATTTTTGTACAGGTGCGAGGGAACTGAAAAATGAAAACCGATGGGGTTGGAAAGCTTGTTTTTGAATGTGGTGAAATGGACTGCGTAGGAAAAATTTGAATGTTAATGTGAACAGAAACAACCTACTAACGGTGAAAAGAAATGGCTTGCTGAAGGTGAATGAAAATAGAAAACAATAGGTGAGATGGGTTAGTTGGGCCCACAACAACCACCTAAGCATGATCAATGTCTAGAGTGTGCTAGTTAAGCCCAACCATGTTACGGTAAACCTTCAAACTGTAACTCTTGATTCTTGAGAGCCATAAATCCTCAATTTTAAATTATTTAATAAAGAGATTTCTTAAAAGTTATGCCACTTGTAAGAAATTTAAAGTAGATGGTGGTAGATGGTGAGCCAAGTTTCTATGTTAAGCATGTGGGTGAGGGAGTTATTAAGGAGAGAGTGTTACATCAAGCACTTTAATCCCTCATATGACCATACTCAAAAAATTATATAGGAGCAAAAATAAAATAGAAAGCAAAAATGTTAATAGCTCAGCTAAGAACTAGTTCTCAACAACTAAGATGTGAAACTGGTAGGTGGACAACACCTAAAGAAGAATGGGCTGATAGGATATGCAGGTTTTGTACTTTAGAGATTGTAGAGATGAAATGACATTACATCATGGAATGTCCAACTTATATGGATATTCGAGTTAATTATATCGAGATTCTAAATGTGGACACTTTATATAGCTTGTTTGAAGCAGAGAAAATATCAAAAAGTGTTGATTACTTAGTAAAAATATATAGCAAAAGATCCAAGATCTAGAAGGAAAGGGAGATCAAGTAATTGATGGATGGTGGTTTTTGTTTCGGATTGTTGTGGTGTTCTATTCTACTATTGATTTGTGGGTCCCGTAGGCTATTTGGCCTCGTGGACGCTATTAAAAGTCTTCATTCATTCATTCATGCATATCTTTTTCTCCCTAGATGTTGAGCTAAGTGTCTTTTTAAGCCTGTGTGTGGGGCCAAGTGGTCATGCATATCTTTTTAAATGGATCTTGAACCCCATTATGAGGTCCTAATAAGTATTTAATGTAACGGTTTCTTTTAAACATTTGTCTTGCCCAACGCATTTAGTCCAAATTCTTTGTTAAAATTCTTTTATTAATTTTTTTTATAATTTTCTTTTCCCCATTTGGTCATTATTTTATTTTTTATTCTTGCTTTCTACTTGATTTTTCTTGGTTTGTAACTAAGTTAATTGGTAGACTTGGTCCATGCTCTTTCATGAAATATAAAATTTACCATCACTCTTTGCTTGTTCTTTAATATTTTGAAAAATATATATAGATTAATAAAATAACAATACTATATATAAATTTAAAAGTTAATTTTATATTTATATATATATATAGATATCATAATATTTCACATAATGTCAGATAAAAAATATTAAACAAACTAATCTTTATACAGGAATCATATTCTATACAAGTTCAATCCTTCACAATTTAATTAGCGGATAGGCTACCATATAGTGTGAGATTTGAGCCTAAAACAAGTCTTGCAAACCACTCTTGAGTCATTGGAAAACAAATTTTAGTTGTCGTTTAATGGTAAACCAAGTACCCTTTAATGTTAAAAGCCTCCAAAATATCAAGTGAAAGCCTCTAAAATCTCACTTTGATGGAACTTTCTTTTTCATTTGCATTGCTTTATGTTTTAAATCTATATACAAATATTTCAAAATCAGATAATACTAAATTTCTTTAAGGAAAAAAACTAGATTTGCCTAAGTTTATTTCATTCTATTATTTAACACTTATTATTAATTGTTTAATCCAGCCACATACAACTAAAATTTCAAACACATGCCAATCATACCCTACTCTCTAACATATTAACGTACATATAGTTTTCTATCTATCGACGTAATTCTTGAACCTCTTTTAAATGCAAGTGCTAGTATTAAATTTTTTTAAAAAATATTATGCATATACAAATATTCCTAAACACATAAAAAAAAAGAAGAGTTTAGATAAATACTTTACAACCGTAAACAAAAATTTGAAAACCATACATTAGAACAACTGAAACATTAAAAAATTCAAAACAGGGGCCAAGACTTGTGGAATTCCAAAGGCCAAATTCCAGATTTAAAGTGAAACCCTTTCAAGAGCTGAAAGGGATGAAAATAAATGAGGTAGGGGAAATGACCCAATTGCTGCCCATGATCCAATTATTGTTTACTCCTTGTTCACCTGACCCCCCAATAACCGTTTACATTTTAGTCATTACAATGTTTTAATTATGCCAATAAAAAATTGCAAATTACACCAGTATATGTTCACTACTAAATGTGTAGCTAACAAAAAAAAAAACAAGTTTAAACATATATTGGTGCATATATGTTTTCAACACAAGACAAGTTGCACAAAATAAAGTCATTTTTGAATTAATTAAAGTACATTGATGTTTACAATAACCACTCCATGCAAGTGGCTGAAAGCTTCAACTACATTGTATTTACATGAATACATAAACAGTTAATGGTGCACAATGTCACATAATTTAAAACATTATGAACAGTTAATGGTGCACATTCTGACATAATACAAAACATTGATCAGTTTTATGAGCTATCAATTGCACATAAACCCACACTTCCCTTCACATCTTCATGCATTAACTCCATCTACTTTTGGTACCTGCACACACAGTTAATGGTGTAAGGCTCCCTAATATACCAAAAAACATATTATAATTCATATATATGATTGAATTTAATAAAGCCACCTATTTTGTCAATTAAACCAAATATAAAATTGATTTCCTAAAAACCACGATAGAACTCAGACATAAATGGCCACTGCAAAATGAAATGACAGATTGTTTCCCATGAAAATTCAAATTTGAAACTCAACCACCACAATTCAATGCATTCAATTTACACATTCGAATGATTTTATAAGAGGGAATTTCCAGGGTCATTTTCGTTACGAATTCTCCTCTGCTTTCACTGAATATCCTCTGCAAAATTCAGAGCTTCCTAAGGCAACTTCTGCACATTCCTCTTAAAAGGGAGCTTATTTAGGTCAGAACACCTAGAATAAGTAAATTCATGTTTTTATTTATCAGTATGCTAGATTTACATTTATGTTGTTTGTTTCATTATTCAATATTTTCTTTTATATTTATGTACTCAGTGTTTACATTATTTTCAAGCATATTGTTTTACATTTATGTTGTCTGTTTCAATATTCAATATACTCTTTTATATTTAAGTACTCACTGTTTACATTATTTTCAGGCATATTGTTTTACATTTATGTTGTCTGTTTCATTATTCAATATACTCTTTTAAATTTATGTACTCAGTGTTTACATTATTTTCAGGCATATTGTTTTACATTTATGTTATCTATTTCATTATTCAATATACTCTTTTATATTTATGTACTCAGTGTTTACATTATTTTCAGGCATACAAATTATTCTATTTTCAGTCAACTGTTCAACTTAGCATTATCCATTATTTAATCATATCACAGTTACATTTTTCACCCGCATTCATCATAAATCAAAGATAATAATAGCATCATTATAGCATACATCAAATATAATAACAACAACAACATTACCCATTTTTTAATCATATCACAGTTTTATTCTGAATCCCTCTTTAATAATCATGAAGTTTAATCATGAGTATATAGTTTTTGTCCCAATTTATTGAGTGGTTTTTGGATTACAATTTGCAGACAAATATATATATATATACAGTCATGTCGTGTAGGGTTTCATCATATCAGATTGTATATATATATACAATCTAATAAGAATATATTATTCTCTGCAAATACAATGATATATTCTTATCAGATTGTATATATACATACATACATACATACATATACATACATACATACATATATATATATATATATATACAGTCATGCCGTGTAGTGCTTCATCATATACTTCCATACCATCATATATATATACATATACAATCATGCTGTGTAGTGTTTCATCATATACTTCCATACCATCATATATATATATATAGTCATGCTGTGTAGTGTTTCATCATATACTTCCATACCATCAAATACTTTCACCTTGCTCTATGACTATCCTTGCATTACGCTACTGTCCAAGTCAATGGCATGTAGTCGACGTAAAAATGTACCATGTAGTAGACGTAAAAATTGCCCGACGACCCATGCTGATGTAGATGCATCATAACTCTCTTGGCCTGGAGTGCATGCCGTTAGAAGTATTTTAAATACCATGGAAAATACCATGACTGGTGATTTCTTGGAAAATGCCATGAATTTTAAAGTCATGGAAAATGCCATGATTTTTATAACACTTCACTGCATTCTTTGCAGGCCAAAATAACTCCTCTATTTCTTCATCCTAGCAAACTTAGATGCATATCTTGTTAATTTGTTTACCTTTCTCCTAGCATTTTGTATGTTGAACAATGGGTTTCAGTTGGCATCGAGGTTTCATCACATGAATCTTCACAGACAATGACATATTCTTTTCAGATTGATATCATTGTCTGCAATTTGTAATCTTTGTATTTGCAGACAATGATATATTCTTATCAGATTGTATACATACATACATACATACCTACATACACATTTATATATATATATATATATATATATAGTCATGCCATGTAGTGTTTCATCATATCGAGCCATGTAGGGTTTACATGTGACTGGTAGAAATTTGATTCACCTACAATATCGTTTGTTCAACAATGGGCTCTTGTTGGCGTTGATGGTGTTTGAGTGCATTTTGGTGTGTTTAAAAATCATTTCTCTGCATGGCATTAAGGGTTTGATTGTAATAATTTCTATTTACATGTGACTGGTAGAAATTTGATCCCTCGTGACTTATTTTATCTATGGCATCGAGGGTTTGACCGCTATGCTTTTTTTTGGCATTATTATATGAACTAATCACATGTAATGTGATTTAAACAGAACATTGATGGAATCCTGACCAAGTATAATCATGAAATTTAATGGGTATACTGTCAAACACCGGTATAATCATGAAATTTTATGGGTTTCAGGATACAGGTTAATGGGTAGACGTTTTCTATTTTTAGTAATTATAATATGCACATGAAATTAAATGGGTATACAGATTTTGTCGGATTCTCTTTGAATCCCTACATTATAATCATGAAATTTAACCACATGAAGCTTCGCAGACAATGATATGTTCTAATTAGATTGTATATATATTTTTGTAGAGAATGATATGTTCTTATCAGATTGTATATATATATATATGTAGACAATGATATATTCTTTGCTGCACTAACAAGTTATTCAATTTTTACTGTCCGTGTAGGTTAAGTGGAAAATCATGGAACCTGCTAGAAGGACAACAAGGGTTGTAGGAAGAGGAAAACACACCATTAGAGTCACTCATGGGGTGCACTTCGTTGAAACAGAGGCTGCTGAGGAAGTGCATGCAATTCCTAGCCAACAAGATGTTCCTAACTCTACAGATGAAGCCACCAACACAACAAAAGCCGAACCTCCTATTCAACCAGATGTTCAACCTGCTGTGCAACTGCCCTCACCTATACCCATTAGGTAGTGGACATATGCTGATATGGAAGGAGTAGTTAAAAGTGTCAAAGAAAACAACATGTCAATCATGGCAACAACAATCAAGTGGGGTATGCCACCTAGCAGTTTAAGGGCGTGGTTGTTAGGAGTTACCGTCACCAAGAGGAGGGGTCCACGTACCATTTTATCTGAAGAGGAGGAGACTGAAGTTGTCCAATGGTGCAAGGACATGGCATAATTGGGCCACATACTACAAGTAAATCAACTACAAGCCATAGTTTCCCATATAACTACAAGTCGGCTCAATCCTTTCACAAATGGGATCCCCAGGAGGTCATGATGGGTAGGATTTTGAAGAAGGCACCCAAATTTGACAATCAAAACAACTGAAGGAGTCGACAGTGATAGAGCGATTATGGTTCATCCTTCTGTCGTGCAAGCATTCTACGACAACCTCGAGAATATGGTCAACCTTAACCACTATGGAGCAAGCCGAATATGGAACTGTGATGAGACTGGTATTCAGGATGGTAGAAACTGTGGCATGAGAGTTATTGCCAAATTGGGTGCAAAATGTGTACAACATTTGGTATCAAAAAGTAGAGAGTGGATCATAGTGCTGGCTTGTGTAAGTGTAGCAAGGTTAAGTATTCCTGGGTTCTACCTGTTTAAATCAAAGAGGCACATGCATAACTATATCATAAATTGCGAGATAGGGGCATTGATGGCAGTCCAAGAACATGCTTGGTTGACAAAGGAACTATTTGTCAAATGGTTAGACCATTTTGTAGCTAATATCCCTGGTGGGGTTTCATCGACAAACAAGGCCCTTCTCATTTTTGACGGTCATGGAAGCCACGTGGATTTCAAGACCATAGAAGAATCAAGAAAATTAGGAATAAACCTACTAACGTTGCTTGCTCATACCAGTCACAAGCTGCAACCATTGGATGTCAAAATTTTTTCTCCATTCAAGGCATATTTCAAAGAGCAAAGAACCATACGACAAGCTGCAAACCCACATATTGATATCGGATGTGAAGAGTTGGAAACTCTTGCAAGCCAAGCTTTCAAAAAAGCATTAAAACCAAGCAACATTGTTAGTGGGTTCTGTAGAACAAGAATTTGGCCACTTAATTGGTCAACCCTTGACAGGGACATGGGGCCAAGTGAGGGCTATGTTGTTGAAGATGATGTTGCAACTCCTACAATAGAAGATGAAGCGGTCACAATGGAAAATGAAGACGATGTTATGGCAGCAGAGACATGCTTGCGTCTACTTGGTTACAATGAGGATGTAATAGATGGTTTTGTGTGGGGATATGATGCAAGGGATGTGGCAAGTGATGTTGTAGTAGAATGCAATGAGGGTGCTGAAACTACAACACACATTCAACCAAAAATCCAACAAGTTTTTGCAGATTTCCAACCAGAAGTTCAACTAGTTATTGCACTCTGCAATGAAGATACAACGACTACATAATTAGTAGGCCTGAGTTTTCCAACTCAAGTTAGCCAACCAAAATGGATGTATGAAGTAGCCACAAACCTTGGAGTGCAATTAAATCTGACTGACGAAGAATTCATCCTTTCTATGCCATCCCCACCACACGTTGATCTAGTTGAAGTAATACATTACTTCACTACTACAAGGAATTGGGAAGAGCATACTGATGGTCAAAGTGAAGATGACAATGCAATTAGTGACAAAGAAGTTGAGTTTGTGCCATGCACCCCACATGATGGACAACAAACAACAAGACCAAACAAAAAATTCTTGAAAATTCTAGTGCAGAGGGTGCAAGGAACATCACAACGAGGTCGTTTGGGAGTGCTTCACCTTAGTAGGCAGTCCCAAGTACCTTCATCAAATTGTACAATGAACAAGAGGCAGAGAAGAAAAGGCAAGAGGAGTTGCAGCAACGTAAGGAGTGGATGTTGCAGAGAAAGGCATAACGTGAAGCGAAAGCAATTCAAAAGGAATCAATGAGGGCTAGGAAGCAAGCAAGGAAAGTGATAGAAGATGAGAAGAAAATGATTAGAACGCGAGAGAAAGCCATTAGATAGGAGCAGGTGAAGGCTGAACATCTACAAAAGGCAGCTGAAAAGAAAGCAAAACAAGTAGAGAGGATAAAACGTAAGTCTACAGTGAGGAGTCCTATACCCCCCAACACCCTATCTTGCTTGATATGATGAGCATATTGTCACCAGCCTTCACAGCCATCAACAATATGCAAGTTGGGAGTGGCTCACAACAAATGGGACTGACTACAGATGCAAGCCAGGCATTGCTTTCTCAAATAGAAATATGCCTTCAAGGAGGTATTAACCAAGTATCACCTCCTACAAGTGGACTAGACTCAACTATTGGTGGATATCTCACACCACCTCCTTTTCCTAGCAATATGGACAACTGATTATGTTCGTATTGATTTTTTTTTTTGATCGATGTAGTAGTATATTTTGGTGATCTACTTTGCATATCAGATCTGTTTATTTGCTACAAGTTATAACTGTGATATGATTATAAGATGTGATAATGTTGCTGTAATTATGTTTGGAACCTCACATATGTTTAAGGTGAGAAGTTGAATACAAGCTTTCAATAATATTTTCATATGTTTCAAGTATGTTCCAACCATGTTTTTCTGTCTTACCACCCAATCAATTATTGCAGTTTGATTAAAAATATAACTATGTCATGATTATAAAATGTCCTAATGCTGCTGTTGCTTTTTATTGGAACCTAAAATTTGTATCTCTTATATGTTTGATGAGGGTTTCAACCTTCTATTTTCTGTGGTATCACTAATTACACTATGTTTCAGTGTTTGTCAATAAAAAAATCATAAAGCTTTGATTGCAAACACAATTTGTAGACAACATGATATATTTTTTGTAGACACTAATATGTTATTATCAGATTGTATATATATGTATTTGTAGACAATGATATATTCTGATCAGATTGTATGTATATATATACATACAATCTGATAAGAATATATCATTGTCTGCAAATATATAAATGAGGAAGAAAATAGTGGGAGATGACGAGTTTAGGGCTTAAAGATGCCCGAAAAATTGTGGTTAGGTAAACCCATACGTGTGGTTTGGTGAAGGCATATGGGGCACATGGTTAACAAGGTAATGTGGCTGGGTTGAGATTAAAGCAGCCACCTCCTAGTACACAATGATACATTCTTTGCAGACAATGATATGTTCTTATCAGATTGTATATATGTATTTGCAGATAATGATATATTCTTATAAGATTGTATGTATATATACATACAATCTGATAAGAATATATACATACAATGATATATTGTATATATGTATTTGCAAACAATGATATATTCTTATCAGATTGTATGTGTATATATATATATACATACAATCTGATAAGAATATATCATTGTCTGCAAATACTAATCATGGGATTTGCAGACACTGATATGTTCTTATTAGATTGTATGTATACATTTGTAGAAAATGATACATTCTTATCAAATTGTATGTATATATATACACACAATTTGATAAGAATATATCATTGTCTGCAAATTGTAATATAAGATTATATATATATATATATATATATAGACACACACATATATATAGCTATATATGTACATACATATATGCATAACAATATATATGTATGTACATATATACCTATCAATATATATATGTATATACATACAAATATATAATTAATCTAATACTAACTAATCTCATAATTATTCTATACTATTACTCAATTCATCTAACTTTCAGCCATATATATAAAAACACATATTTTTCAGTATTACTAGGTCATTGCCAAAGTAAAGTCAAAGACTTTACCTGTCATTAACGCTTAATGTCTTTTGTTGATTGTGGAGAAGTCCTTGCATGCCTGCCATTAAGAGACTAATGCATTTAAATATATTCCTCCAATCAAATAAGCATTTGTAAGAACAAAATATTTATGAACACAATATACAAGCAAATGTAAACATATCATAAAGCATTCAGAGCAAAATGTCCCTATAGAGTTTATTGTGTTAACAAACATAGCTTCGTTGGTATGTTGATAATCCACATACTTGATGAATCACCTCTTGACGCTCCCGCTTGCCTGCAAAATAATTGTAATAAACAGGGGTAGTACTCAGTACTTGTAACATTCCCACATCAAATCATCCTTAGAATATTGCATGCACAACAATAAGAGTTTTGATTGGAGCATTAAAATCCACAATGTTTTGATCCTTAGTATGAAGCTAAAAATAATAGTGTATAATGCATATGATGGCACCTTACATGGCAGTGCAATAGAAAGGACATACATATACATGTATATGTATGTGTATACATGTATATGTATATGCATATACATGTACATATACATAAATTTATTGACTGTCATGGCACACAGCTATTTGAGGGTGCGTATGTAGGTCACATTAAATGTACTTTACTGAAGATTTGAGAACAAGCATGTAGAAAGATATGAGAAAAAGCGTATTCTTCGAAATATTTCTGCACGCTTCTCGAACCTTCAGTAAAGTACATTTAATGTGTGCTAGAATACACACCCTTAAAAAACTTCGCGCATACAATGATATGGGTTAATCTGATTATTGAAAGACATAATATAAGTGGAAGAAAATTAATTAACCCATATCATTATATGCTGTGATATGATTAAATAATGGATAATGGTGATTTGAACAACTAACTGAAAAGTGAATAATTTGTATGCCTAAAATAATGTAAACACTGAGTACATAAATATAAAAGAGTATATTGAATAATGAAATAGACAACATAAATGTAAATCCAGTATACTGATAAATAAAAACATGAATTTAGTTATTCTGGGTGTACCAACATGAATAAGCTCCCTTTTAAGAGGAATGTGCATAGGTTTCCTTAGTAAGCTCTGAATTTTGTAGAGGATATTCAGGGAATGACCCTGGAAATTCCCTCTTCTAAAATCATTCGAATGTGCAAATTGAATCTTTGTGGGAAACAATATGTCATTTCATTTTGCACTGGCCATTTATGCCTGAGTTCTGCCGTGGCTTTTAGGAAATCAATTTTATATTTTGTTTAATTGAAAAAATATGTGGCTTATGTAAATTCAGTCATATATATGAATTATAATATATTTTTTGTTTTATTATATGTACTGAGTTGAATTTTGCAAAGGATATGCAGTGAAAGCATAAGAGAATTCGTAATGAAAATGACACTGGAAATTCCCTCTTATAAAATCATTCAAATGTGTATATTGAATGCATTGAATTGTGGTGCTTGACTAAGTTCAAATTTGAATTTTCCTGCTAAGCAATCGATCATTTCATACTGTAGTGGCCATTTATTTCTAATTTCAATGGTGTGTTGAATGAAAAAAAGCCTATTTATAATTATCAATAAACCTATTTCAAGTTAAGTTTGTATGTGGGGCCGCTCAATATATCACGTGGGTTCGCTAGGAGGTGGTCACTTTAATCTCAACCCGACCACATTACATTGTTAACCATGTGCCCCATATGCCTTCATCAAACTGCATGTATGGGTTTACCTAACCGCATGTTGCTGGGCATCTCCCGTGGTTTTCTTCCTCATTTTCACCTTTATTATTCATATAAGATTATACATATATAATTTGATATATATAATGTATATAAGATTATACATATATAATCATACATATATATAATCTGATATATATAATGTATATTAGATTATACATATAATATCATACATATATATAATCTATAAATAAATAAATAAATAAATATATATCTACATATATATATATATATATATATATATATCTACATATATATCTAACAAGGTTCTATCCGAGGGGGTTTGATCTAAGGGGGTTTGATCAATCCCTCTTTAATTAAAATAATTTAAATGGAACCTTAAAGTCATAAATCATTGTATTTTCTAAAAATATGTGATTTCAGGCAAAAATCAGGATGTCCCAAAAAGTGTAACCCATTATTGTGGCAGCACCCATATATATACAATTTATGATAATATATTCTTATCAGATTGTGATAATATATCATTGGAATACAATGATATATTCTTATCATATATATGTGAATATATCATTGTATTCCAATGATATATTCTTATCATATATATGTGTGTGTGTGTGTATACATGTATATATATACACACACAATCTGATAAGAATATATCAAATACAATGATATATTCTTATCAGATTATATATATATACACACACAATCTGATAAGAATATATCAAATACAATGATATATTCTTATCATATTGTATATATATATATACACACACAATCTAATAATAATATATCATTGTATGCCAATGATATATTCTTATCAGATTACATATATATATATATATATATTAATTATATATATATATAGTCATGCCGTGTATATATATACCAAGCCTCATGTTGTGTAGGGTTTCATCATATCAAGTCGTGTAGGGTTTCATCACATGAATCTATATATATATATATCATTGTTTGCAAATATATAGATACAATCTGATAAGAACATATCATTGTCTGAAAAGAATATATCATTTCCTGCAAAAATATATATACATTATGATAATAACATATCATTGTTTGAAAATAATATATCATTGTCTGCAAAAATATATATACAATCTGATAAGAACATATCATTGTTTGAAAAGAATATATCATTCTCTGCAAAAATATATATACAATGTGATTAGAACATATCATTGTCTATGAAGCTTCATGTGATGAAACCCTACACGGCTTGATATGATGAAACCCTACATGACATGACTGTATATAAATATATATAATTGTCTACAAATTGTAATCTTAAAACCGGTTGAAAAATTGGGACAAAAACTATATACCCATTAATTTTCATGATTACAATGTAGAGATTCAAACAGAATCCAACAAAATCTGTATACCCATTTAATTTCATGTGCATATTATAATTACTAAAAATAGAAAACGTCTACCCATTAACCTGTATCTCGAAAACCCTCAATAATTTGGGGCCAAAATTGAAAACCCCAAACATTTCATGATTATACCGACATTTGACAGTATACGCATTAAATTTCATGATTATACTTGGTCAAAATTCTGTCAATGTTGTGTTTAAATCACATTACATGTGATTAGTTCATAGAATAATGTCAAAAAAAATCATAGCAGTCAAACCCTCAATGCCATAGACAAAATAATTCATGAGGGATCAAATTTCTACCAGTCACATGTAAATAGAAATGATTATAGTCAAACCCTTAATGCCATATAGAGAAATGATTTTTAAACACACCAAAATGCACTCAAACACCATCAACGCCAACAAAAACCCATTGTTGAACTAACAATATTGTAGGTGAAGAGAGGTGGAGATGTTACCTATAGCAGAAGGGAGCCAGAGGAAGTCGCCATGGTCGCAGGAGGTTGCGTCGATGGCAGGAGAAGGCAAACCACAATGGAAATGAGGAAAAAATCTGCAGGAGATGATGAGTTTAGGGCTTAAAGATGCCCAACAACGCACGGTTAGGTAAACTTATACACGTGGTTTGATGAAGGCATATGGGGCACGTGGTTAACAATGTAATGTGGTTGGGTTGAGATTAAAGCAACCACCTCCTAGCTGACCCATGTGATATATTGAGCGGGCCCACTTACAAACTTAACTTGAAATAGGTTTATTGATAATTATAAATAGGCTTTTTAATTTTCTTTTTTTTGGCTTTTTAATAAACGGGTATCGACAAAGTAATGAAAATGTAGTGGAAAGAGGTCCAAAAACACCTTTTTTGAGCACCTTTCGCTTTGCGGGTTCCACAAGGCACGTTTTAAATACCCAGAAGCCAAAATTTTCTTTTAAGGTCCTAACTTGCTTACGAAGAAGCCCAAAAAATAAATTGAAATCATACCTATTTTGCACTCTCCACGAATGCGTGAAGTTAGCCCTTGCGACTACTGGTACGTCTCCCCTAGAGGAGAAAACTAGAAACATAGCCTGTAGAGATGGGCGAGTAAGAAAAAGTGGGGAACTCATACTTTTGTGAACATAATATGATACATAAATTGAACTGCCAGAAGATTTGGGTTTCCCTCTTCTTTTGTGTGGATATCATTTGTAGGAAGATCCACATGAGGAAGAGCTTGACATCACCTTTGAAACATTTAAGAATTGAATCTCCTGCACCCCTTCACAGATAGTGTTGTTATTGTTATTATTTTTAGACGTGTTGCATATAACTCCTACTGTGGGATTTCAAATAGCTTGACAAAAAACTTTAGAGAAAGTAAGCATTATAAAAAATGTAGACACACAGAGAATCAAAAGGAAAACAAACATAAACAATGAGACACAGGAGAACTTAAAAAAAACCTGAGCGCTGAGAAACTCATTCAGTTAAAATTTGAGCACTACTGAGACTTGTTCATTACTTCCAATTTATAAGAAAATACATATTAAATGTTGATTATACTATAGCATAGAGTCAACTAAAATATTTATGAGGATAGGTGAGAGGATGTAGCACGAGCAACATGGAAGATGTGGGTTGGTGCTTGGTCGGCATGGATGGCTGGAGTTGGTTGGTTTGTGTCGACAATCTTATAATTAATTTACTTCTTCCAACATCCCCCCATAAATTAATTATACTAAATATTTTAAATATCCCCCCATAATCTAGAAAAGATGGGTCCCAGCCTAAAGCCTTGTTAGGTACCCATTTACAATCACTTTTTCACTAACACAATGATAGCCATCAAATATTTAAATTCTCTCTTTGAAAGTTCTTCTTTGCAAATTCCTTACTTGCTTTTCAACCAATCTTCTGATCTGCAATCTTCGAATCCAATTTCTTCATTTCTGGAAAGTAATCTTCTTCATGCTACTGCACTTTTCTACAAGAATTTAATTCCATCCTTTTGTTGATTATTTCAATTAAACTTGGCGTCTTCATGCACCTTCAACTCTAACTAATCTTTAGATCACTTGAAATTTAGATATACCCTTTCTACAAACTCATTAATTGTAATTTTTGAAATTTCATTATGTCTTTCAAGACAATGATTTCCTTTGAATCAAATCATCTCTCACCTTTCTTGAACATTCAAACCTTTCTTGATTACTATCATTTTTCACATATGAATATTTATACTTATACAACCTTTTAAACATACTTGTAATTTTTTGCCAACTTGATTCAAAACTCCATCCACAATTCATTTGCATGCATATTGTCATAGATTCATTTTTCCAATTTCTATTTCAACATATTTTTTCACAATGATTCCTCAAACCACATATTGTACATGGATGTAAATCCCAACATTTATCTTTTATATGACCTTTCTTATTACAATGAAAACACTGAATACATTGCACTCCTTTATCGAATTTTCTTGAACTCGTAACACCATTTCCTTTACCTATGGCATATCCAAGACCTTCATTTTTGGCCTCATAACTAGTTTTATCGACTCTTTCATTCCTTGTCCATACTTTCCTAGTCTTTGTCCTTTATATCCCATTTTTTTCATTATTTTCAAACCAACATTAATTTCAAAACATTTTTCTCTTATTCTCATAAGATTTGACAAGATTTGTAGATTTAAATACATTATTATCACCATCCTTACATTCTCTATCACAAACTGCTTCAACTATTTTACACAAACCAACTAATTTATCAATAGAACAACACAAGTATTTTGTACTGCATGAAACATCATATACCAATGGTTTTGACTTTAGACATTCATTCTCTTCTTTCAATTTTAATATTTCTTCATTTTGTAAACTATTTTCTTCTTCTAATCTCTTAATCTTTTCTTCCAAATCTCCATTCTTCTTTTTGACCTCATCAAACAATTTTAATTTTTCTTCTATTCATTATTTTTCTCTTGAACTTTCTTTAATTCTTTTTTAAGATTATCAATTTCACATAGATATTCATATCCTCTTTTTCCAATCTCTTTTAAACTTTCTATCACCAATTCACTTCCTAAAAATTATTTTTTTCCTTCTTAACACATTTACCATTTTTTCCCATTGAAACAAAAGATTTTCTCACCTTACCTTTACTGTCATTGTGATTCTGCTACAATAAGTTGTATCTCCTTCTTCCTTTGATGATCGATATGATAACTTAGTACGCCTATACTCTCCTTTGGCTGCAATGTACTTAACCTTTACCTTCCTTTGAATATAATTTTCTCCTTATTCAAAAGAACTTTCAAAATGCAAGCTACAATATTCAAGAATACATCACCTCTTGGTGATCTTCCTTAATCTCCTCGGGACATTTCAAATTGTAACTTGTTCTAAATTTAATGCAACTTTACTTAGCTTCAGACAATACTTCAGTGCCAATCTAAATAGTGATAACAAATTCAAATTTGATTGTGATTTGAACTACAATTTATTTTCTTTATGACATGATCTTTCTCTTGACATTGATTTTCAACTTCTCAGAAAGAAAATAAACAATTGCCTTCACCTCTTTACGTTTTGAACTAAAGACATTTTCATCCAAATGTTACAACTTTAATTTCTTTTTTGAAATGAACAATAATTTTTATCAAACAACAATCACCTTTAATCAGCTACAACAACTTCCTCTTTGCCACAATCTCCTTCTCCAGTAGATTTATTTTCCAATATTTTGCAAACACAGTTAATATCTGATAACCACGAACCAAGTGATTGCTCTTCTTGCTTTGCAATAGCATTTCTGCGATCCTACAAAGGCTTCATTTTATGCAGTGACCTTCCGTTTATACTTTTGAAGAAGAAACTACAAACTCCTTTAGCGGCAATTGCACTCCTGACATAGTCTTCTAACAGTAGGTGACTTTAGATGTTTGCTGATTGTGATTCTTCCTTAACACGTATACTCCAACGATCTCCTTTTCTACAACGATGGGATCTCCACTTGATTGATGAAATAAAAGTTGCTCCTTACATTGCTGAACAAATTTGACTAAACACTTTCTTTCATGGAAACTGGTAGCTCTAAGATCTTTGGCTTCTATGACAACCTTCTACCCACGATATCTTCAGGATCTTCCACCAAGTAGCTTCGATAGCAATTTGTAGACACACAAACAAGTGAAAGAAAAACAAATATAAATAATAAGACACACGAGAACTTAGAAAAATCCCAAGCATTGAGAAATTCATTCTGTCAAAATTTGAGCGCTGCTCGGACTTGTTCATTACTTCCAATTTATAGGAAAATACATATTAAATGTTGATTATACTATAGTGTAGAGTTAGCTGAAATATTTATGAGGATGTAGCACTAGCAACATGGAATACGTGGGCCGGTTCTTGGTGGGCATGGACGGCTAGAGTCGGTTGGTCTGTGCCAACAGTCTTATAATTTATTTACTTCTTCCAACAAAAACAACAGTAAACTGCACTGTGGTAGAAACTTTCATGGTTGCCATATCAATATATCTGAAAATCAAAGAGTTGAGTTTAGGTTTAGCGAGAGAAACAATTAGGCAGGGAGATTTGATTTAATGGTGTTTCTGCTATTTATAATAATCTTTCACTAAATTTAGCCTGAAAATGTACATAAAATTTGGCATACAGTGAGATCTTATCTTTAATGGTCAAACCTTCCAAAATATCACGTAAAAGCTTCCAAAATCTCACTTATCACATAAAAGTCAGATAAATATTGATTTGACAATTAGATGGAACATTCTATTTCCATTTGTAGTGTTTCATTTGTAGTGTTTTTGTCAATTTGATGACAACTTTCTTTTTTCATTTGCATTTCTTTATGTTTTAAATTTGTATGTAAATATTTCATAATTGAATAATACTTAAATTTTTAAGGAAAAAATCTAAATTTGTCTAAGATTATTTCATTCCATTATTATGGGTAAAAGCAAGAAGTTGGGTCCACGAAGAGGGGAAGTTTCGGCCAAAAAACAATCGTAGGAAACACGTATATGTTATTAAAAAAAAGCGTACACCTTTGCTGTGGGTACCCGAGCCTAAATCCGAATGCTTATGTGTTTAGATGCATAATTTTTTAAATAAACGACTATCATTTTCATTTTTACTTACGAGTTTGTTGGAGCAACAACAATAGAGGCTTTCGTGTACACATTTGCAAAGAACTGTTTCAACCCATTTTTAGTTGCCACCTCCTCCCATTGACACAAGCAACCTCATCAACCTCCAGGTTGGTTAAATTTTGCATTTTTTGTTTGTAATTGTAGTTTAGTATTTTTTTTATTTTGTTTGTAATTAGCTTGTTTAATTTTTAGTTTTTAAATTGTATTTCCAAACAAAATCATCAATGCAAAACAAAAAAACTTAAATTCTAAATTGAAAACCACAAAATCTATACCTAATTTAACTAATTTAACACTAAATTGGACACAAAAATTAAAATTAGAAATCCAAACCCTAAACCCTAGGTTCCAAAAAACATAGACCTAAAAAATAAAACCCTTAACCCTAGGACCTAAACCCTAAAACCCTTAACCCTAGGACCTAAAACCCTAGACCCTAAAATCTAAACCTTAAACCTTAAACCCTAAACCCTAAACCCTAAAACCTAAACCTTAAACCAAAAAACCTAGGAATTAATCTCGTATTTCTAGGAATTAACCTTAATTAGTCTTTGTGTTGGTTAGTATGATATTAGTTCTTCAAATAGATTTATGTTGGTCCCAATGTACTAACATATATTCTAGCTCCAATGATTACACACTCCAATTAGCCCCATTCTAAATGAAAATTAGGGAAAAAAGAGGAACCTGTAGAACAAAAACCTAAATAGGTCAAGGTCTCATGACACTCCACAAAGTTACAAGGCATTTATTAAAGGACTTGATGTGATGTCATAAAACCTCTTGATGAAGAACTTAGTCATAAATGACACCACAAAGGTTCAAACTACTCTTAACTAATTGTGTTTCATGTGACAACAAAGGGAATCCTTTAAGCTTACAAATATTAACCATTATAATTGCTAACTATACCTGTAACTACAACTTCAAGAATCTACAAAACATAGACAAAAAAGAAAACAAAAAAATTCTTTTTGGGTGATGAAAAAATGCCCAATCCTCTAGATGTTCCTACATCACATCCATAACCATAAAGAAAATCCTCACATTTCATAAATCAAGGACCTCTCTAACAAGCCCTATCTCTAACCTCTAAACTCTAAAAGTTGGTGAAAGAACCTTTTATTTGAGATAATTAAATCCTCATAAAGAACTCTTCCATAGAATGACAACAAAATTAAAATATATAACATAGATAAAATTACATTTAATTTCTCAATATAACAATGTAAAACTATTTCATATGCTTCATCTTTGTTTTTTAACAATTATAAATTGTAAAATTACTTCAAAATCATAGTGGCAAGCTTTCTTTGTATTCTTACTTTTTTATATTATTATGAAACTCTACAACACATTGACAACAACATTCACAAGTGGTTGATTACATATCCTTTGGTTACATATGTTAAACCCCTCTTAGGACCTATAATTAAGAAGGCATATAATTAATAATTATCACAATTCTTTTAAATACATGTCACATAAATGATTGAACTTGAGTTATTGAACTATGTATAGTATTTGTTAAAATTGTTACTAATGTTCAAATTTTTATTTCATGAGCAATAAAATAATATATATTTTTTGATATTAGAATACAAGATTCCTCAACCACAAGATAAAAATTTAGAGATTTAAAGAAGATAAATCCATTGAATCTAGAAGTAATAAGTGTTATAGAAGTTGAAGAGTCAACAAGATTCTTTATAGGTGGAGAACTATTAACACAAGAATTTGTGCCCAAAATTAAGTTGAAATAACTCAATAAATCCTGTGCACATGGGACTATTCTCAGACTGTGGGTATCCTATGATGAGAATAGACCTCCAGGTTTTGGGCTAGTTCCCTTTGGATTTTCTTGTAAAACTGGTTTTCTAACAGAGGTAAAGGATAGAAGGATAAAGTAAACATAAAACAAGAAAGTAAGGTAATTCACAAATTACAAAAAATGACTTGCAATTTTGATAAACTTACAAAAAACTCAATAAAGCTATGTGATCACAACTCAGAAACTTATGCCTGCATAAATGATTCTAAGGTAAGGCTTAAATTTATGCTAAGAGTAAAGAAAAAAATAATGTTTTCATAGAATCTCTAAACATGAGACTTAAAGCAAAAACTGAGACTTGCACTATGACATAATATCTTATGTATTTAGTATTGGAGGAATTGATAAAATAATGAAATAATTCAATATTTAATCCTATAACTCACAACAATTACTAAAGAACACAAAAAAATAGAGAAGGAAATAAGCTTCTTTATTGAGAAATAAGAAGTATATGCATTACAAATCTATAGATCTCACTAAGAAAATGAGTTACAAAGTGTGAATAGTGCTCTCATAGCAATCTCCAAACCAAGAACTCGAGAAAATATGAGAGAAAAGGACTTATAGAAAAGTCATCCAAAATTCAAATTCAAATTTTGGTTCCAAGAAAATATGTGTTGTCCACATTCTCCTTCAAACAAGGCATGAAACTACCAACCAACTCCACCAAGAGTTATCAAAACTTCAACAACTTGGTGAACCGTATGCAAATGGAAACCCCTCCAAATCAGGCTCAAAACTGAACGTAACAAGCTGTCATGTGCTTGATTTCGCTCCTTGACTCAAGTCAAGTCAAAAGGAACTCAAAACTAAAGTGAACTCACAATCAAGGGCTCCAAATTCCTGATTTATCTCAATCATGTTGGCACAAATCTCAATTATCTCCAAGTATTAAGCCGAGTCTTAATGCTCCATTTGACCTCCTATTGACTAAGCCTTTGAATGTAATAAAGGGATTTTATTTTACATTCAAATATATTTTATTTTAAATGATTTATAATTACCTTTTAAATAAAGATTTACATTTTTGAATCAATTGCAAATAATAAAAAAAACAAAGTCTAACCTTACATTAATATTTGGCCTCTATTTTGCATTTGAATAACTTTTACTACAATGTTCTATTTTATCATTTTAATAAAAGTTTTACAAAGTTTGTTTTAAAATACAAAAAAAGGAACCATATCAAAATGAAATATTAAAGACTTTAGAAAGTCTTAAAGAGATTTCCAAAACTGAAGGCAAACAAATGCCACAACCATAGTGAAAGAATGAATAAAGTTTTTAAATAAAAACTTTAAGGCAAAATATTTCCTTCTCCATCACACCTTTTAGGGTTATCACAACCCTAAAAAGAAAGAAAGAAGTTTCATTTTGTTTTATTCTTTTCACTTTGTATGCTAGAAACTTCTGGAGAGGCGCCGCCACTGTCAAACCCTAGCAACCATTCTTTAATGTAAATCTCCTCCTTTGTGCGCTAGTATTTTGTAGATCCTTGGAAGATTTGATGCTGTATTCTGAAGGTAAGTAGATTTGTCTTCAAATCTAGAAAACTTCTCCATTTCTAAAGCTTTTGAAAGCTTATTAGAGCTTACAGGCCACCATGATAAAGTTTTTTAGTTGTGAATACATTTCTAATTTAATTTTCCTTGGTAACCTTATGCTGATTAGCACATCCATCTATTGTTTTCTGTATTCGATATCATATCAGTATATCGACTAAGCTTTTCAAACTCAAACCTTTGTGACTCCCGCTGTTTCTGGAGGTTGCCCTTCTTCAATGCTGTGTTTTCTGTTTGTTGGGTTTTCCTCTCTGGCTGCCATCTGAGTTTTCTGCATTGAATCTCAACTTCATTTCCAGATTTAAAAGAAATGATTTCATTTATTTCAAAAATTTCCTAAGGGTATGCCATGGCTTGGCTATGAAAGGGATCTTAGAAAATATGTTAGTCCCTATCACTACATAGTGATGACCAGTACAAGCTGATGCAAAATCATAATATAAATAAGATCCCAAACTATCTCAGTCACTCAAAAACTTATGTCACAAGAAAATGATGCTCTTTTTCATTTGAAACTCTTATCTTTCCTTTTGTATTTAGAGGCTACCATTTGAAGAATTTCACTGCTTGTCATTGAATTGAACACTCTCGTATACAATATGGAGGCCATGGCTTTGCTGGAAATTCAAGCCATTATGACATTGACGTTTTTCTTTTTGTAAAAATCCTCACTGTATTTTAAACAAAAAATTTTGTTGACTTCAAGCCACCATATGGGTTTTTAATGTATTTTGTCTTTATGAGAAGGCCACGACCTTACTATTCACTGAGTTCTGAATTCAATGTCAAAATCCTTTTAGCTTTGATGGTTACTGTCTTCATGCTTCAGAAAGTATAATGGTTTATGTATTTCTAGAAAATGATGTAAAAAATAAAAGAGATTATTATCCTTTGTGAATATTTTCACATTCTCACCTTCAAAAATATTCATGACACTTTCTGTCTTAGAATTACTATGTTTTGCTTGTCCTTTCTATCAAACCAACTGCTTCATGATGGTTGTATATCTACTAGAGAAATATTTAACTGATATTCATTATGATTGGATTCCATGGGTGTTCCCTTCTGATAAATAAATCTGTAACGAAAGAATCTATGCATTCAAAAATACATAATTTTTTTGCATATATATTAATAATGCAATGATTTCCTTCATCTGGAACTGTTCTCTTGGAACTTTTAAAATAGCAGATAGACCTCATGATGTTTACTATTTGCATCATATCTATTCTTCCCCTTGTAATTCCTTGAAGAGATGCTTCATGAATTTGGCATGTATGCCTATTCACTATCATTGAAAAAGTTGATATAACTAGTTTTGATTACTTTTCTTCATACTATAATAACTATTATTATCATGAGCTGAGCTCAACCCTTGTGGGAGCCACATTTCTCCCCACTCATATTGATACGTGATAATCAACAACATTACGTTTCTTGTTTCTGCACATGAAACAAACTAGTTAACAAAAATAATAGATTCAATGGTTCCTTTTGATGCTCTGCTTCTTTCAAAGTTAATCATCTGGTGAGTACTTGATAGAATATAAATTTCATTTCTGTTGGTAATGTAGTGATAAGGTAGAATGTGTTTCCTCATTGCTCTAACATCACCCCTCACAATTTTGTAGGTAAATCTTGGAGTTGGAGTTGAACCTGATACTGGAGTTGAAACAAGATCAACACAACTACAATGATTCATCATTCCAGGCAATGATGAATCGCCTTCTTACCCTATTCTTACATTATTTTAAGTTGTGTAATCTGCATTTTACTTGTATTCAGTATTTGATTAAGAAATCAAATTAGGCTACTCCCACGACTTGTGTTGGATTACAGAACCTTCTTCTGAATAAATCATTTGTTCCTGATATGTAATGGCTTATGTATTTTTCTGGGTTTATCTCGATTACATAATGAAACAACGAAACTGCAATTGTTCAAAACATATGTTCTGTAATAAAAAAAATGAATGATTTCTTGCATTCATGTTCTTATATCTACAATGCCTTTCTGATAATTAGTAGTAACAATCACTGTATAATGAATAATTCAGCTTGAATGTTGTTCTTTGAATGAAATTTGTTTATCATTTGCTTTGTTAGGATTGTTCATCAATTTAATTTAAACTGGTTGAATGATTTTTGACAAACCAAACCTAAACACTCCTTTATTCTGAAAACAAAATTCGTTGGATAACTTGACACCAAAAATTTTGTATTCCAGCAAATAATTTGCATTAAATTCTTACCAATTTTAAGCAAGTGGCTAAAAATTGGTAACATTTCTGGCGACCTCTCAGGATTGTTTGCCTGCTAAACAAAATAGGCTAGTTGCCCTGCTTATCCATTGGGTATGGAGTCTATTTATGTCTCTTTTTGACTCAGAAAACCTTGTACACAGTTCCTTTTTCTGTTGTAACTACTTGTAAGTTTGTAAGTCTGCTACTGCTAGTTTTAGTTCCATGGAGTATACATCTATTGTTTATGACATCGAAACTTCATTCCATGTTATGAATAAGAGGTTTCTATTTTATTGAACTAAAACTAGTAGCAACAAAGTCCTTTTCTCATTTCCCTCTAGCAAAACTCAAAGTAAACTAATAACTGTGCAAAACAACACTTAGAGGAAACTTCAAATGCAACTAATCTATGTTCAGAAGCACTTATTGACATCTAGAAACTACTGAAATTTTTTCTAACCTACCCTAACCAGCAAAGAAGCTGGTCAAACAAACCCATTAACTGGTTGAGTGAAATAACTCCCTTTTCTTCCAAACTTGGGATGCATGAAATGTTGATGAACAACCGAGAGAAGCTGAGAAATGAAGAGCTGTCTTACAAACAGTTGCAGAATTGCTTCAAGAGTAAAGACATAGTGGATTACCTCTTCATTTTGTTCATATGCACAACTGCTTGAAGGAGCATAAATAGGCTGAGCATGTTGTTCTTTTAGTGAAGCTGCATGCTTGGATGAAAGTTTGTTTTGTGTCTTCTTGGCCTCCAAATGAACAATATGCCTTATAGGACACACTTTTGTGTGAATAAAACCTGAACTCTCCTTGCTAGTTTCAAGCTGATGGACTGCTTCTTGAACCTCCTTCTGTTGATTATGAACTTCCACTTCAATAGGCCTTGCATTAACATCCAAGGTTGAACAAAAACCTTCCAAATCATCCCAAAAGGCATCCTCCTCCAAATCTTCTTCAGTTTTCAGCAAAATAGTATTGTTTTTGATATAATTGCAGCTCCTCTCCATACTTGATGAATTTCTTTGAATCATCTGCTCTGATATGGGAACTTGTTCAATTTGAACAACTTCTTCTTGTCCTTCATATTGCTCATGAACTTGATTTGGCATCGACATGGGCATGATTTCTTCATTTTGATCAGAAAAATAAGGGAGTTCATCAAATAGAAAATTAAAAACTTAATCATTCGTACCTTCAACATTAACTTCCTCTGTATCTTCATTTTTCTGTTCCAACTGATTTGTTGGCATTGAACATTGTACAATCTCCTGCTCTTCAAAGAAAAATGGAAGTTCATTGAACAAACTATGCAAAACCTCATGCTGATCACTGATCTCTTGCTCAATAACTTGTTGTTCTAGCTTGTTATGCTTACTAAAACAACTCTCTTGAGATATTGCAAGCTGAACCTGCTCACATATGGGCTGATTTTGTATGAAACACATGGTGCTAAAAAAATTAAATTCTTTACCAAAGAATGGATTTGGAAAGGCACTAAGTGGATGAACTTCTTGCTGAAGTATAGATTCTTTCGATGAAAGAGGAGAAAATTATTGTGCTTCTAACTTTGCGAGCTTTTGCTCATATCTTTCCTTCTGGGAAATTAACTCCTTTGCAAAAAGATTTGCGAACTGCCTTCCTTGTGCCTCCAATTCCTACCTATGAAGTTGGGCTTGAAGATCCAACTCTTCTTGTTCATGGAGATAGGCTTGATAAGCCCACTCATCCTACTGTTGATCTAATCTTTTATTCATCTCATCAATCTTCTCAGTATAATTTTGCAAAGTTTGTTGCAACACTTGTTTCTCATTGCCAAGGGCTTGCAATAGGCCTTTTATCTCACTTAACTCCACAACATGTTGATTTGGAATGAAATGACCTTCTTGGGAGTGGGTGAGTGGGTGATAAGCATGATGTGCATGCTGGTTACTTGTTGTAGCAGGGCTATTTGGATCAAGACTAGCATTGTGGTTGCCTAAATAAGGCTGATAAGGTGAGGGGGAAACATTCTCATGATATGGAGGGTGAAAGCATGTATTTTCATGAAAGCTTGACATTTCTATACATCCAAAGAGCTTGAAATGATAATTAAAAGATTTTTTCTAGAACATACCAGCACATAGACTACTGAAACCAATATATTAGAGCTCAAAGTCGCCAGGTGTATGTAGATCTTGCCTCCAAAGGCTGCGAATACTACTGCTCACACCAAAACAATAGAAAAAGAAACTCTTTTTTGAACTGATGATCAACTCAATGTCCCATCAGGCGTGCCAAAATTTTTAACACAAGGATTTGTGCTCAAAATTAAGCTAAAAAAACTCAATAAATCTTGTGCATATGGGAATATTCTTAGGCTGTGGGTATCCTATGATGAGAATAGACCTCCAGGTTTTGGGCTGGTTCCCTTTGGATTTTCTTGTAAAATTGGTTTTTCTAACAGAGGTAAATGATAGAAGGATAAAGTAAACATAAAACAAGAAAGTAAGGTGATTCACCAATTGTCAAAAATGACTTGCAATTTTGATAAACTTACAAAAAACTCAATAAAGCTATCTGATCACAACTTAGAAACTTATGCCTACATAAATGATTCTAAGGTAAGGCTTAAATTTATGCTAAGAGTAAGGAAAACAATAATGTTTTCACATAATCCCTAAACATGAAACTTAAAGCACAAACTGAGACCTGCACTATGACATAATATCTAATGCATTCAGTATTGGAGGAATTGATAAAATAATGAAAGAATTCAATATTTAATCCTGTAACTCACAAAAATTACTAAAGAACACAAAAAAATAGAGAAGGAAATAAGCTTCTTTATTGAGAAATAAGAAGTATCTGCATTACAAATCTATAGATCTCACTAAGAAAATGAGTTACAAAGTGTGAATAGTGCTCTCACAACAATCTCCAAACCATGAACTAGAGAAAATATGAGAGAAAAGGAATTATAGAAAAGTCATCCAAAATTAAAATTCAAATTTTGGCTCCAAGAAAATATGTGTTGTCCACCTTCTCCTTCAAACAAGGCATGAAATTGCCAACCAACTCCACCAAGAGTTGTCAAAACTTCAACAACTTGGTGAACCGTATGCAAATGGAAACCCCTCCAAATTAGGCTCAAAACTAAACGCAACAAGCTGTCATGTGCTTGATTTCGCTCCTTGACTCAAGTCAAGTCAAAAGGAACTCAAAATTGAAGTGAACTCACAATCAAGGGCTCCAAATTCCTGATTTATCTCAATCATGTTGGAACAAATCTCAATTATCTCCAAGTATTAAGCCAAGTCTTAATGCTCCATTTGACCTCCTATTGACTAAGCCTTTGAATGTAATAAAGGCATTTTATTTTGCATTCAAATATCTTTTATTTTAAATGATTTATAATTACCATTTAAAATAAAGATTTACATTTTTGAATCAATTGCAAATAATAAAAAAAACAAAGTCTAACCTTACATTAATATTTGGCCTCTATTTTGCATTTGAATAACTTTTACTAAAATGTTCTATTTTATCATTTTAATAAAAGCTTTACAAAGTTTGTTTTAAAATACAAAAAGAGGAACCATATACAAATGAAATATTAAAGACTTTAGTAAGTCTTAAAGAGATTTCAAAAACTAAAGGCAAATAGATGCCACGACCATAGTGAAAGAATGAATAAAGTTTTTAAATAAAAACTTTAAGGCAAAAGATTGCCTTCTCCATCACACCTTTTAGGGTTATCAGAACCCTAACAAGAAAGAAAGAAGCTTCATTTTGTTTTATTCTTTTCACTTTGTATGCTGGAAACTTTGGAGAGGCGCCGCCACTGTCAAACCCTAGCAGCCATTCTTCAATGTAAATCTCCTCCTTTGTGCACCAATATTTTGTAGATCCTTGGAAGATTTGACGTTGTATTTTTAAGGTAAGTAGATTTGTCTTCAAATCTAGAAAAATTCTCCATTTTGAAATCTTTTTAGAGCTTACAGGCCGCCATGATAAAGTTTTTTAGATACAAATACATTTCTCATTTGATTTTCCTTGTTAACCTTATGCTGATTAGCGTGACCATCTATTGTTTTTTGTATTGGCTGTCATATGAGTATATCGACTAAGCTTTTGGAACTCAAACCTTTATGAATCCTGTTGTTTCTATAGGTTTCCCTTCTTCGTTGTTGTGTTTTCTGTTTGTTGGGTTTTCCTCTTTGGCTGCCATCTGAGTTTTCTGCATTGAATCTCAACTTCATTTCCAGATTTAAAAGAAATGATTTCATTTATTTCAAAAATTTCCTAAGGATAGGCCATGGCTTGGCTGTGAAAGGGATCTTAGAAAATATGTTAGTCCCTGTCACTACATAGTGATGACCAGTACAAGCTGATGCAAAATCATAATATAAACAAGATTCCAAACTATCTCAGTCACTCAAAAACTTATGTCACAAGAAAATGATGCTCTTTTGCATCTGAAACTCTTATCTTGCCTTTTGTATTTAGAGGATACCATTTGAAGAATTTCACTGCTTTTCATTGAATTGAACACTCCGTATACAATATGGAGGTAGTGGCTCTGCTAGAAATTCAAGCCATTATGACATTGACTTTTTTTTTTTGTAAAAATCCTCATTGTATTTTAAACAGAAAATTTTGTTGACTTCAAGCCACCATATGGGTTTTTAATATATTATGTCTTTATGAGAAGGCCACGACCTTACTGTTCACTGAGTTCTAAATTCAATGTCAAAATCCTTTTAGCTTTGATGGTTACTGTCTTCATGCTTCAAAAAGTATAATGGTTTATGTATTTCTAGAAAATGATGTAAAAAATAAAAGAGATTATTATCCTCTGTGAATATTTTCACATTCTCACCTTTAGAAATATTCATGACACTTTCTTTCTCAGAATTACTATGTTTTGCTTTTCCTTTCTATCAAACCAACTGCTTCATGATGGTTGTATATCTACCAGAGAAATATTTTATTGGAATTTATTATGACTGGATTCCATGGGTGTTCCCTTCTGATAAAGAAATATGTAACAAAAGAATCTATGCATTCAAAAATACATAAATTTTTTGCATATATTATAATAATGCAATGATTTCCTTCATCTGGAACTGTTCTCTTGGAAGTTTTAAAACAACATATAGACCTCATGATGTTTACTGTTTGTATCACAACTATTCTTCCCCTTGTAATTCCTTGAAGAGATGCTTCATGAATTTGGCATGTATGCTTGTTCACTATCATTGAAAAAGTTGATATAACTGGTTTTGATTACTTTTCTTCATACTGTAGTAACTGTTATTATCATGAGCTGAGCTCAACCCTTGTGGGAGCCACATTTCTCCCCACTCATATTGATACCTGATAATCAACAACATTATGTTTCCTGTTTCTGCACATGAAACAAACTACTTAGCAAAAATAATAGATTCAATGGTTCCTTTTGATGCTATGCTTCTTTCAAAGTTAATCATCTGGTGAATGCTTGATAGAATGTAAATTTCATTTCTATTGGTAATGTAGGGATAAGGTAGAATGTGATTCCTCATTGCTCTAACATCACCCCTCACAATTTTGTAGGTAAATCTTGGAGCTGGAGTTGAACCTGATACTAGAGTTGAAACAAGATCAACACAACCACGACAGTGATTTTTTCATTCCAGACAATGACGAATCGCCTTCTTACCCTATTCTTACATTATTTTCAGTTGTGTAATCTACATTTTACTTGTATTAAGTATGTGATTAAGAAATCAAATTAGGCTACTCCCATGGCTTGTGTGGGATTACAGAACATTCTTCTCAATAAATCATTTGTTCCTGATATGTAATGGCTTATGTATTTTTCTGGGTTTATCCTGATTACATAATGAAACAACGAAACTGCAATTGTTCAAAATGTATGTTCTGTAATAAAAAAATGAATGATTTCTTGCATTCTTGTTCTTATATCTGCAATTCCTTTATGATAATCAACAGTAACAATCACTGTATAATAAATAATTCAGCTTGAATTTTGTTCTTCAAATGAAATTTGTTTATCATTTGCTTTGTTTGGATTGTTCATCAATTTAATTTAAATTGGTTGAATGATTTTTGAAAAACCAAACCTAAACACTACTTTATTCTGAAAACAAAATGCGTTGGATAACTTGACACCAAAATTTTTGTATTCCAGCAAATAATTTGCATTAAATTCTTACCAATTTTAAGCAAGTGGCTAAAAATTGGTAACATAAACATTAGGAGAAGTCTCCATATTATCATATAATTCAATCTCTTCCATATTATTATCCTATCCTATGTACATGTCCTCATTTTAAAAATAAGTGGATTTAGTCATAAGTCCATAAAGACATGGGGTAAGAGCCATTCAAAATACTTCAAGATTCTATCTCATCAAGACTTATAAATATGTCTATCCAATATAATAACAAAAGGAGAAACTTTTGAAATAGCCATGATTATCTACTCAAACTAGTCATGAAATAGGATAGTTAAGAAAAACAACTAGAAAAAGTTAGAAATTAAACCAAAATATCAACTTCCCAAAATCACACAATCATGAAATGCCAACAATAAATTATGATCAAGTAGCCCATTTTATACTTTTAATGCATTTATAATTTTTCCACTTGCCAAATCAATGAAGTAGGATCTTGATATTATTATTTAGAGATTTTAAATTAGGCCATTGTGTTGAAATCAAAATTTATTTATAGAGTGAGAATAATCAAGGGTACATGACTTTAATTGTATAATTTAATGTACATGTAAGGGAGGCTTGAATTGTTTATATTTTCTACAACATAAATTAGTCTTTAAAATTTCCATGTTGTGGATTTTTTAATGTTTTAAATTGAATGTGTCGTCAAATGACATGTATTTTGAATTTATGCATGTTCAATGTGATTTTTAGTTCAAATTGTGTACATTATTTAATTAGTTCGATGATATATATTTTTTAATTGTTTAACATGTAGTTGTCCTTTCATCACATGGAGCATGAATTTAATATAGATGATTTCATACCTAGTGACCAGTTTGAAAATCCCATACATCCACAATCTCCACATGATATCCCACCACGAAAAAACCCCACGCATCCACCCTCTCCACCTCTTAACCCCCCACGTCCACCAATAGATCAAAATAAATTACAAGAGAACATAAGAGCAAACCTAAATGTGATTCAATAAAATACAGATTTGATATAAAATGAACCTAACCTTCCCCCCATCCAGCATGATTTGCATCTTCGATTGTTGTCTACTTTGTTCGATCCATCGATATGGACCTAGATAGGTTCCATCGATGGAGAGAAGAGAAGAAAATTCTATGTAGATGGGTTGTCTTATAAGGAAATCAATGACCTTCATATTACCAAACAAGCCATTTTCTAACATTTCATTAGCCCTCAAACAAACGAATCAATTCCACCCACTAAAAAATGAATTTCAATTAAATGGTATAGGCACCCATAGATAACTGCATGTTTTTGACACAGATGGTGGATGGTCTTTGATACTCCATCGCATGGAAATTTTGAGGTGCCCCTTTAATTTTTGAGAAAGTTATGGGATGATTTTGAGTTGGGTTTAAAACACAACTATTTTGATATGAGATCATTTCAGGGAGTTGGGCGTGGCATGCCCCAATATAGATTAAGAGCATGTGTTGATCCTCAGCGATGTGCTCCGATTCCATCGATTGTTTCTCCTCTATCTCCTAGTATTCCTGCTGCATTTCAACAACAGACGATGTTGTCAACATTAGGAGCATTGAGTTCTCTCTCAGGAGATCTCACTCATCAAACTATACATGTGGTATTTGAAGTGGGCGAAACAAAGCATGGAGGCTCAAGCTTTGGGCATACTCAAGAATCCACTTTAGGTGACCCGCCTGTATCTACGACAGAGTCATTTATGCATTTACTATATTCTGATGATCAACTTACATAGGTATTTACATATTTTGAAAGACACATTTTAATTTGTTTTGAAATGTGCAAAATTCATGTAAATAATAACATTAAATTATATATAATATAATATTAATTCAAGTAGTGTTTGGTGTAGATGCATGATTAGAGGAGGCCAGATCCTCGATATGATCATGTTTATTTTTCGAGTGTTGTAGAAATGGGCACACTTTTTGGTCAAGTAAACTAATATACATTTAATTTATGTGGACATATCTAATTTAATTTGAATTTGGACATATGTGTGAAATTGGATATATATTGTATCTAGATGTAGGGAGGTCATGGTGTGTTGAGCGCTCCTGAGTCATCGTCAACTTTTATGATGGGCCATCTCAGGTACGTGCTTTCAAAATTTATTTAAGTTTGAAATGAATACACATCATATCTAATTTAATTTGAATTTGTACACATGTGTGAAATGATCTATATTATATCTATATGCAGGGAAGTCATGCAGTACTATTGATTGACCAACCACAAGGTGTGGTGAGCACTCCTTAGACATTGTCAGCTTTTATGTATGAGAAATCTCAGGTGTGTGATTATGAGGCCACATCATTCGAGGTCATCAAATTTACTAAATCTCCTATACAATTTTTAGGTCTTTTAAATATATATATTCAATTAAAATAATTTTTATCACTAATATTTTCTAATCTATTGTTTTCTTTATTTGAATATCTAGGAATTAGTAGCTCAAGCATTTGGTCCTGAATTGATAGTTATACCACTCGTTGAACAAAATGTGCTAGTAGATTCACATGATCAAATGGTAATTTATGCATACTAAAAATCATTTTTACTATATTTACTAGATATTTAATTAAATTTATTTTTATCAAGTTTATATTTTCTAACCTAGATTGTTTTCTTTATTTGAATACTAGTTATGTTAAATTAAATCAAAATTTCTTTAACTTTATCTAATTTCAAGTTTCTTGTACTCTTCTACAACATGTTATAGGTACATCTAGTCCATGTGGAGCAAAGAGGAGACTTGATTTGATTGATCGTCCTGATAGTTAGATGGTTTTATTTTATGGACTAGAGATAGTTTTATTTATATGTGTTGGACTTGACATATACATTTCCATTAATGTTATTTCATAGACCATTTCACTACATTATATCAATTAATATGATCGTGCATGTGTTTATTTATATCAGCTGACTTTAATATGATGATTATATGCACTCACATGTATATATATTTTATCTAATTTTCAAGTTTAATATGCACTATAAATTCTTATCTAGAATCAAATTGCATATATATTTACATGCCATTGTTGAATTAAGTTTAGATTTCTTAAAATGATTAACTTTCAAATTTCAATAAAATCACATGTTAGGTGACAAATTATTACATTCCTTAAATAGTTTAGATCATATTCATAATAAAGTAAGGGAAAGTAATTTTAACTATTTTCCAATTCTAGCAAATATTCATCACTAAACAAAAATCTATACTTGACATGTATAAAATGTATAAGATACAATTGAACAATTATAAAATTTAATGTGGTAAATATAAGACACACTTTGTATAAGATAAAATTGGAACAAGATATAAAAAGTGATTAATAAGTTCATTGAAGTTCATACATCGAACAAACATATATAATGTATATTGATGTTTAATACAACTATATAACATGATGAAACATTTATGGATATAAATACAATTAAAGCTTATCAACTTTTAGCTCAAGACCACAAATTGATATTTACATAATCTATATGATAATTTTTTTTTACAGTGACAATCACATGGTAGACCGACTTGACGAGAACCTACAAAAATAATTAATATAAGTAAAGTAACTATATTTTTTATGAGTCATTTAACTAAATAATTCATGCGAGAAAAGAACAATACATACTAAAAGTTAGAAAATTGGATCTTATAAGTTCCTTACAAATTCAAGTGATGTTTTCCATAGGATGGATTAAGGGGACCTAAGAGGATATGACTTAAGGGGTCTTAAGAGAATGTCTTAAGGGGATTTAAGAGAATGACTTAAAAGGATGCAAGAGGGTGGATTAAGGGGATGCAAGAGGATATGAATTAAGGGTCCTAAGAGGATGGATTAAGGGGAGTCAAGAGATGAACCCTAAACCATTTATCCATATAGATTTGTTATTCTAAGAATCTCATGAACCCTAGGATATGAACTCTAAACCCTTAACCATAGGACCTGAAGCCTAGGAGATGAATCCTAAACCATTAACCCATATAGAGTTGTTATTCCAAGCATCTCATGAACCCTAAACCCTTAACCCTAGGACCTAAATCCTAGGAGATGAATCCTAAGCCCTTAACCCATATAGATCTATTATTCTAAGCATCTCATGAACCCTAGGATATGAACCCTAAACCCTTAACCCTAGGACCTAAAGCCTAGGAGATGAATCCTAAACCCTTAACCCATATAGATTCTAAGTATCTCATGAACCCTAAACCATTAACCCTAGGACCTAAAGCCTAGGAGATGAATCCTAAACCCTTAATCCATATATATTTGTTATTCTAAGCATCTTATGAACCATAAACCCTTAACCATAGGACCTAAAGCCTAGGAGATGAATCCTAAACCATTAACCCATATAGATTTGTTATTATAAGCATCTCAAGAGCCCTAGGATATGAACCATAAACCCTTAACCATAGGACCTAAATCCTAGGAGATGAATCCTAAACCATTAACCCATATAAATATTTCTAAGCATCTTATGAACCCTAGGATATGAACCCTAAACCCTTAACCATAGGACCTAAAGCCTAGGAGATGAATCCTAAATCCTTAACCCATATAGATTTGTTATTCTAAAATCTCATGAACCCTAGGATATGAACCCTAAACCTTTAACCATAGGACCTAAAGCCTAGGAGATGAATCCTAAACCCTTAACCCATATAGATTTGTTATTCTAAGAATCTCATGAACCCTAGGATATGAACCCTAAACCCTTAATCATAGGACCTAAAGCCTATGAGATGAACCGTAAACCCTTAACCCATATAGATTTGTTATTCTAAGCATCTCATGAACTCTAGGATATGAATCCTAAACCTTTAACCCTAGGACCTAAATCCTAGGAGATGAATCCTAAACCCTTAATACATATAGATTTTTTATTCTAAGCATCTCATGAACCCTAGGATATGAACCCTAAACCCTTAACCATAGGACCTAAAGCCTAGGAGATGAATCCTAAACCCTTAACCCATATAGATTTGTTATTCTAAGCATCTCATGAACCCTAGGACATGAACCATAAACCCTTAACCATAGGACCTAAATCCTAGGAGATGAATCCTAAAACCTTAACCCATATAGATTTTTCTAAGCATCTCATGAACCCTAGGATATGAACCTTAAACCCTTAACCATAGGACCTAAATCCTAGGAGATGAATCCTAAACCCTTAATCAATATAGATTTGTTATTATAAGCATCTCATGAACCCTAGGATATGAACCCTAAACCTTTAACCATAGGACCTAAAGCCTAGGAGATGAATCCTAAACCCTTAACCCATATAGTTTTGTTATTCTAAGAATCTCATGAACCCCAGGATATGAACCCTAAACCCTTAATCATAGGACCCAAAGCCTAGGAGATGAACCATAAACCCTTAAACCATATAGATTTTTTATTCTAAGCATCTCATGAACCCTAGGATATGAATCTTAAACCCTTAACCATAGAACCTAAAGCCTAGGAGATGAATCATAAACCCTTAACCTATATATATTTGTTATTCTAAGCATCTCATGAACCTTAGGATACGAACCCTAAACCCCTAAACTTAGGACCTAAATCCTAGGAGATGAATCCTAAACCCTTAACCCATATAGAATTTTTATTCTAAACATCTCATGAACCCTAGTATATGAATCTTAAACCCTTGACCCTAGGACCTGAATCCTAGGAGATGAACCATAAGCCCTTAACCCATATAGACTTTTTATTATAAAGCCTAGGGGATGTAATAGGATGGATTAAGGATAGATAAGAGGATATAGCTTAACGAGTCCTAAGAGGATGGATTAAGGGGAATTAAGAGAGTGACTTAAGGTGATGCTAGAGGATGGATTAAGGGTAGATATACGAGGATATGGGTTAAGGGTTATTAAGAGGATGAATTAAGGGGAGTTAAGAGAGTGACTTAAAGGGATGGAATATGATGGATTAAGGGTAGATAAGAGGATATGGATTAATGGGTCCTAAGAGGATGGCTTAAAGGGAATTAAGAGAGTGACTTAAGGGGATTCAAGAGGATAGATTAAGGGTAGATAAGAGGATGGATTAAGGGGTCCTAAGAGAATGGATTAAGGGGAACTAAGAGAGTGACTTTATGGGATGCAAGAGGATGAATTAAAGGTAGATACAATGATATGGCTTAAGGAGAGTCAAGAGAGTGAATTAAGGAGATGCAAGAGGATGGATTAAGAGTATATATATGAGGATATGGCTTAAGGGGTACTAATAGGATGACTTAAGGGGAATTAAGAGAGTGAATTAAAGGGATGAAATATGATGGATTAAGGCTAGATAAGAGGATGGCTTAAGGGGTCCTAAGATAATGGCTTAAGGGGAATTAAGAGAGTGACTTAAGGGGGTGCAAGAGGATGGATTAAGGGTAGATAATAGGATGGCTTAAGGGGTCCTAAGAGAATGAATTAAGGGGAATTAAGAGAGTGACTTAAGGGGATGCAAGAGGATGGATTAAGGGTAGATAAGTGGATGAATTAAGGGGTCCTAATCTAAACAATCAATTAAAAGTATCTAGAACTATATATAGTTACCTGTCTCTATATTCAAATTCCATTGTAATATATATGCATGTCTATTTTTTTTAATGCATCTAGTTTTGGGAGACTTGAAACACAAAATTATTTAAAAATATAATTAGGAAATGACTAAAGACTAACATACATAGACATGTATATATGATTAGTTTTTTTTAACTATCGATATACACTATCAATTAAATATATATACAACTATATATACTTACCTGTATTTATTTACAATGTTGTACCATCTGCATCCTATTTTTTTGTAATGCATATATGATTGTCTCATGATCATCCATTGAAAGTTTCCATAACTCTTTATTAGTAGGCCTCCCTTGATATCTAACTAGTTTTATATTGGTTTCCAAAATCAAATGTGAGTAATGTATAATCTTCTTGTATCTTTCATAGTCTTCAAATGCAGGCAAGCCATTCTTTCTTATTAGATATTTTCAAAGCCAGGTGCCAACAACAACCACATAAATAGTTGGATACTCAAAGTTGTCATCATCCACTCTAGGATGTACCAACTTATGTTTTCTCTCAACACATCTAGCCAACCAATAGTTTGTCTCCTCTTCATTCCCCTCAGGTGAAAAAATAGCATACACATGTCCTACAAAAAAAAATCAATAAAGAGTGACATATTTAATTCACATATAAATATGCATACATATAAAATTCAATTCAATTTAATGTACCTTCTTCTACAAGGTCCGAAACACGATCATAATCATCTGATGCAAACACTTGATTATCTTCAATTGTCGTTCCATGTTGATCATCATGTCGATGTAGGTGTTAAGGCTCTTTGTTGCCATTCTTCAACCCATTCTATATTTTCACATGCCTCCCAATCATTTGCAATACAAAATTGAAAAAAACATGCAAGCTCCCTTGTCCATATTGTCCATGTGTTTGCATTTGAACTCTTAAACGAATGCCATTTTGTAGATCCATTAATTGTTTCACAATCTTCTCAAGTAAGAATATCATTTTCTTCAACTAACCAAAAGATGTGTCGAATTATTGAGCTCTCACTTGTTCTTGTAGACAACTTGATATTGCACCAATATACAATTGCACGTGCATCTCTAAATTTCATTGCATCCTAAAATTTTAGTTTCTCTCTAGCAAAAGCTCTTTTCACACATGCACCTGCTCCATTATGTTCTCCTTTACCATGTCCAGCTTCAAAAAATATCCACATGTGTTGGATATTATTTTCCTTATGATCTCTACATAACCAATAAAACATTCTAGCATTCTTGAATTGACTCGTGCAATTATCCAACCATATGAGATGTTCTCTGATTTGAATTCATCTCTTTTAAATTTTATAAAATATATCAAAACAATATTGAGCAAACTCATATGAATGTAATTGATTATCACTTACATAAACATGACACTCTCTCAAAAATTTTCTATTATCTTCTCTACTATCATCTACATATCTATATACAATATGAATAAATATGGCTACTTGCACTGAATTATAATATTGTGATTGAATTTCTTCTTGTGGAGCAAGAGTATAGTTTTCAGCAAAATCAACAACTGACAATATAGTTCCAATTGGGAATGTGTTTTTACATGTACAAAATTAATCATAAAGACAATGAAAATATTGAGAGTGTTTTACATATTTAGGTACAATATTATCTTTAAATTCTTTAATAAATGCATGCACACTAATTTTTTCCACAATTAGCTCACAATGTTTTCCAAATTTTCCATCTTTTAAAGAATATTCAACATTTTTTAATTTTTTAACATCCACTAATTGTTGTCCAAATTCATGTAAACTAATTTCATGCATACATTCTCCTAATAATGAAAAGTTACCACATCTATCGCATTGTCCACAAATACATGCATTTAAATAAAATAAGTTTCCATTAGAGGGTTCACAAAACAAACCTACTATAAAATCTTTGATTGTTTCAGGTGGCATATTAATACCAAAAATGTCTTACATAATTTGGTTAGCATGCAAAGTACAACGTATATATAAAAAAATATCATAATCATAACAAAATTGTACATGAGTTTTATAAAACAAGAGATTCGTTGTTTATTAATTCTAACATACCAAGGTTTACATTTTTTGAGTGATCTTTGACTTATGCTAATATTAAATGGTAAGATTGAATCATCTAATTTTTTTTTATATAATTTAGTTTGAGTCATATCTAATGGATGCTTTGGATGCTTGGGTCATGGATTTTTGATCCCACCCTTAATTCTAAAACATCTCTAATATTGGGTGATACTCTTGTATTATCATGGCAATATTTTCTTGATTAAAGATTTGATTTCATTAGTTAATTTCATGTCTGACCTTGGGAATCTACCACTAAAAATCCAACATTGATTAATTGGATCTTTTTCAACACTTTCTCTTCTTTTAGCTGCTCTTATCAAATTTTTAGGATTTAATTTTATATATATTTACTAATCTTACTTAACATTCTTTTATTTGAAGTTGATTTATGAACTAGAGTAGTTGTTATTGCATGACGAGTAGCATTATTATCTTTAGATAGACTTTTCTTTCCTATAGAATCAATAGCATTGGCAACACTAGATATGACTTGTTCTACTGAATCATCTTTCTTTTTTGGTTTTATAAATGCCTAATTTTTCATTACTTTTTGCATTTTCCACATTTTCATCAATTGCATCATGAGTTGACATTAAAATCCTAATTTATTTCTATAAAAAATCATTTTATATATTCTATTTCCATGAGTTCTCATTTATCTCCAAGAAACTTTACCAAGAAGGTTATCTAACATATCTCTTTCAATTGTAAAAAAAACATTTTCATTTTCATTCATACAAGTGGTTTCATTTTCATTCATGCAAGGGGATTCATCTTCAGTTTCAAACATAAAAGGGATTTCATTCTCATTTTCATCAATATGAGGGATTTCATCATTATTATTTTTTGCATTATTTCAAAATTAGAATTATTGATCTCATCAATGATGTATCCAACCTCATCTAAATAACTAAGAACAATATTATCAAGACTCAGGTTTGAAGACATACCTGGATAAATTATGTGGATATGTGTATTTTCCATATCATTGGGAGGTGGATTTGAAGACATACTTGAAGTTGTTTGTGTAGGTGCTATTTCCATATCATTCAAAGTTAAAGTTGAAGGCATAATTGGGTTTGTCTCCATAATTGCATTTTCTTCCATATTCACTGTCTCCACATTTGCATCATCTACATTCATCTCACCTTTCATGGTTTCCTCTTCAACATTCATGGAACTAGATTCTTCCAATTTTTTTATTTGAAAATCTTTTGTCTTCTATTCCTTTGTCTTTTTGCCTCCATTTCTCTATTTGCTTCAATTTCTTCAAGTGTCATTAACTTTATACATTTTTTTTCCCTTTGCTTTGATCCCATGATTACCAAACCATCTTTATAAAAAAAAAAAATGATTCTTAACTTATTTCCAATTGCTACCTCCTTCAAATATTCAAATAAAACTACATAATATGGAGATCCTTTCTTCTATAAACTTTGAAGTACAAAAACATCATTAATACATCCAAAAGTTTTCTTTTTCCAAATCTTCTTGTAAAAGCTCCTTGTACTTGATTCTAATTCATAAAATTTAACTTGCACTTGTCTCTTCCAAAAATTTGAATAGAATATTCTTTGTCAAGAGATTGCATAAGACAACATTGAAATAAAAAAATGCAGAAAATGGCGATTTTAGACCATACTATAGAAAAGGAATGTTGCAAAAAATGTGCTCTATTAGTTTTTTCCAAATTGGGGAAAGAAAAATATATAAGAAACACATACGTGTTATAAAATGCATACATGTTCTATTTTAGTAATGCGTACACATTATATAATGCATACACGTTTCCTTTATTCGATGGGTAAATAAATAATGCATATGCATTATATAACACGCATGTGTTTATTTTAAATAACACGATGTGTTTATTTTAAATAACACGTGTGTTTATTTTAAATAACACGTGTGTTTATTTTAAATAACACGTGTGTTTATTTTAAATAACACGTATGTGTTTATTTTAAATAACACGTATGTGTTTATTTTAAATAACACATGCATTTTTTAACGCGTATGTGTTTTAAAAATTTGAATTGCCAACCCACATGTTGCCTCAGTTTTAGACTTGGGAAAGGCTCGACAATTTGACCCTTAGCCTTTGACCTACAACTAAAAACTAAGGCATATTCAAGATAAATGTCTAACTTTGGCAATATCTGATAGACTTTTTTTTTTGAATCAATCAATGAGATTTAAACTCATTATAGAACATGATTTCTAGTTTCCAAATATATAATTCTTGTTAAGATTGGATTATATTTTCTATTTTTTAATCAATTTCTAAGCAAATTAGTCCATAAACTTGAAATATCAGGATTTTTTAATTTTTTAATAACTTTTTTGGTTAATTTTCTTGTAAAAAAATTATATGGCATCAATCTTCAAACAATTCTCTACATAATGAAAAATAAAAATAAAAAAATGTTTAGTTTAGGTCCAATTATGCTATCCGTACACATTGATTTTTAAAAACGACAATTAAGGCCAATAAAAATTGAATAAAAAAATATTCAGAAAAAAATTACAAAAAAATATCCTCATCAATCTTCATGTTGTTAGATATCTTTGTCCAAAAGGAATTAAAAAATAATTTTATTTAGGTCAAAAAGTGGTGTCTATACACGTGCATGGTATGGTACAAAAAATGACTTTTAAAAAGTGGTTTTTATACATGCCTATCAAAATTTAATTTCTATCATCTAAGTATCTGAATAAATTACATATTTGGAAGTTAGATTCAAGATACTAAATTTCATATTACTAACTTTTTTTAAGATTCATTATGTAAGTGCTTTAAATTCTCAGTCCAAGTGTGACAAATTATGAAAAACAATAAAAACACTTCCACTTTTTGAGTTTTTTGTGGACCCAACTTCTTGCATCATCCCTTATCATTTATTTCATCTCAGTAGTTGTGCAGGGTCCAAAAGTAGTCAATTGTGATTATAATACTCAGTCTTACCACATATTTATTCCTGAAGGTGTTCCCTATATGAACATTCTTGGTTGACTTTAATGATCGATGGTTAAGAATGTGGTAGAATGATGGTTGACTATTGAAAAAGATCTGACCATTCAATGAACCCAATATAAAATAAACAAAAAAAAAAATTAAAAAAATAAATCACTTTATACAAAAAAAGAAAGCAAAAAATCAAATATTCTTTCAACATTTTCATTAGAAATAAAATAAATACAAATAATATTAAAAAATAAAACACTTTATACAAAGAAAGAAAGCAAAGAATAAGACATTTTTTCTACATTTCCACTAGAAAGTATATTTTACATTCATATTATAAAACAAAAACCACAATTCTTATATTTTTGTAAATTGAAATAATTATTATTATATTTTACAAATTTTTTTTACTACATTGAATTTACCTTATGTAATTAATCATTGCACTTTATACAAGGAAATAAAGAAAATAATTAGATATTATTTTTAATTTTCAGCTAATATTTAAAGTGTATAAATCATATTATAAAGGCATCAACGGTTGAAAATGTGTTAGCATGATGCAAGACTATTGAAAAAAATCTAACTGTTCAATGAACCCAATATAAAATAATCAAAGAAAGAAAGAAAGTAAAGAATCATATATTCTTTCTACATTTACACTAGAAAACATGCTTACATTCATATTATAAAAGTCAAAAACAAAAAAAACAAAATCCAAATTATTATATTTTACAAATTAAAAAAACTATTATATTTTAGAAAAAAATATTTAAATACGTTGAATTTAGCTTATTAAAATAATCATTGCACTTTATACAAAGAAAGAAAGTAAATAATTAAATATTGTTTCTAAATTTCTACTAATATTCATAGTTTATAAATTATATTCTATAATCATTAATAATCACTTTTAATCTTCCTACACAAAACAAATAATTATTTCAAATTACTTTTCTTAATCCAAAACATTTCATATTTATATTCTACTATTCTTAATATCAAATACTAAGCTCTATCCATACAAATTCTAAATTAAGAAAAAAACCATTGGCGTGCCTGTAATGTCGTAAAATTGTACCCCTTGCAATTTCACATACATTATTGTATCCACTTTACTATCCACTCCCTTAACATTTGTGTAGGCTCATTTAAATTCCTGCATCATCCTTTGTTCCCCTCTCAGGATGCTCAAGACCCCTTTTTCAGCAACTACCTTTGCGCATCAACTTTGCATCAAACCTTGTGCTTTTCCCATTCTCGTCTTTTTGTAGTGTGATGTGTTTGGACACTAGAATGCTGCACGCACGTCCACATGCCACGCTAGCATCCTATGACATTTCGACATTCAAACGACTGTTTTTGAGTGCCTTGCCACTTGTCAACTACTTTTGTTGGTGGTAACAACTTGGAACGCCTTGTAACGACTCAAGAACCTTCTTTCCCCCTATTCTCTCTTTAAAAGTGGTCTTTTCAATCTATTTTTTCTTCTTGGGTTCTATCTTGAACTCTCTTCTCCTTCCTTGGAATTCCTTCTCTCTTTGCTCACTCTCTTAAGCTTGCACAACTCCCCACAACTTCCTATAGTACTCTCAAGCTCTCTTGGCAACACTCTTTGCAACTCTCTTGGCTCTCACAGTTGTCTCCTCTCTTTGGCTTCCTTAAGCCTTGCAGGTTATATACCTCTCTTATCTTGTGTTTCTAAGCATCTGGGGATTCCTCACATACCCTATCTATTGCATCTCTATTTCGTGATACAGGTTATCCTCCTTGAGCGGGGTTTTCTTTTATCACTCTTGCATTCATTTCATTTCTGCTTATTATTTGTCTATCTATCTAGCTATTCGTGTAGGTGGGTACATCAAAACGAGGGTTTGAATGAGGCAAGCCCCGAAACATCCCCAAAATTTTCCCTCGGTCTTATGTGTGTATGTGTTGAAGATATCTACTTGCTGGAGGATTCATCACTTGGGATGTTGTAAGAATTTTCTTTCTTCCCCACAACTTTATCATTTACATTTTACTTAGTTAGTTTACTTTAATTTATCTCAGCTCTGCTATTCTCTATTAATTTCTCGCATTCCAAGATTTCTTAGTAGTTAGAGTAGAAGTAGTCACTTTGTGTTTTTTGTTATATCCTTGATTTTCAGTTTGTACGAGATTCCAATGTTGTCACATCTCAATTTTTCTTACTTGCATATGATAATGTTAAGATAATTGAAAAATGGATAAAACTATATATATATATATTAGTTATTGTTTATTAATTTGAAAAAAATGCAAATATATGGAAAATGATGTATTTTATAAATTTTATGATTTAAAAGAATTATTTTGCAATGATTATTGGTTAAAGATTACTAATAAAGCTGGAAAGTGCAAGAACATGTGTGTGAAGGAACAAGTTGAAGAATGAGAACTTGGTTGAGGTAGGAATGCTTAGCCAGATGACAGACGGTAATCAAGAATAGAATCTAGAATCTCACACACCACATTAGGACATGAAATGTGCATTTGTTATTATATTTGATGGATAATATTCTTGCTTGAATGAAAATTGTGATTTGGTTAAATAGACAAACTTATTTATCTCATTGCTTGTTTTACTGCATTCATTTCTATAAGATGGGATTAGAAAATCAAATAGAATAGGTAAAGTGATAGCCAACACCTCTAAACTATTAATTCACATCCAAACAAGAGAAAACAAAGTAAGCATAAGGAAAATAAAACATTAAATTAAAATACTCCCCATGCTTGAACTTGAATCACTTCTCTTGCTCTCCTATTTCTCCTTTTGCAAATATGCCCTCAGATTTGTAGTGTGACTTGTGCAAATACCTGCAAATGATAAGTAGAAAGTTGGAGAAGAATAGCTGTTAAGCTGAAAATGGAGAAGGAAGCTTGCTTTTATAGACAACCATTCAAATGGACGGTTGAGATTAATCTTCTAGAAAGATTCCAAGATCAATGGATGGGAATGCATGAGAGGGATGTTAGGAAATGGATGGTTGAGATTAAGTCTCAGAAAAGATGCCAAGATCAATGGTCCAGAATTGATGCACCAAGAATATGCTATTCTTGGAAGAATCATGACAGGAAGACATGCAAAGACATGCAGGCCATGACAGACATGTAGGCTAGGATAGGCATGCAAGGACATGCAGGGACATGCAAGCTATGATAGGAAATGAATGTTATGATAGGGGATTATGACAGGGTATCTTTGACCAAGTGGTGCATAAATAATTTATTTTAAATTATTTATTCAAAAATGTTGGAAATGGACAAGTGGAAAATAAATAATTTATTCAAATAATTTATTTGAAAATAGAAGAAATGGACAAGTGGAAAATAAATAATTTATTCAAATTTATTTTTGAACATAGAGGAAATGGACAAGTGGAAAATAAATAATTTATTCAAATTATTTATTTGAAAAAATGAAAAGAGGAGCATTTAATTAAATTTATTAATTTAATTAAATGGAGAGATAGAAATTAGACCTTAAATAATTAATTTAGATTAACTATTTAATTAGGAGAGGTGGCATGGGATAGTTAAATGATTTTAATAATTATTTAACTATGGAAGAATTAAAGGACCATAAATAGATAAATAATTAATGGTAATTATTTAACTATAGATGAAAGATGACAAAATAATTAAATAAATAATAATTTATTTAACTATTGAAGAAGAGGAAGAAATTAGTGACACGATTAGTTTATTTAATTGGTCAGGATAGAATAAATATTAGAAAGTGAATTAATTAAATAATTATTAAAAATTATTTAATTAATAGAGGAATATAATCAAACATAATTGAATAACTAAAATTATTATCGAAGGATGAGGATGAAGAAAAATGACACTCGAAGGCTTTGGACATTTTTTATGTGTCTACATTTTGCCCCTCTTTGTCATAATGCAACCTGTCGCATTGTGACAAAGAAAAATAAGTCAAAGTCATGCCTCAATGCAAAATAAGATGAGGAAGAATGATGAGGAGGGTTACGATATGCCCCCTCGAGAGGACAGACGGGTTCCAAGAACACGGGTGTGCTCTCGAAATTGATGAGAAGACTAGAGGATGAAAGACAGAAGAAATGTTAGCTTGGAAGGGGATGTATATTAGCGTGGAAGAGAAGGGAGGATGAAGATGGAAAGCTAGATGAAAAAAAGGATAGGGGAGCCAACTTTCATACTTACATTTTTATATTTATCATCATTGGGCATATTATTGTAATGGCCAACAAACACCATGATATGACATAGACCAAGGTGTGCAAGGTTGTACCATCATGTGAGATAAGCAGTCCTAGACAAGGATGATCATGACTCATACAAAAAGGCACATTTTCCCTAGTCTTTTTGCCATAACTAACTACAAGCAGAAAAAGACAAGAAAGAAAAATCATGAAACATCGTTGCTTCTCTAAATCCTATTTCCAGGACATCCTCGAGAAACTAGCGACATGATTACCAAAAAGGACAAAATAAAGCCAAAACCATCATCATGATACATCGATGCTTTTCTAAATCCCAGAGTTAGGACATCATTGAGAAACTAGTAACATGAGTGTCAAAAGACAAAACAAACCTCATGATACGTCGCTGCTTCTCTAAATCTTGTTGTCGAGATCTCACTGAAAAATTAGTAACATGATGAAAAATCAACAGACAAGTGCCAAGTGTTTTCCAAGTGTTTTAATGTCAAGATGTCTGGTTTGATGTCGAGATGCCAGGGTGTCAAGGTTTTGATGATGCCAAGATGATGAGTGTTGAAGATTGCCAAATTCAGGAAGGACACATCCTCAATAATGTTATGTCAAGAGGAGAAACCCCCAAAAGTCAAGAGGATCCCTCAAAATTCTAGGTGACAGTGACGATGCCTAGGAAGGACACATCCTAAGGCATAAATGATGGGGGTTTTTCTTCAGAAGGACCCATTTGAAAGAACATTGATGTCAAGAGGAGTGGTTCTTAAATGTCAAGAGGATTGCTCAAAATGTCAGATGACGATGACGATGCCTAGGAAGGACACATCCTAGGGAATGATTAAATGATGGGCTACCCTTCAGAAGGACACATCTGAAGAGTAAGCAAGATTTGACTAGCTTGACTAAGTTTGACTGAGATTGATTGATTTTGATATGCCAAGATGATTGTCATGTTCCATTGACAGATTGTCGAAGTTCACTTGGGTAGATTGTTCATTCAAGTTTAAAGACTGTTTCATGTGTGTGCAAAAATTGTGCAATGAACCCTAATGGACTGACCTAGTGCAGCCTTGGGGGCCCATCGACAGATGGCCTTGCCTACGTCATGCACTCAAAGACCTCGTAGTTCGACACGACCAAAGACTTTGTCTTGTTGACGAAAGATTGAGTCATGATTTATTTTGACTAACCTAATAGGACTGACCTAATGTCCCGGGGGCTCGAAGATGAGCCTTGCCTACGTAGCAAATGTGCAGAGACAACATAGTTCGACAATGAAAAAGACTAATCAAGACTTGAATTGGCGTGACTGTGTTGACTGACATGATTCCGTTTTGGAAGTTTGTGTTTTCCTCAGGACATTTTTCAATTTTTAGGTCTCTTTTTTTTTCAGGACTTTTTTTTGATTTTAGGTCTTTTTTTAGGACATTTTCTGATTTTTAGGTCTTTTTCAGGACATTTTCTGATTTTTAGGTCTTTGTTCAGGACATTTTCTAATTTTTAGGTCTTTTTTTAGGACATTTTCTAATTTTTAGGTCTTTTTTCAGGACATTTTCTGATTTTTAGGTCTTTTTTAGGACATTTTCTAGTTTTTAGGTCTTTTTTCAAGACATTTTCTGATTTTTAGGATCACATGCGGTACCCACTACAGTCTCATGATAAAATTTTTCCCCTAGTCAAGTTGAGTATGAGCCAAGGAAAAATGAAATGTAAAGAAAAGGCATGACTAGCATGGACAGTGGACAATATGCAAGACTTGATTTCAACTATTGTCAGCCATGGATAGAAATATCATGATATTAGGACAAAGTGTTATGACGAATGTTGAAAAAGAGTATGTTCATTAGGGACAAAGGTAGATAGAGTGACAGTAGATGGCACAACAATGAATGACTACACATGGTGCCTGTTTGCCAGGTTTTCACCATGGTACTTATCCAAAGCACCTGTTTACCAGGTTTTCACTATTGGATGAATTATTTCTCTTTATTTTTGTCATTTTATTCTTTTTTTTTGGTGTCACCAGGACGCCTGTTTGCCAGGTTTTCATCAAGGTGATGATTTTTTTGATTTTCCAAATTTTTTTGTATTTTTTACTAGTTTTCAAACATGCTTTCTGATGCTATACATAGAATTTGTGCAAATGTAGACTGTTGATTGGCTCTGTCAACTGTTCACCTTCAGGAGTAGCTAACTGATATGCTCCAAAACCAAATGATGCTATGATGATGTAAGGGCCCAGCCAATTGGGCTCAAATTTTCCTGGCTTCTCCCTATCTGATTGATTCTTGGGATTTTGCATGAGAACAAAGTCACCAATGTCAAACTGTCGAGTCATCACCCTTTTGTTATAGCTTCTGTAAAGACAATTTTGGTATGCTTGTAAATGATTCAATGCATTGTGTCTGTGTTCATCTGGCATTTCTAACTCATATAGTCTTGATTGTCTGTATTCTTCATCAGTGATGAGGCCTTTCATGGAGACTCGCAAAGATGGAATTTCAACCTCTATGGGAAAGATGGCTTCGGCTCGAAAGACAAGGGAAAAAGGAGTGGCACCAGTGGGAGTATGAATGCTTGTGCGGTATTCCCACAAATCAAGGTTGAGTTGGATGTGCCAGTCATGACTAGTGTCATTGACAGTCTTTTTAAGAAGTTTGATAATGGTTTTATTAGATGCATCAGCTTGACCGTTTCCTTGTGGGTAATATGGCATGGAAAAGTGGTGGCTAATATGGAAATGTTGACATAATTCACAGACTTCATGGTTTTTGAAGGGACGACCATTATCCGTGATGATGGATTGTGGAATGCCATACCGACAAATGATATAATTGAGGATGAATTTGGAGATTTGTTTTCTGGTAATGTAAGTGAGTGGAATGGCCTCGATCGACTTAGTAAAATACTCAGTGGTGGTGATAATGAATTTGTGTCCATTAAAGGATGTAGGGTGAATCTTTCCCATGAGATCAAGTCCCCATTGTGCGAAAGGGCAAGGAGAAGTGATTAGCCTCAACTCTTGTGCTGGAGCGTGAATCAAATCACTATGAATTTGACATTGGCGACAAGTTCTTACACATTCCAGTGCATCCTTTTCTAGTGTTGGCCAATAGTAACCAAGTCTCATAATCTTTTTAGCTAAGGTTGGGCCACTCGAATGGGACCCACATATACCCTCATGCACTTCCTGTAAGGTCACTTTTGCTTCATTAGTGTTGAGACAACGAAGAAGGGTATTGTCAAAGCTACGACGGTAAAGGGTGTTGCTGATGATGGTATAACGTGCAGCTTTGTGGATAAAGGACTTCCTTTGGTTATTGGAAAAGTTTTGGGGAAGGATCTATGAATGAAGGTAGTCAAAAATGTCCTTGTACCAGGGGGAACTGGAACCAACAAGCTCACAGACCATTTCTGATTCAGGGACATCATAAGCCGGAACCAATAACTGCTCAAGCAAAAACTCTTTCTGTGGGACATTGGTGGGAATATCAAGAAAAGATCCAATAATTGCCATAGCATCAACAACCTTATTCTGTGTTCTTGGAATCAATTCAAAGGATAGTCTGTGAAAATATGTCAGGAAACTATTAACCATTCGTTTATAAGGAATTAGCTTCTCATATTTGGTTTCATATTCATCATTGAATTGGTTTATAACTAGCTGAGAATCACCGAGGACCTGTAAATTCCTAATTTTCCACTTGATAGCCATTCAGAGTCCTGTAATTAGTGCTTCATACTTTGCCATGTTATTAGTGCATGGAAATGCTATGCGGAATGACCTTGGGATGGAGTCTCCTTGTGGGGTAATGAATAATATTCCAACTCCTGATCCATGATTAGTGTGAGATCCATCAAAGTATAATTTCCAAGGCTGTTTAGATTATGCATGACATACAAACTTATCTGGAAATTCTGTTGTAAGAGGATGGTTATCTAGTATTGGTGCATCTACGAGCTGGTCTGCTATTACCTGTCCCTTGATGGCTTTTTGTTCCACATATTGAATATCATATTCACAGAGGATTGTAATCCATTTTGCTAAACGTCCAGTCAATGTTGCTTGACTCAAGAGGTACTTCAAGGGATCGATCTTAGCTACCCAATGTGTCTTATGGTTTAACATGTAATGCCTTAATTTTTGGGCTGCAAATACAACTGCCAAACAAGAACGTTCAATGGGTGTGTAATTTAGCTCATGGCCCACTAGTGTTTGACTGATATAATATATGGCCCTCTTTTTCTTCATAGTCATTTTGTGCTAATAATGCCCCTAGTGCTGAAGTAGTTGTAGAGATGTACAAAATTAATGGTTTTCCTTGGATAGGAGGCATGAGAACTGGAGATGACAATAAATACTATTTGATATGGTTGAATGCTTCTTGACACTTATCTGTCCACACAAAGGGGATCCCTTTGCGTAGAAGATACTAGAATGATTGACACCTATTTGCGAGTTGAGCAATAAACCGTCTGATGGATTAAAGTTTACCTTGTAGCGTTCTTAGGTCACTAATTCCCTTAGGAGGAGGCATATCCAATATAGCTTTGAATTTAGCAGGATCAACTTCAATTCCTCTACGGGAGACTATGTATCCCAATAACTTGCCTGATGCTACATCAAAAACACACTTTTTCGGGTTTAACCAGACCTTATACTGTTCCAACCTCTTGAAAAATTTGTCCAATACTGAAAGGTGGTATTTTCTTGTCAATGAATTTTTCAAAAGGTCATCTACATAGTCCTCCATTAATGTGTGTATCATGTCATGGAATATTGTTGTCATTTCCCTTTGATATGTAGCACCTGCATTTTTAAGACCAAATAGCATTACAGTCCAACAGTATGTACCCCAAGGGCATGTGAAAGCAATTTTGTGTTGATCTTCAGGGGCAATACGAATCTGATTATAACCCAAGAAACCATCCATAAGGGACGACATCTCATATCCAGCTGTAAGGTCCACAATGATGTCAATGTTCAGCAGAGGAAAATCATCTTTAGGACATGCTTTATTGAGGTCTCGGAAGTCTGTGCATACACGAATCTGTCTAGTATACTTAGTGACAGGTACGAGGTTGGATATCCACTTAGCATAGTCAATTGATTTGATAAAACCCACATCCAACAACTTTTTGAGTTCAACTTTAAGCAACAATGCCACTTGCGAGTGCATTTTTCTTAGCTTTTGTTTTATTGGCTTGGCATTTGGAAATAATGGAAAGTGATGCAATACTAACTTAGGATCTAATCCTGGCATGTCGGCATAAGACCATGCAAAGTTTACCTTGCGTTCTGAGAAGAACTTTTGAAATACATGTTGTTCAACCTCTGTCAATGATGCCACAAAGAGGACCATTTTGGGGTCTTCCAAAGTAGCTATATTAATTGGTATGGTGTCTTCTACAAGCATTTCTGATTTTTCTCTATCCACGGGGAGAAAGTCCAATCCTCCACCCTTAGGTGCCTCAGGGAGGTTTTCACCCTCAGATACGTCCTTTATTTTTAGTATTTTGCCGTCAGAAGGTGCCTTTCGGTTTTCACCTAGAGACGTGTTATTTTTTACTTTATTTTTCTTTTTAATTTTATGACTAGAGGATGGCACAGTCTCCCCAAAATAAGCAGTACAATCCAAGTCAATGGAAAATCTAGCTTTGTGATCCTCATTTGGAATGCCCTCACATAGTCTGAGAAATTCTGCTAAAGCCTCATCATTTTGAAAAGTGTCCATTACTAGTGGGCCTTGTTGGTTCCAGTCAATTAGGTCAGGGTAAACTAAAAATATCCCATCATTAGCATTTGAAAATTGAGGAGATGACAAGGAGAGCATGAAAATGGATGTCGAGACATTAAAAAATGAAATTTTCATTGTCTGGCTCTATGTCAGATTCTATCCAGTATTCTCCTTCGCTTGTTTCATACTCACCAGTGAAATAAGGGACAAAGGGAGTAGCATTAGAGTCAGGATTAGTAGTGGCAAGTGACGGTTCAGGTGGTTCTGAATGATTGTCATCAATTTGGAATGACTGGGTTGGTATGTTAGGACTAGGATGAATGGGAATATAACATGATCTAGACTTGACATCATTTGATGTTGTATTGATCTTAAACATTTTCCAGAATCATTCCTCAAATGTAGGCTCGCTAGGTTTGAGGAATAATTCGTCAAGGTAGTAGTCACTTAATGATCGCTGAGAGCCAAATTCCCATTCGTGAGAGTCGGTTTTAGAGGAGGTGTCCTCAGTTGTCTCAACACAGTCTGAAGCATACACTAACTCACATGGAAGCACATTGGTACTCGGATCGCCAGATTCTTGTGGACCTAACCCTAACCCAAGATGTTTTGGTCTTTCTGAAACTGATAGTGGCTCACGCCTTCCATTTTTATCCTTGCCAAGACCACTTTTTCCATCATAACCTTTTGCTTTTATCATGCTGTATCCTTTTCCATATATTGTTACTGGCAAGGGAGTTAAGTCTCGTGGTTCTCTATAAATACAAGATAGTATATCATCTGTGTCCTCTTGACTCATTTCACCCCACTTTATGAAAACTGTATTTGGAGGAACCCTGAAAGTTTCTTTTGCTTGTATTCTAAAACAAGGTTTTCCATAGAATTGGGGAGACTTGGGCATCTTGGTTATGCAATAGGCCGTATTTAGCTTGTACTCTCCACATCCTTGATCCTAAATCTGGAACCTTGGGTCGACACTTGGGGTGATAAATGAAGTGGAAGGTGTTATGGAAGTGGTCATGGTGGTCAAAGAAGTAGGAGTGGAAGCTATGGATGAAGAAGTGGAAGATTTCATGAGTATTGAGGGATCAATGAATTTAGAAGGAAAAGATGTCAGAGCTTCCCTATTGATAGGGACTTGACGTTCTGAGACACCCCGTAAGTTGGTACAATATTGGAATGGATCAGGGTCTTCATATATAGTAATCTTAGTTCCTTCAAAAGGAAACTTCAAGCACTTGTGATATGTGGAGGGAATGGCTTTCAAAGCATGGATCCAAGGTCGACCGAGTAAAATGTTGTATGGCAGGTCCAAATCTAGAACTTGACAAGTGGTGTCAACAATGACTGGCCTAATTCAAATTGGGAGTGTAATTACGCCATGAGAGGAACGTTCTGCATCATCATATGCATTGATAACAATTTTTCTTGTGGTGTCTGTGCAAGCATCAGAAAAGCCTAGTGCCTTGACCAATTTTAAGGAACATATATTCAATCCTGCTCCGCCATCTACTAAGACTCGTCTGACCTTATGTTTATGAATAAAGACTTTGATATGAAGGGCATCATTATGGTTGGATTTGGATGACAAATAGTCTTGGTCAGAAAAGGTGATATGGTGGGGTGTCATGAGATATCCTACCATGGCTTTAAATTGGTTGACATCAATATCTTGGGGAACAGAGGATTCTTGCAGTGTTTTGTCTAGGATGGCCTTATGGGTAGGCGAGATGCATAACAACTCAAGAATAGAGATTTGTGCGGGTGTTTTTCCAAGATGGTCAATAAGATTAAAGTTTCCTGTAGGTTGGGATTGCTTGTTTTGTGGACGGGATTGTGACTGTGAAGTGGACGGGCCAGCTATTGTTACCTTTGGTTGTCTAGGGGGAGGGGGGCTGGCTATGGTGATCTTTCCACCGTGAGTGGTGACATTGCATTTAGGGACCTTTCTAACGGTGACCGTGTAGACATGTTCCTTATTTGTTCTAATGTGATGTATAATAGGTCCCCTAGAATAGTCATATGCAATACGGGCATGGTTGGCTCGAGTATTGTTATTAAGGTTTGACATAGAAGGGCTTCCTGAACCATGATCCTGCAGTGGGTTCTTGTTATTGTATGATCCACATTAGAGGCAAACTGTGGCCTTCCAACTTCAATGATACATTTTTCAATAAGGTCTTGTACCAAAATTTTCAATTGTTTACAAGAAGATGTTTTGTGTCCTTTTATTTGGTGATAGTCACAAAATGCATTATCATCCCACCAAGATGGTTTAAACTGTCCAGGGTCATATGGTTTGGGGTCCTGAAGTGTGATGACACCATTTTGAACGCATTTCTTGAGTACTTCGTCAATAGGTTCACCCAAAGGGGTATATGTGCGATTTCTAAGGAATTGTCTTGGTTGTCTAGGCTGCCCTTGAATTTGATTATTTTGATTGCCTTGGTTATTCTGATTTGTCTGGATAGCATTAGCAGCATAGTTTTGTGTCATCATTTGTGTGTTTTGTGGTTGTGTCCCTTTTAGAGTAATCATAGGACCCATAATGTTGACAACCTTAACATCGACTACACCATCGTTGGTAACATGTTTGTTCTTAACCCAAAATTTGGTTTTGTCAGCAAAAGGAGGGTTTGCATTTGTGTTTTTAAGACTATATTTTAGTCTTCCTTTAGCTATGAGGGCTTGTTCAAATTGGACACCTTGTTCAACTAGGTCTGCAAAATTTGTGCAACAATGAACACGCAAGCCATTTTTCAGTGGGCCCATTAACATTTGTATGAACATGTCAACTTTTTCCTTTTCAGGTATGTCTATATGATAACGACTCGCTAGGCCCCTCCATTTTTGAAAGAATGGTAAAAAGGTTTCACTCGAATCTTCTTGTGTGAGTTGACATAAGTTGGTAATGGAGGTGTCTATGTCAATGTTGTATGTGTAATTTTTCACAAATTTTTCAGCAAGTTCTTTCCATGACTATATTCTAGGTTGCAGTGTATAGAACCATTCTAGCGCTGGTCCTGCGAGGCTTTTAGGAAATAGTCGCATTAGATATGTGTGCTCATGAGCAATATCCACACAACTTGTTATGAACTCTCTAATGTGGTCAAGTGGATTTGTTTTACCCTTGTATTTGTTGAAGTTTGGAGCCACATAACCATGTGGAAATGGTGGCATGTACAAAGTTGTATCAAAAGGATATGGACATAAGTCATATGGCATTTGTGTCTTCTTGTCAAAGGTTTTCATATTTTCCATCTGTTTTTGAAGGTCATCCACTTTTGCTAGCAAGGTGTGTATGATGGGATCATTGGTTGCCTGAAAGTAAGGTATGTTTTGCTGATATTGCTAGTTGTGATTGGGGATATGTTGTTGAGTATGAATCTGGGATGAGTATGTTGGAATATGTAACCCCACCATGTTTGTCTGTATTTGAGGTCCCTCAATTATTTGATGTCCAAAGGTATGCATTTGCTGTGTCATTTGAGTTCCTTGTCCTTGTTGAAAGAATTGTCCGTGTGGCATGGTAGTGTTTGGTCCTTGAAAGTGTCTGTGTGGTATATGTGTATTGTGCCCTTGTCCATGTGGGATGTTCATTTGTGATGATGTGTTAATGTTGTGTTGAGGGCCTTGAATGAAAACGCGTCGTGAGTTTCGCCGAAAGGGATTAAATGAGGTTCCACCATAAGGATGTGATGAAGATGCCCCCATTGTCATAGATGAAGAGCTGACCATAGGATTTGAAGAAGTGGTGCCTACTGATGTGGACGCAAAGGTGGCTCCTATTGTTTGTGAAGATGATGTGGAAGTTGTAGGCATGGACTATGAAAAGGTAGCTCCTAGCATTTATGTAGATGATGTGGACATTGTAGGCATGGTCATAGTGGATGTTCCTCCAGTTGCGTTAGTTGAAGAGGAGGTGTTTTGATTTATGGTGCCACTAGATGTCACATTAATGATGGTAGTATCAACTTGCGTAGTAACATCAGTGTGATTGGTCGAGGTATTGTTCGTGTCATGTTGGGATGTTGTGTTTTGTGTCGTATGATTAGGAGAGATAGGTTGTATGGTATTAATGTCAAAGCCTTTTGGTAATCTTGTGCCTTGGTCTAAGAGCATAGTGAGGTATCGTTTAGGATCGTTTAAGACCAATTCTTCTACAAGTGAAGTGAATTCCAGATTTTGGGCTGCTGCCTCTAAGTTTTCAATGTAAACTTGTCCATTTTGGTCTCTTTGTATGAATTGTTCAAAAAGTGGATTTTGAAAAGAATTTGACATGTTCATGGAAGATTGTGCATTCAAATTTCCAAATGGGTCATCAAAGATCCAGTCATTGGGATTGGTGTTGATGTTGGTGTGGTTGTCAAAGTCTTGTCCAAAGTCTACCATTTGTTTTTTCTTTCGTTGAAGTCTTGTCTCCACCATCAAAGGAAATTGCTCAAATGAAGATAATGACAATGCAAGTATGACACTAGTCTATGTTTTTTTTGTATTTTTGTGTGATAAAGGATGACAATGCAACGGGATGATAATGTGTATCTAAGGAAATGTGTAATGTCAAAAAGTGAAAGTGATGATTAGGACTAGGATGATGAGGTGCAAAATAAGGACTACGATGATTATGTCGACTAAAGAGGAAACTAATGCAAAAGCCTAGGTTCAAAATAACAACTAGGATGAAATAATGTTTTTGGATTTTTTTGAATAAAGGATGACAATGCAAGACTATTTTTTTGGATTTTTTGACAATAAGGGATGAAATATGACAATGTTGTCTAGAGAAAATGAATAATGCCAAAGGACAATGAAGACTAAGATGACAAGTTATGACATTATTTTTTTTTGTTTTGTATTTTTGGAGGATGTCAATGCAAGGTGATAATGACGTTTTCCTAAGGAAAATGACCAATGCAAGGTGATAAATTGTTAAGAAAGGATGTCAAATGTCAAGGTGACAGTGAGGACTAATGTGAAAATGTTGGTTAAGGAAATGACCAATGCAAAGTCTAGATGCCAAATGAGGACTATGATGACAATATTTTGGATTTTAAAGATATGCAAGGTGAGGACTAAAATGATTTGAATATCTAAGGTATGCAAATGCAAAGGTCTAAAATGATTTGGAAAAAGGTTTCCTAACCACCCTATGCTTGATCTATTTCTCAATTTTGGAATATCAAAGGACTTGTTTGAAGGACTAAATGATAAGGACAAATGACAAATGAGTCTTCCTAACTAGACTTTTGAGTTGGAAGAATCTCACAAAAGATAATGACTAAAGGAGATAATGATGTCTAAGTCCAATGATAACCTAATTTCAAAAGTCAAGATTTTGCAAAGTGAGGTAAGGTTGTCCTAATCCAAAATATGCAAAATGAGATGAGGACCTAAGTTTTTAGTTTATGACTGAAAATGCAAATGGTGAAACCTAAGGATGAAGGTAAATATTTGCAAAGATGACCCTATAGTAAGATACAAGCTAAAGTGTACAAGGAATGAGAGATTTGAGCAATTTCATGATTTAGTTTTGACATAAGACTTCTAGGCTGAGACTGTTGTTTTGATGTTTTATTGAAAAGTCTAAGTTGGTTGAGGTTTTGTGTCCAGTTTTGTGAATATTGTGTATATTGTTTGAAAATTTAGAAAACACTTGACAAGCACAATGTTTTGGTGTACACAAACACACATGAGACAAGCACAATCCTAATAGGCCAAGGGTTTGTATACTTGATATAGCCCACCGATATACCCCGGATTGTTGCTAAACACCTTTCCTTCTCGAGAGCGGATAGCTTAGAAGTTTGGTGGCACTGGCTCCCCTCCACGACTCATTAACGTCATTCGGGCACACCAACTTCAGATTCTTGGGTCATCACTTCCCAAAAACTGCTATCTCTACTCAAGGGAGTCAGTAGTGAGTATCTTCAGGCATGATACTGTACCCTGCACTATACCAAGCAATGACTGAAAATGGTTGGCCTCTAAAACAAAAGGTGTCTAGTTAGGGCATCCGTTCGAGTGGCCACACATGGGGCGAGAGATTAATCACCAATTAGGTGGCACTTCAGTGTGAAGAGGTTACACTCAACAGGGTTTATGGGAGTACTAATCCATCCGTGTGACACATCCGCACTCGTGGTACTTGAAATTTCCTCAAGCACCCATTTTATATCCTGGCTGGAAGTGGCTTGGCTTTAGCCTGTTACCGGTTGGGTCATCCCTTAAGGTGAGTACTTTTTCCCTTAAGGCAGGCCCATTTCTAGAAATAATAACCATTTCTCTTACACCCAGGATCACTCGAAAATGCAAGGGGAGATGATACTTCGATTATTAAGTCGTGAGGGTGACAAAAAATAAGGTGGGTCTGGTTTTTTGATCACCTAGTTTTCACAAGGTGAGAGCATAATCACCTACCACCTTTAAGCACAGTCAGACAAAATCAAGCACATGTTCATTTTAATGCACCAATGGAAGTGTTCCTAAACTAGAAATCGCAAACACCTTGTTTGAGAAATGAGTCTTGGACTAACGGAGCTGCAAAAACACAAATTAGTAGTTTCATAAATGTTTTGGACCAACGAGAAAGCTGCAAAAAACTAAGTTAGAAAAAGAGATTAAAAACCAAACTAAAAGTTAGTAAATAACTAAACTAGAAAATGAAAAGACTAAACTAAAATAAGAAAAGGAAATCAAAGCAAACTAAAAAAATAAAAGCTCCATTTTTTTTGTTGCTCCAAAAGAAGCAATTTTTGGGAGCCCCATTCCAAAGCCACACGCTACAAACAAAAGATTAGTCAATCGAAAAAAAACTTGAATGAAAACAACAAAATAAAAATAGTGATAACTTTCTCAAAACTAAACAAGTTTTAAACCATATATATCTATGGAAAGCTAAGACATAGACCTTCAAAACCCAGAAAATGTTTTGCAAAATCCTACAAGACAAAAATGTTATAAACAAAAGAAAATTCGGGTATGAACAACTAAATCTTAAAAGTTGCGGTCACTAAAACGGACATAACTTTCTCAATTCTAAACAAAATTTCAAATCGTTTAAAGTTTTGGAAAGCTGAGAACGAGGCCTACAAAGCCTAGAATTTTTTTTTAACATATGTTATGCGCCTATTTTTCTGTGCTCAAAAGAAGGTGACAGGATTTTATATGAATTCTTGGCTGTAACCTGCAAAATAGCAAAGACAAACAAGAACACACAAATTTCTCTACTTCACGTCGGGTTCACCAAATGTAAGATGGGATTAGAAAATAAAATAGAATAGGTAAAGTGACAGCCAACACCTCTAAACTATTAATCCACATCCAAACAAGAGAAAACAAAGTAAGCATAAGGAAAATAAAATATTAAATTAAAATACTCCCCATGCTTGAACTTGAATCACTTCTCTTGCTCTCCTATTTCTCCTTTTGCAAATATGCCCTTAGATTTGTAGTGTGACTTGTACAAATACCTGCAAATGATAAGTAGAAAATTGGAGAAGAATAGCTATTAAGCTGAAAATGGAGAAGGAAGCTTGCTTTTATAGACAACCATTCGAATGGACGGTTGAGATTAATCTTCTAGAAAGATTCCAAGATCAATGGATGGGAATGCATGAGAGGGATGTTAGGAAATGGATGGTTGAGATTAAGTCTCAGAAAAGATGCCAAGATCAATGGTCCAGAATTGATGCACCAAGAATATGCTATTCTTGGAAGAATCATGACAGGAAGACATGCAAAGACATGCAGGCCATGACAAACATGCATGCTAGGATAGGCATGCAGGGACATGCAGGGACATGCAAGCTATGATAGGAAATGAATGTTATGACAGGGGATTATGACAGGGTATCTTTGACCAAGTGGTGCATAAATAATTTATTTTAAATTATTTATTCGAAAATGTTGGAAATGGACAAGTGGAAAATAAATAATTTATTCAAATAATTTATTTGAAAATAGAAGAAATGGACAAGTGGAAAATAAATAATTTATTCAAATTATTTATTTGAACAAGAGGAAATGGACAAGTGGAAAATAAATAATTTATTCAAATTATTTATTTGAAAAAATGAAAAGAGGAGCATTTAATTAAATGGAGAGATAGAAATTAGACCTTAAATAATTAATTTAGATTAACTATTTAATTAGGAGAGGTGGCATGGGATAGTTAAATGATTTTAATAATTATTTAACTATGGAAGAATTAAAGGACCATGAATAGATAAATAATTAATGGTAATTATTTAACTATAGATGAAAGATGACAAAATAATTAAATAAATAATAATTTATTTAACTATTGAAGAAGAGGAAGAAATTAGTGACACGATTAGTTTATTTAATTGGTCAGGATAGAATAAATATTAGAAAGTGAATTAATTAAATAATTATTAAAAATTATTTAATTAATAGAGGAATATAATCAAACATAATTGAATAGCTAAAATTATTATTGAAGGACGAGGATGAAGAAAAATGACACTCAAAGGCTTAGGACATTTTTATGTGTCTACAGTTTCAAAGTTAAATGAAAATGAGACTAATTTGCATATAATTACCATGGAAAGAAAAAATATGTTATTCATCTTTTGGAATCAACATAAGTTCTTAATAAGGAAAACAATAACAATCCGGTGCCTTATATAAACATATAATATATGTATGTATATATATGCGTGTATAACCACATATATATACACATGAATAAATGTGCATTAAGGATTTTCATCAATAAAAATTCTTCTATTCAAATGTATCTGAATATATTGGAAGAATAATGAAAATAATGTTCAAATATTTTCCCTTCACTTGAAGAAGGCCGATTCCCATCCAGAATATGCATAGGTAATGGGGGAAGTGGGCAGCTAAGAGAGGGTGGCATGTTAAGAACACCCAAAAAGTAGCCCACGCAATGAATGGATAGGGTGGTGGGAGGAATTCGAATACAAAAGGGAAAAATCATGCAAAAATCATCAAAGATTTTTGAGGAAAATGCAGAAGAAGAAAGGTATGAAAGGGGAAAAAGAAAAAGTTATTTCTATTTGACTAAGAAGTTGAGGTGACTACGTGTAGTTTACTAAGGTAACTCGATTACAATTTGATGTTTCTATCATGATTCAAGTAATTTCCTCTCGAGTGCTAAATGGGTATTGATTGCCATAATGATATTCTTGTTTGTTCTTTACCACTATAATTCGTGGTGTTGTCTATCATAATATGATTGTTATGTTATGATGAGAAACCCCAATTTTGAGGGAAAAAACCACAATGACCCCCTCGCTATGTTTCAAGATCGACATGCTATGCATGATCGATGTAAGGGTGGCAGACAGGCTTAGCCTATGGGTTACCAAATCTATCATTATTTCATTGTGTTTACTGTATTAGAAATCACCATATGAGGTGATATTCACTATAGCTTATGCAAACCATGTATTCGATCAAGAATCTATGTTGAATGTTGTAGAGGTTGAATGGTAGGAACCATTCAAAGCCAAGGATCAACTTTGAATGATACCTATCATTCTTCTGTATATGAATATATCCACGGGTGACACTGTCACCAACATTGGAGTTTCCAATGATCGATGCTCATTGCTTTTTTAAATCTTCGAGAACCAATGTATTTTCTCTGATCTGGTGGCAAGATTGTAGCCATCAAGACTGACATTATGTTAATGCATAAGTATTATAAAATGGGTAACGACTCTATGTCATCCCATTATGGTATCAAGGTCGAATGACCCTCATACATTCATTAATATATAGATTATAATGCCTGCATAATTACTTAAGGGTTTATCACTAAAAGACGAAGCATGCAGGGCTAATATGTCGTTGCTTGTATATGATGGCCTTAATAGGTCGAGGGGTATTGAACCCTCACAATGTTTAAATTGAACTTCTCCCTATTGATAGGGTGTGCATGCATGTATAAATGCATATATATATACATAAATACATACACACTCAAACGCTCTTGTGTTGACCCATCTCAATTTTCAGTGGCTTATACATTTCTGTTTCACAGGTCAAGAACCCCTCAGTAATGAGGATCGGTAGTGATAAAGAATATTTAATGGGCATATATTTTTACATGTTTTCCATTCGATACCATGTGTATTGACCCCAAGTATTTTGGTTAATCGAACCAAGATGTGTGAGAAGAATGGCTTAAAATTCTGTGTAATATCTTTAAGTCTTGATTCTAATTTATTAGTAGTAATGAATGTGGAACAATTTGAATGGTATAATGCTGTTATGATCTAGAACATAATGAAACAATTATCAGAAGGCCAAAAAGTTTGAAAATGTAAACAAATCGACTCTTTGCTTGAATAGCTTAGACTAGAGACTTGATCCTTTTTTGGAACCTGGAGAAACTATTGAAACTAGTGAAAAACTGATGAACAAATGTTCTTTTTCTTTCTCTCATTATGAATTGAAAACCATCTTTATTGTATGATCAAACTATTTATTTGAACATAGTAATTGTTCATTTTTATTAGAGAGTAGTATTGCATACAGATTGGGAACTTGTTTTAAAACTTAAGAATGTATATGCATATTTCCAACTGTGATTTCTTTCAGGCATATATGTGTACCTGCATAAATATATCATTTATGCACATGCACATACATGCAGTATGCCTTCTTATATCATCTTTACTTTACTCATTTGAGTATGATTGTTTTATTTTCATTTGCAAAGAACATAACTGTATAAGTGAAATAGTGTTGAGTTGCAATATGGAACTTAGGAAAACTAGATATATGATGAATAAGATGAATGGTTATACTAGATTGTTTATGGTTTATTTGCTTGATGATTGATGGAATGGAATGATACATGAGTATTGGGATATACTGTAGCACTCTATAGTTTTATACTAATAGATGGTCTAAAGGGAGGGATACCCCTTGATATGATGAGCTTTCCTTCAGGGAATGGGTGCCAAAGAGTGTAGATTTACTTTTCTAAGTCTAACTTGAGCTGCATTTTATGTAACATGAGCTTGGCCAAGCTTTGCGATCATTTTAATTATTATTATGGAATAAGACTATTTAATATTTATCCTCTCTTTGTTATTTCATTTATTAGCTAACATGGAACTTGCATATTCTAACAATAGATATAAATTCATGTAGTTAGGCACACACATATTCCACCTTGCAAAATTTATCCCTCGCTAAGTGTTTCATGTAGGGTTGAATATTCTTCAATAGACTAAATAATTTTGAGGAAGCATTGCTTTGTGGTTGGGTGGAAAAGCACCTCAACCATGATCTCGTCCACCAGTGGAGGCGAGTTGTCAAAAAGGAATCATATTGGAATGCTATTTATGTACTTGTATCATTAATGTAATAGATATATTTGATGAAGTTGGTGTAAATGATGAAACTGATGTAATTGATGTATTGACTAGTGAGGCGAATGATTTCCAAGTCAACTTGTAAATTGACTATTGACATTTGGAAATGAATATTTATGTAGTTTATTTTTTCTTGTTTATAGACATGAAATTGCTAAATAGAAATAGCTATGGGATTTATGTCATAAATGTTATATTCATAATGTCAATTTTTAATTTATTAAGGAAAATTTAGTTGAGCATGTTACATTTGGTATTAGAGCTCAAGGTTCGACTCTAGGCCTATGAGCCCACAAAGGTTGAACTAGGGAATAGTAGACCCTTAGCTAGATTTGAGTTATCTAGAGAATAACCAAATTGAACTAGTTGCAGGAAATGGGAAGGTCCAAGACAGGAAGAAAGAAGGGAAATACCATTAGGGCTTCGAAGAAGCTAGTCGTTATCGAAGAGAATCCCAAAACTGAAAACCAACCTGAGATTCCTGAAGATGAAACTCTAGCATACTCCCTCACACGTCTCAAGTTGGAGAGAGGAAAAAAGAACAATTGAAGCGTCCAAATTAACTCCTAAGGCCGAGAAACCCTCCACATTTAGAGATTGGCCAATAGGATGTGAACCTAATGCACGTCTACTCACTAAAGAGGAGAAGGAGTGCCTACGTGCATGTCCCACCTCACCCAATAGGGATGATGTAAACTTGGATGAGGATCCAGAGGAATGTCCTCTTTCCAATAATGAGGGAATTCCTTAGAGTGGAATTTTTTTTGTAAATAAGGATTAGTGTAAATCCATATTTAATATAAATAAAGAAAGTCTTTTTTTTGTTCTTTAATCAAGAGCATGAAATTCGAAGACTTGTTTTGATATGTATGAATGTGTATATCCCTTTTAGATTACATGTTGTGAACATAGTATTATGTAGATGCTATATTTTAAGCATAAAACCTTGTGTTAAGATACGTTAAACACGACTGTGACGTAGGTCGAGTGTGGGTCATTATGGTGACCACCAGACAAGATGCGGGTAGTAGCAAACAAGATAATGGGCCAAGTAAGAGTCCAGAACAAATTCTAGAACTCTTGAACCGATAAGAAACTTGAATGGACCATTTGGAACAAGAGGTCCAAGGGGTGCGGGAAGATCAAAATCTTAGGAACGAGGTGCCCAACCAAGGAGAAAGGGCCCAAGGGGATCTTAATCGAGGTCAAATTGAGAATGAAATTGGAAAGGATCTTAAAAAGGTAGCACCACCGAAATTCAATGGCAAGGCCATCGAAGATGGAGCTAAGGCTTGGATCATAGAGATGGAAAAATAATTTGGGCTCCACAACCTATAACACCAAACCAAGACTGCTTGGGTTGCATATCAATTGTCTAGAGAGGCAACTACTTGGTGGGACAATGAGAAGGAAGAAGGGAGACTTTTGACAGAGGAGATCACTTGGGAATTTTTCCTCCAATATTTTAGGAAGATATGGCTACCATAACTTTTATTTGACTAGATGATGACATAATTTTATAATTTGACCTAGGGTGGCCTGATAGTAGTCCAATATTGGGAGAAGTTTACCAATTTTCTCAAGTATGTATCGTAGTATCAATCCGATGAGCATTTCTGGATTCACAAGTTTATATTGGGATTAAGAACCCACATTGGAGTTGAGGTGGATCTTCACAATCTGCTTACGATAATAGAAGCATTTGAAAAATCCATTAAGAAAGAACAAAAATTTTAGTAGTTGACCAATCTTCGCAAGGGTTTAGAATCTAAGCTTTGATTTAGAAACAAAAAGTTTCAGAAGGGTGGTAGAAAAAAGGGAAATAAGATCCATTAGATCAAAAATTTGAAAAAGTGAAAATTACTCTCCAAAAAAGGAAGGAAACCAAGGTGGAAGAAATAAAAGAGCTAAGAAGGGCAACAACAACTTTGATAGTAACCAGAGGAACCTAAAAGAGGACAAGACTGAAGGTTGAAAAGGACCACATGATGGTTGTTACACTTGTGGTGGAGATCATTATGCATCTAATTGCCCTTAGAAGTCGAGGCCATGGAAGGAAGGAAACCAAAAATAGAACCCACAACACAAGATCCATGTAGTGGTGGATAGCATGCAAGAAGAGTACCAGGCTTCTCTGATACAATTGATGGGTAAGCTCTATGGTTGAACCATTTCTATTTTGATAGATATTGGAGCTATTGAGTGTTTTATAGATCCTAAAATGATTTCTAAGCTACCTATTAGACTTGGACATTTGGAAAACTCATGGTCAATTCAGTATGGAAATCGAGCAAAGTGGGAAGTAGATTCATGTTTATTTTGCAGCAAGTTAGAACTTCCTAACTTCTTGACCCAAGTGGACCTTTATGTGGCACCTTTAGGGTCCTACGATGTAATCTTGGGAATAAATTTGTTAACTAAGCACAAAGCCATTGCAAATTGTGAGGACAAGATGGTGATCTATTTGGATGACCATGGGTACTCGGTTGAGATATATGGGATAAAAAAACCCTTAGAGCTTAGGTAGATTTCAACTTTGCAGCTTAAGAGGGCTCAAAGGAAGGGTTGTGTCATTTATGCTATGCATGTCAGTGAACTCAAAAAGAGAAACCATACCTCGATGATTATCCAATTCTTAGGGAATTCCAAGATGTGTTTCGCAAAGACCTCACTGAGATTCCTCCAAAGTGAGAATTTGATTTCTCCATTGATATAGTGCGAGGAGTCGAGCCTCAGTCTAAGGCTTCATATAGGATGACCACCATTGAGTTTTATGAATTGAAAGTCCAGTTACATGAGCTATTATACAAGGGTCTTATTAGACCCAATGTGTCACCATGGGGAGCACTGGTTATCTTTGTGAAAAAAAAGGATGGAACCTTGCATCTGTGTATTGATTACCAAATGTTGAACAAGGTGACCATTAAGAATCGATATCCCCTTTCGAGGATCAAAAAATTATTTGACCAAATGAAGGGAGCGATAGCATTCTCAAAAATAAATCTCAGATTTGGATACCATCAATTGAGAATAAAGGAGGAAGATATTCCAAATACAACCTTCCATACTCGGTATGGACATTATGAGTTCACCGTTGTATTGTTTGGGTTGACCAATGTGCTCAAAAATTTCATGAATCTTATGAACAATGTGTTATGGGATTGTTTGGATGATTTTTTCCTAATATCTATCGATGAAATTTTGGTTTATTCCAAGTCTATTAAGGAACATGATTGACACTTGAGGATAGTCTTACAATATCTGAGGGAAAAGAAGCTTTTCAGAAAACTATCCAAGTGCTTGTTTTATCAAGACATGGTGCACTACCTAGGCCACATTATCTCAGCTGAGGGTGTCTCTATGGACCCTAAGAATATAAAAGAAATTTTTGAATGGCTGACACCTCAGAGTGTGACTAAGGTGCAAAGCTTTATAGGCCTTGTTGGATATTACAAGAAATTTGTGTAAGGGTTTTCTAAAATCGCAGCCCTGATAACATCTCTCCAAAAGAAAGGAAAGAGTTATGAGTGGATTGAGAAGTGTGAACAAGCTTTCCAACTCCTAAAGGAGAAGCTCACGACAACCCCATTGTTGACTATACCCAATCTGAATGGTCAATTATCAGTGATCATGGATGCTTCGGGAGATGATGTAGGAGCAGTTTTAATGCAAGATGATCAAATGGTGGCATATGAGTCAAGGAAGTTGAAACAACATGAAGTAAACTACACACCACGTGATCTAGAACTAGCAACCATAGTGCATGACCTATAGATGTGGAGACATTATCTTTTGGGAAAGCCGTTTGAGCTCAAAATAGATCATTTAGGATTGAGATATATTTTCACTCAACCCAACCTCAATGCACGACAAAGGAGATGGCTAGAATTCCTTAGCGAGTATGAATTCAGAATTGAGTGTATAAAAGGATGGGAAAATAGAGTGGAAAATGCTCTTAGTAGAAGAAGATATCTAGTAGCCATGACCTCTATGAGATCTAATTTGAGGCAACAGGTGGTGCAACACTTGCAAGGTGATGAGCATTATGAAAGAGTGAAAAAGGCTATAGAAGAAAATCTGTCAGACCATCAATTCGATGGGTATGAGTTTGAATTAGATGGAATCTTAAGATACTAGAGACAAATGTATATTCAAGATTTTGGAGAGCTTAGGAAGTTGGTCCTAGAAGAAGTCGACAATGCACCATATTCAGGACACCTCAAAGTTACAAACATGATTGTAGAATTGAAAAACTTGTATTATTGGCCGAGACTTAGGAAGGACGTACTAGAATACATAGCTAGGTGCTTGGAGTATTAGTGAGTTAAGGCTGAGTACATGCATCCAACATGGCTCCTTTACCCTCATTATATACCCGAGTATAAGTGGAAAGTGATCAGTATGGACTTTGTACAGGGGTTACCTTTGAGTAAGAATATACATGATGTCATTCTGGTAGTAGTTTATAAGTTGAATAAGGTGACACATTTTATTCCAGGGAACCTTAAGGATGGATCGTTGACCTTGGTTAAGAAATTTTTCCAAGAAATTTTTCACTTACATGGAGTGCCAATAACCATTATATCCAATAGAGAGACATGGATGAAATCAAGGTTCTAGACAACCTTGAATGAAACATTGGGAACTAAGCTAAGTTTAAGTTCATCCTATCATCCTCAGACTGATGGTCAAATCAAGAGTGAATCAAGTAGTAGATCTCCTTCGTATGTGTTGTATGGATCAACAATATAAATGGGAAGAGTATCTACCACTGGTAGAATTTCCTTATAACAACTCCCATCATGCATCCTTAGGTATGACACCTTTCAAGGCCCTATATGGGTGAAAGTGTCGTACTCCCATTAGTTGGGATGGGTTGGAAGACAGGATCGTAGTGGGTCTTGAAATGCTAAAGGAGATGAGAATTATCATACTAAAGGAGGTGGTAGATAGACAAAAGAGCTATGTCGACAGAAATAGAACCTTTAGATAGTTTGCAGTCGGGGATAAAGTCTTTCTAAGAGTCAGACCGCATAAGAGCTCTATAACCTTTGGGAAATCATCCAAGTTAGCTTTAAGATATGTGGTCCTGTTTGATGTGTTGGATGTAATCAACTTGGTTGTATACAAACTTGCTCTACCACTTGCTCTAACTTGACTCCGTAATGTGTTTCATGTTTCTTTTCTTAAACTATATCAACTAGATGCATCTCATATACTTGATTGGAATTCTTTATAGGTCGAGGATCCAAGAGTGGTGCTAGTGGAGCCCATTAGAATTCTAGATAGACACAACACCAAGTTTTGAAACAGAGACAATGTTCAATGTAAGGTCCAATGGGACTAGTATTTTGAGGACAGTGCTACATGGGAGGATGCAGAGGAAATAGAACACTCCTTTCCTCATTTGCTTTCTTAGGTAAACTATTGATGATTTGCTATTATAGTGTTGAAAAATGTCATCGAGAACATTTTCACACTTGATATGGGAATAATTAATGATAAATTGGACTTAATGACACCTTGGTCTAGTGTTGTGATGTGTTTTATACATCCACATTAGGTTTTGGGCCCTTTTAAAGCTAAATAAACTTAACTTTTCCCTAATTTAATGTTGTAAAGTGTATTTATTTACACCTTCACATTAAATTTAAGGCCCCTGGACCTAATGGTGCCCTAATATAGTGTTGTAATGTGTTTTACACATTCACATGGGATTTTGGGACCTTTAAAGCTATATAGACCTAATTTGGCATTAATTTAATGTTGTAAAGTATATTTATTTACACTTTCACATTGGATTTTGGGCCCTATTACATTTATGACCTTTATATCATCATTAATAGGTCCCTATGACCCCATATTATGTATCCCAAGGCATATTTTATCCAAAAACCCAACAATATCAACACATAAGCTTAATTTACACATTCCTGATACTTTAGCACTCAAAATAGGCCTTGTGGGACCCATTCACCACTTTGGGAAAATGAGTCCCATCCAGGTGGGACCCATTCATCATAGATGGCAAATTTGTCCCATTTGGCCTATTTTCAAGGTTTTAAGCAGGAAATTTTGGTTTTAAGTTCAAATTTATTCTATATCAGCCTTTGGGATCAAATAAACAATCATTTGAGTGCATTGTCTATATAAAAAAGCTTTCAAATCATTATTTCATTAAGCCTACATGATATCAAGTCAAGCAAGCAAGAGTTAAGCATCACAAGACTTCACAAGAGCATCAAGAGAGTATTCAAGATCATTTTTAAGGCATTCAAGGTTAGAATTCTTCATCAATTTTTGCAACAATTCAAGATCCATCATAATTTCAAGCATATCAAGCATCAAGCATGTTATTGAGCTAGTGTTGTGGTGTAGCATTGAAGATCCTAGATCAAACATTGTTCTACTCCTATTGTCAAGATCAAGATCTACATCCTTCATGGCCATTTCATGTTGAGTTACAGATTTACAAGACATAATTTGCAAGGCATCATTCAAGGTATTATTGTCCATGATTCATGTTCTTTGTTTCATGTTTCATGTTTCATGCCTTCATTTCATTGTCTCATCATTTGGTTTAATTACCTACAAGGGGTTTGACCAAGGAAAACCCCTATTCCCTAAAAATAAACACTTTCTATCTCTCTCTCTCTCCCTCTCTCTTTGTGTGATTGTAGATCTAGGTTCTTTGAATACTTGAAATTCATTCAAGACTAGGTTACTGTTGTGCAGTTTTCGCACACACGCCCCATTGAAAGTAGGGACCCTCTTTCGCTTTGGTTTTTGGTGTCTTGGCCCTTTCATTTTGAGGTTTTTTCTTAATTTGGAATGTGCTTAAATGTTTATTTTGATTGCCTAAGTGATCCCCTTAAGTTATTCATTGAAAACTTTGGTTTTGAGCTAAGTTCGGGTTTTCACCCTGGTTTGGGACTTTCCACCCTGGCCGGATTTTCACGGATCCTACTCGGACTCCGCCTGAGCACTGAGGTTCAAATATTTTTAGTCTTTGCGGAATTCCGTGTGGGTTGGATTTTTTCGGATTCCGTCCTGTTGTCAGGTTCCCAGATTTTCCTGTTGTCTTGTCGGTGGTATTAATGTTTTCGTATGAGCTTTGAATGATGCATTTAACCACTCTTTGAGGTATTTTGCACTATTATGCTTCTTGTTTTTCGTCGATTGAGCTGAGGAGTGCATTCTTAGAAGTGCTGGATTTGGATTTGGAGTGTTGAGTTTGCAAATTATGGATTTGAGTGGCAATTTCTTGTGTATTCTCGTCGCTATTCTTTGTGGACACCATTAAATTCGCATTTGCTATTTCTGAGATCGATTTCCACTTCATAATGGTATTTTTTCAATTGCCTTGCTTCTAATTGATGATTGTGGATAAGGCTTTGGTGTTATAAAATTTATTGGTGTTCAAATTCTTGAATGCTCGCTCGTTTCATGATTAGGGCTGCCCAACATTTGCTTTATTTATCATCTCCCAAGTGAGTTTTGAGGTCCTTTGTTTATTGCATTTTGATGTGTCTTGCTTGAGAGCCATGATTTTCCCCTAGTCGAGAATTAGTAGTTGAAATGTTTAAATTCTGAGCTTGCTTGTGCATTAATGGTGGATTTGTAGGGTTTGCCTAGGGCATCACCGTGAAGCTTTATTCCGCCTCCTAATTGGCCTAGAATTCTAAGAAAGTCTATGGAAGGTTCATACCTAACTAGTCTCATGCCTAGATTCTAAAAATTTAGGGTCTATCCTTTGGTTTGAGTGAAATCGTGATTTTATATTGCAATCTTGGTTTCGTCCTCAGTTTGGGATTTTTTTGTCTCCGGCAGATTTTTCTAACTCTGGCAGATTTTCCCGACCTCCTCCGTTTTCCCGAATTCCTTTGATTTCTCAGAATTTGCATGCTTTCGGAGTTTTAACTTATTTGTGGATTTCCGTTAACCCCAAATTTTCCCAAAGTCCTGTGCCGCCTAGATTTTTCAAAGTTTACGAAGAGTCTTCCCCTTCGCGGAAATCCGTCTATGGTAGATTTTCCTGAAATTTTGTGAAATGTAAGGAAATATGGAATAGCATGATGTGTTAGTGATTTTTATTGCATTTTATGATTTATTCATGCTATCTTATGATCTCCTATGTGGTTTATTGATTGATAACGATTAGATTTAATTGTTAGTAGGTGTTTCATGATTATTCCGTCGGAATTCGTCTGGTCTGGAATTTCCCAAAATTCCTCTCTAGCTCAGATTCCGCGGATGGTCCTGAAACTTGAAGTTTATCAAGATCATTTTATATGGGTTTTAATAACACCTTGATTGTATGAGGTTCATTATAATGGTGTTTTGATGGATTGACATTGCTTTCCTGTGGTTTTTACTATGATTTATGTGTTGAGTGCAGGCCAAATCTAGCAAGATAGTGGAGGGATCCTCAGTATTTGAGGCAGAAAGGATCAAAATGGACATCAAGAGCAGGATCCCTAAGAGTAAAATTACATCAATCTGGTCTGAGGTGACTGATACAAATGTTGGCCTCTGGGACTATGAGGAGTTCAAAGGTAGAATGGCGGCACAAGATCTTCCTCTGGTGGAAAAGAGGATGTTAGAGTCAGGATTGGTGCATGTAGTTAGTTTCTCTTCCATGGTGCAGTGCTATGAGCCATTCCTTGAGTGTACCAGGCACTATGATAGTGGTACACAAAGATTTATTGGTCCTCAAGGGAGGATTGTGGTGAACTTGAACCCTGTTTCCATTGCTCAGACTTTTGATATGCCGGATAGATCTCACGTGGTGGCATTCAACATGAAGGAAGCTCAGGATTACTATGATGGAAAAATTGTTAAATCTCAACAACTTATCAAATCTTGGCTGGAGAAGCCCAAGTCTCATTATTCTAAACTGCCCAAGCAACTATTCAAAGCAAAGTTCAAGAAAGAATACTATGATGCCATCACATTACTCAGCAGGGTGGTTGGATTGAAGAATGCTGGAATGTTTGAAAATTGGATGTGCCATGTGATTGTGAGGATGGAGTAGGAGAAGACTGACTACCATTGGGCGGATGTCATTAGTAGAGTGATTCATGAGCAGCTGTCCAATGCATTGCAGACCAAGACCTTCACGATGACTTCATATTTGGTCTATGCATTTTCGAGATTTCACCCCTATAAAGGATTGAGTACAAGGGGAACCTTTGGACATGAAATTATCTATGAGGTTTACCCTCAGTTGCATTTGGGAAGCTCGAGTTACAGGAGGGTGAATGATGCATTCAATATGCACATCACTAGGTTGCTTCAGGGAGTAGAGCATGTGAGGATTTCTGACCAAGCAAAGGAGCTCATCAACAAATATGGGGCATGGTTTATTCAATTCCCAACTTTCTCCTACATTCGGATTGATGGTTGCCAAAGGGCTCCTTACAGACTTCCAAGGTACCCTACTGATCACATCATACTTCTGGAAGTCACTAGATAGATATGTGACTTTGATGCCATTGTTAAGAGGGACAAGCATAAGACTGGTTTTGGTGGGGATTTCCCATTAAGGATTGGCATTGGAGAGGCTTGTTCTTCCATTGGTTCTGCCTAGGCTTCAAAAGAAGAAATGAGTACTCTTGGCTTATCTTTCCATTCCAAGAGGTCAAGATTTGATATCACAGGTGAAGCCCAAAAGAAGGCTAGTAGAGAGTATAGCTATAAGGTTGATTTGGAGGACTACTGGGCTAAATACGGCGATGAATTTGAGGTTAGGAAGAAGAAGTTTTCTCGAATTCCAGTTGAATCAGTTTGTTTATACAATGTGAAGGCAGTCCCTGATCAGCTCGAGGATGATGGAAACCTTATTCAGGATCATGCTTATGAGGTAATAAAGGATATGCCAATTGGTGATGTGGATTGGATAGAGGAAGAAAGGATAGAGCTAAAACAACTAATGGATCCAGTCACCAAGTTCACCAGAATGTGGTTAAGGCATAAACTGTGGGAGTTAGAGAATGAAGGTGTACAATGCACCTATGAGTTGATGGGAGATTTGGACCCTCACTCCACTTCTGAAGAGTCATAAGGCTGTCATAGAAGGCAAGCTCCAAGGTAGGAGAAGAAGAAGCTACCCCGCCGGTGGTAAATGCAGAAAGTTGAGGAGAAGGCATGAGTGTACACAAGGTGGTCTAGGATTCCTTCTCCCAAGGATAGCGTGCCTAAGGTAGGCCTTCCTCCAGTTGTTTCTCATGAGGAGCGGCATGATGATGTTCCTTTCACCCATGAAGCTCAAAGTGAACCTGGTGAATCTGAGAAAGCTGAAGATCATCCAGATACCGAAGGGGAGGAATTTCATGAGGGTGACCTTTACAGTGCAGAAGAAGTAGATGAGGTATTGCAATCTCCCTTGGTTGCATATGTAGAGTCACTTGTTGGAACTCAAGAGGTTAAATCTCCTCCAAGAGAAGAAGAGGAAGAGAAGATTCCATCCCCTGAGCATAAGGAAGAACAGGTTGAAGAGAAGGAGAGCAAGACAGGTGAGACTCCTGAGAAGAAAGGTTTGAGTGAAGAAGCACCTAAGGGTCAACAAGAAGAGGAGAAATAGGGTAAAGTGCAATTGGAATCCAGTGTCCCTAATTGGTTGGACAAGGAGATAAGAAGAAAATAGGTTTTTGTAGAGGATACTTCACCTAACTGGAATGAGCTGCTAGCCAAGATTGGAAAAGAGAAAGGTAAAAAGAAGGCTAGGGTGATTTCAAGGATTGAGAGGGATGAATCTCATAATAGAGTTGTCCACATTGCAACTCCTTCCTAAGATAAGAGTAGAGATGAGGTGGCTAAAAAGGATTACAATGTGTAGACTTTCAATCGAGGGCTCACTTCTGTTGAGCAAGATATTGAAGATTATCAGGGTTCTAGTGCAGTCATCTTGGGCAGATTGAGGAAGGAAATAAAGAACAAGCATGAGCTGAAAAAGGAAAATGAGAATCTCAGGAAGTTCTTGGAGGATTTAATGAAACCCTTGCAATCCATTAACCCTTCCACTTCTGTTGCAAAACCTTTACCTCAAGAGACAATCACTGAGCTGGAAAAGATGAAGGCTTCCACTCTTGCCACTGCGAATTGGCTGCAAGGGGTGAGAACCAAAGGTAATGAGGCCATTAAGGATATTTTGTCAACTGGGAAGGATGCTATAAGGGAAACTGATTGGTTGAAGGAAATGTTGGCATAGGATAAGGAAGATACAAATCTCCTGCTGTAGAAAACCAAAACTATCATGGAGTACACCAGGGATAAGCTAATAAGTGATAGAATTCTTTCTTCCTCCAGAGCTACTGAACCTTGGGAGTGGTTTGAAGCATTGAAAATTAGGCAGAAGGTTTTGAAGAAAATTTACAAACAGAGGAGGTAGATTAATGATACCCTAGTTGGTTTTTACAATGGATCCATTGCTTTCTTTGAGATTATGACAGGAAGAAGGAAGATTTCCCCCAAGTATTTGAGTTTGGAATAGTTGAGAAAATGGTGGCATGATGTTTATGCCCCAATTAATGATGATTCCATTTCTGAGCACAAGTTGGATGATGGGACCACCTACATTGTTGTCATTGAAAAATACCTAACATATAGGGTGGATTGGGATAAGTCGGTAAAACAATCTAGGGAAGAAATTGCATCAATTGAAAGGCGAATTAGGGTTTTGACTTTACCACCTGTGGCTGACTTGGATAGGGTGCTTTTGAAGCTTCATGAAATGATGGATCAGAATAAAGGCAAAGGGGAAGGCAGTTAATGATTGGCTACGTCGAGATTTGTGCTTCCCTATTATTTTTCCATGCATTGGTCCGAGCTGCATTGGAGATCCCGGGCCGACTTGGATGAAGTTCATGCATTTAATGCATATTTTATTTTATTTTTAATTTCTCTTGGCTGACTTGTTGTGCCTTATTATTATTGTAAAATCATATCTAGGTCGACATGTTTTGGGGGTTCTATAAGTATGGCATTTTTCCTCTTTTGTAAGGGTTAAGAAGAAGTTTTAGACATAGACAAATAGAGAGCTAGTTAAAGTGAATTAAGTAGAGCAAGAGTTAGCAAGTAGTTGTTCTCAAGCAAATATTGTAACAAAAAGTTGGAATTGTTGCTATAGTGGATAATTTGATGCAAGTAATGACATTGTGATTTGGTGCCATACTTGTGTTCTTCTTATATTGCATGGTTCTTGTTATTCTATCTTTAGAATTGCTTTGAGGAAGATAATATTTAGAATTAGATTAGATTTAATGGTGTTTAGGGTTTGATATTTGAAGTGTTGCAGCAATCCCTGGTCCATACTTTTCGAACCAATTGATTGTTAGTTGCTTTGCAAAGTTAGCCTGGAATTTTATATTCATTGTGCTTAGTTCAATTGTGAGGGTTTATTCATTTCAATTGCAATAGGGTTGTTTGAATGAATGTTCATGATCTAAAAATCTTAACACCTTAGAAGATTGCAGATCCATCTGGGTCAAGTAGAAATCAGTTTTGAGGGATTGGTCCATTTCGAGTGTTGGTCATTTGCATTATTAATCTTAGGTTTAATATTAAGTTTAGAAATCTCTTTGAAACCCTTATCTTTTGTTATTTCTTTGATTATTGGATTAAATTTAGGATTGAAGTATCATTACATTATTAGATCTGATAAATTGAGATTCAATATTTTGCTTGTAGTAAGGTCCCATTGTGATTACCAACATTTTCACATTTATCACTGAGTTGTTTATGCATTTTCAAGACCTGACATTAGAGACCTTGGGGTTATCTCTTGAGGCTTGCTGATAGAGATTTACCTTTCAAGTGAGATAGGATATTATATTTTGTCTGAGTTGTTGCTGTGTAGAAAACATCATCAACAGTTACAAGATTGGAGAAATTTGTTGGAATTGTCTCCTCATTTGCAAGGTTGTAATCTTCACTAAAAGGTCACCTACAACTACAAAATCAGAGTTTCAGATCTAGGAACCTGGAGAAGCAAATTGAGCAAACTGAGATGAACAGATTTAGATTTTGAATTCCCAAAAAAGTGGAATGAGAATGATTTTCCACAAGTGGTGAACGAGTCCTACTATAGGTGTTTTTTAGAGATTTTTGTAGATTTAGATACCCTTTTTCTTGAAATGTGTTCCTGTGCGGAAATCCAAATTTGGGATTGATTAACCTAGAATGGTGAATGAGTCCCATTAGGTCAAAAAGTTAGAATTTCTAGCATTTCAGAGTTCCTTCCAATCATCTTCAGATTCCCAGGTGCACATATTTCATTTCACAGCTTTTTATTCTATTTTATATGCATTTCTAGGTCATTTAGTTTAGGTTTGCATCATATTAGGGTTTTACATTTCATCTTGCATTTCATTGTCTTTTCCAAGCCCTAGCTTGGTGGTGAACCCATCATTAGTTTACATTCATCCCCTAGGATAGTCCCTTAGTAGATTTCTTTCCCCCATTATCATCATTTGACTGAGATCTCTAGGGCATCCTTGAATGTGGAGCATAGAAAGCTTGTTTCCCTAGGTCCTAAAACCCTAGTGGCAACAAAAATTCTATATTACAGCTATATACTATTGCTTAAATTTTGGATTTGAGTGTTATAATGTTTTGGCTTGGAAATAGTATGATTTGATGAACATATGTGATTCAATTTTGTTAATTAGACATTGGGCTAGTGGGGAAGGATGTCACATCTCAATTTTTCTTACTTGCATATGATAATGTTAAGATAATTGAAAAATAGATAAAACAATATATATATATATATATCTCAATTGTTTATGAATTCAAAAAAAATGAAAATATATGGAAAATGATTTATGTTTACAAATTTTATGATTTAAAAGAATTATTTTGCAATGATTATCGATTAAATATTATTGATAAAGTTGGCAAGTGTAAGAACATGCGTGTGCAGGAATAGATTGAAGAACGAGAACTTGGTTGAGGCAGGAATTCTTAGATGGATGATGAATGGTAATCAATAATGGAATTTGGAATCTCACACACCACAGTAGGACATGACATGTGCATTTGTTATTATATTCGATGGATAACATTCTTGCTTGAATGAAAATTGTGATTTGGTTAAATATACAAACTTATTTATCTCGTTGCTTGTTTTACCACGTTCATTTTAAAGTTAAATAAAAATGCGATTGATTTGCACATAATTATCATGGAAAGAACAAATATATTATTCATCTATTGGAAATAACATAAGTTCGTGACAAGGAAAACAATAACAATGTGGTTCCTTATATAAACTTATAAAATATGTATATATATGCATGCGTAACCATATATATATACATATACGTATATATACACATGAATACATGTGCATTGAGTATTTTCATCAATAGAAATTCTTCTATTTGAATATATCTGAATGTATGGGAAGATTAATTAAAACAATGTTCAAATATTTTCCATTCACATTGAAGAAGGCCAATTCCCTTCTAGAATATGCACAGGTAATGGGTGTAGTGGGCAGCTAAGACAGGGTGGCATGCTAAGAACACCCCAAAAATAGCCTGCATAATGAATGGACAGGGTGGTGGGTGAAATTTGAATACAAAATAGAAAAATCAAGCAAAAATCATTAGACATTTTTGGGGAAAATGTAGAAGAAGAAAAGCATGAAAGGGGAAAAAGAAAGAGTTGTTTTTTCTATTGGACTAAGAAGCTGAGGTGAATACATGTAGTTTACTGAGGTAATTCGATGACCATTTGATGTTTCTATCATGAATCAAGTAATTTCCTCTCGAGTGCTCAATGGGTATCTATTGCCATAATGATATTCTTGTTTGTTCTTTATCACTGTAACTTGTGGTCTTGTTTATCATAATATGATTGTTATGTTGTGATGAGAAACTCCAATTTTGAGGGTGAAAATCCAAATGACCCCCTCGCTATATGTCAAGATCGACATGCTATGCATGATCGATGCAAGGGTGGTAGACATTCTTAGCCTGTAGGTTACCAAATCTGTCATTATTTCATTGTGTTTACTATGTTAGAAATCACCGTATGAGGTGATGTTCACTGTAGCTTATGCAAACCATGTATTCAATCAAGAATCTATGTTGAATGTTGTAGAGGCTGAATGGTAGTAACCATTCGAAGCTGAGGATTGACTTCAAATGATACCTATCATTCTACCACATATGAATATATCTATGGGTTAATATGTTGTTGCATGTATATGATGGCCTTAACAGGCCGAGGGGTATTGAACCCTTACAACTTTTTAAATTGAACTTCTCTCTATCGATAGGGTGTGCATGTATGTATAAATGCATATGCATATATATGTGTGTGTATGTATGTATATGTATATGTATATATATGTGTGTGTGTATATATATGTATATGTATATATATGTGTGTGTATATATGTATATGTATATATATATATGTATATATATACATACATATATATACATATATATATGTATATATATACATACATATATATACATA
>VDFB02075321.1:351429123-351659442 GCA_007258455.2 Sequoia sempervirens
ATTTAATCACAAATTAAACTACACTTAGCATTTAATAAATTTTAAACTTTGAAATTAAATAAATACTCAAGGGGAGATTGGCCAAATTAAAACAACTAACCCCGACGACAACTCGACAACATGCTATGACTAGGGTGACGACTTAGCACGAAAAACCTAGCTACTATCTCCCAATCGATTTTCGTTGGTCAATGAACACGCTCAAACTTGGAAACCAGGTGGAGTTGATGTCATGTACCTGCCAACCTGCAACAAAGAGCATGTCGAAAGTGCATATATACGTAATATGATCAAACACACCGTGAAGAGGAAATCTCAAAATCGTAGGGCACTCGCAAGCGAGTGATACAATCCTGTCCCCTTCACCAATACAATATCACTAACTGACGCATCTAACATCAATAACATGATCAACAACATAAAACATTGTTAAATCAAATATCTTCTAAGTTAATCCAAAACATGCCATAAAGGTAACATCAGGATAACATCACATCAAAATATAACATCCACATTGTATAACAATTGCAATCAAAAGCAACCTAGTTCCAAAGTCAAAGCATAATCAGACACAATCATAACAGGGAAGAACAATGCCGATCAAAGAGCCAAAACGAAGGGGTGTTACATTCTACATTTACACTAGAAAACATGCTTACATTCATATTATAAAAGTCAAAAACAAAAAAAACAAAAATCCAAATTATTATATTTTACAAATAAAAAAAACTATTATATTTTAGAAAAAAATATTTAAATACATTGAATTTAGCTTCTTAAAATAATCATTGCACTTTATACAAAGAAAGAAAGTAAATAATTAAATATTGTTTCTAAATTTCTACTAATATTCATAGTTTATAAATTATATTCTATAATCATTAATAATCACTTTTAATCTTCCTACACAAAACAAATAATTATTTCAAATTACTTTTCTTCTTAATCCAAAACATTTCATATTTATATTCTACTATTCTTAATATCAAATACTAAGCTCTATCCATACAAATTCTAAATTAACAAAAAAACCATTGGCGTGCCTGTAATGTCGTAAAATTGTACCCCTTGCAATTTCACATACATTATTGTATCCACTTTACTGTCCACTACCTTAACATTTGTGTAGGCTCATTTAAACTCCTGCATCATCCTTTGTTCCCCTCTCAGGATGCTCAAGACCCCTTTTTCAGCAACTACCTTTGCGCATCAACTTTGCGTCAAACCTTGTGCTTTTCCCATTCTCGTCATTTTGTAGTGTGATGTGTTTGGACACTAGAGTGTTGCACGCACGTCCACATGCCACACTAGCATCCTATGACATTTTGACATTCAAATGACCGTTTTCGAGTGCCTTGCCACTTGTCAACTACTTTTGTTGGTGCTAACAACTTGGAACGCCTTGTAACGACTCAAGAACCTTCTTTCCCCTCCTATTCTCTCTTTAAAAGTGGTCTTTTCAATCTATTTGGTCTTCTTGGGTTCTATCTTGAACTCTCTTCTCCTTCCTTGGAATTCCTTCTCTCTTTGCTCACTCTCTTAAGCTTGCACAACTCCCCACAACTTCCTATAGCACTCTCAAGCTCTCTTGGCAACACTCTTTGCAACTCTCTTGGCTCTCACAGTTGTCTCCTCTCTTTGGCTTCCTTAAGCCTTGCAGGTTATATATCTCTCTTATCTTGTGTTTCTAAGCATCTGGGGATTCCTCACATACCCTATCTATTGCATCTCTATTTCGTGATACAGGTTATCCTCCTTGAGCGGGGTTTTCTTTTATCACTCTTGCATTCATTTCATTTCTGCTTATTATTTCTGTCTATCTATCCGGCTATCCGTGGAGGTGGGTACATCAAAACGAGGGTTTGACTGAGGCAAGCCCCGAAACATCCTCGACATTTTCCCTCGGTCTTGTGTGTAGGTGTTGAAGATATCTACTTGTTGGAGGATTCATCACTTGGGATGTTGTAAGAATTTTCTTTCTTCCCCACAACTTTATCATTTACGTTTTACTTAGTTAGTTTACTTTAATTTATCTCAGCTCTGATATTCTCTATTAATTTCTCGCATTCCAAGATTTCTTAGCAGTCAGAGTAGAAGTAGTCACTTTGTGTTTTTTGTTATATCCTCAATTTTCAGTTCGTACGAGATTCCAATGTCGTCACATCTCAATTTTTCTTACTTGCATATGATAATGTTAAGATAATTGAAAAATGGATAAAACTATATATATATATATATTAGTTATTGTTTATGAATTTGAAAAAAATGCAAATATATGGAAAATGATGTATTTTATAAATTTTATGATTTAAAAGAATTATTTTGCAATGATTATTGGTTAAAGATTATTGATAAATCTGGAAAGTGCAAGAACGTGTGTGTGAAGGAACAAGTTGAAGAATGAGAACTTGGTTGAGGTAGGAATGCTTAGCCAGATGACAGACGATAAGCAAGAATAGAATCTAGAATCTCACACACCACATTAGGACATGAAATGTGCATTTGTTATTATATTTGATGGATAATATTCTTGCTTGAATGAAAATTGTGATTTGGTTAAATAGACGAACTTATTTATCTTGTTGCTTGTTTTACCGCGTTCATTTCAAAGTTAAATGAAAATTCGACTAATTTGCATATAATTACCATGGAAAGAACAAATATGTTATTCATCTTTTGGAACAACATAAGTTCTTAATAAGGAAAACAATAACAATCTGGTGCCTTATATAAACATATAATATATGTATGTATATATATGCATGTGTAACCACATATATATACACATGAATAAATGTGCATTAAGGATTTTCATCAATAAAAATTCTTCTATTCAAATGTATCTGAATGTATTGGAAGAATAATGAAAACAATGTTCAAATATTTTCCCTTCACTTGAAGAAGGCCGATTCCCATCCAGAATATGCACAGGTAATGGGGGAAGTGGGTGGCTAAGAGAGGGTGGCATGTTAAGAACACCCAAAAAATAGCCCACGCAATGAATGGATAGGGTGGTGGGCGGAATTCGAATACAAAAGGGAAAAATCAAGCAAAAATCATCAAAGATTTTTGAGGAAAATGCAGAAGAAGAAAGGTATGAAAGGGGAAAAAGAAAAAGTTGTTTCTATTCGACTAAGAAGTTGAGGTGACTACGTGTAGTTTACTGAGGTAACTCGATTACAATTTGATGTTTCTATCATGATTCAAGTAATTTCCTCTCGAGTGCTAAATGGGTATTGATTGCCATAATGATATTCTTGTTTGTTCTTTACCACTATAATTCGTGGTCTTGTCTATCATAATATGATTGTTATGTTATGATGAGAAACCCCAATTTTGAGGGAAAAAACCACAACGAACCCCTCGCTATGTGTCAAGATTGACATGCTATGCATGATCGATGCAAGGGTGGCAGAGGCTTAGCCTATGGGTTACCAAATCTGTCATTATTTCATTGTGTTTACTATATTAGAAATCACCATATGAGGTGATATTTACTATAGCTTATGCAAACCATGTATTCGATCAAGAATCTATGTCGAATGTTGTAGAGGTCGAATGGTAGGAACCATTCGAAGCCAAAGATCAACATTGAATGATACCTATCATTCTTTTGTATATGAATATATCCATGGGCGACACTGTCACCAACATTAGAGTTTCCAATGATCGATGCTCATTGCTCTTTTAAATCTTCAAGCACCAATGTATTTTCTCTGATCCGGTGGAAAGATTGTAGCCATCAAGACTGACAATATGTTAATGCATAAGTATTATAAAATGGGTAACGACTCTGTGTCATCCCATTATGGTATCAAGGTCGAATGACCCTCATACATTCATTAATATATAGATTATAATGCCTGCATAATTACTTAAGGGTTTATCACTAAAAGATGAAGCATGCAGGGCTAATATGTCGTTGCTTGTACATGATGGCCTTAACAGGCCGAGGGGTATTGAACCCTCACAATGTTTAAATTGAACTTCTCCCTATCGATAGGGTGTGCATGCATGTATAAATGCATATATATATATACATAAATACATACACACTCAAATGCTCTTGTGTCGAGCCATCTCAGTTTTCAGTGGCTTATACATTTTTGTTTCACAGGTCAAGAACCCCTCAGTAATGAGGATCGGTAGCCATAAAGAATATTTAATGGGCATATATGTTTACATGTTTTCCATTCGATACCATGTGTATCGACCCCAAGTCTTTTGGTTAATCGAACCAAGATGTGTGAGAAGAATGGCTTAAAATTTTGTGTAATATCTTTCAGTCTAGATTCTAATTTATTAGTAGTAATGAATGTGGAACAGGTTGAATGGTATAATGATGTTATGATCTAGAACATAATGAAACAATTAGAACATAATGAAACAATTATCAGAAGGCCAGAAAGTCTGAAAATGTAAACAAATCGACTCTTTGCTTGAATAGCTTAAACTAGATACTTGATCCTTTTTTTGGAACCTGGAGAAACTATTGAAACTAGTGAAAAAATGATGAACAAATTTTCTTTTTCTTTCTCTCATTATGAATTGAAAACCATCTTTATTGTATGATCAAACTATTTTTTTGAACATAGTAATTGTTCATTTTGATTAGAGAGTAGTATTGCATACAGATTGGGAACTTGTTTTAAAACTTAAGAATGTATACGCATATTTCCAACTGTGATTTCTTTCAGGCATATATGTGTACTTGCATAAATACATCATTTATGCACGTGCACATACATGTAGTATGCCTTCTTATATCATCTTTACTTTACTCATTTGAGTATGATTGTTTTATTTTCATTTGCAAAGAACATAACTGTATAAGTGGAATAGTGTTGAGTTGCAATATGGAACTTAGGAAAACTAGATATATGATGAATAAGATGAATGGTTATACTAGATTGTTTATGGTTTATTTGCTTGATGATTGATGGAATGGAATGATACATGAGTATTGGGATAGACTGTAGCACTCTACAATTTTATACTAATAGATGGTCTAAAGGGAGGGATACCCCTTGATATGATGAGATTTCCTTCAGGGAATGGGTGCTAGAGAGTGTAGATTTACTTTTCTAAGTCTAACTTGAGCTGCATTTTATGTAGCATGAGCTTGGCCAAGCTTTGCGGTCATTTTAATTATTATTATGGAATAAGAATATTTAATATTTATCCTCTCTTTGTTATTTCATTTATTACCTAACATGGAACTTGCATATTCTAACAATAGATATAAATTCATGTAGTTAGGCACACATAGATTCCACCTTGCAAAATTTATCCCTTGCTAAGTGTTTCATGTAGGGTTGGATATTCTTCAATAGACTAAATAATTTTGAGGAAGCATTGCTTTGTGGTTGGGTGGAAAAGCACCTCAACCATGATCTCGTCCACCAGTGGAGACAAGTTGTCAAAAAGGAATCATATTGGAATGCTATTTATGTACTGTATCATTAATGTAATAGATATATTTGATGAAGTTGATGTAAATGATGAAACTGATGTAATTGATGTATTGACTATTGAGGCGAATGATTTCCAAGTCAACTTGTAAATTGACTATTGACATTTGGAAATGAATATATATGTAGTTTATTTTTTCTTATTTATAGACATGAAATTGCTAAATAGAAATAGCTATGGGATTTATGTCATAAATGTTATATTCATAATATCAATTTTTAATTTATTGAGGAAAATTTAGTTGAGCATGTTACATTTGGTATTAGAGCTCAAGGTTCAACTCTAGGCCTATGAGCCCACAAAGGTTGAACTAGGGAATAGTAGACCCTTAGCTAGATTTGAGTTATCTAGAGAATAACCAAATTGAACTAGTTGCAGGAAATGGGAAGGTCCAAGACAGGAAGAAAGAAGGGAAATACCATTAGGGCTTCGAAGAAGCTAGTCGTTATCGAAGAGAATCCCAAAACCGAAAACCAACCTGAGATTCCTGAAGATGAAACTCTAGCATACTCCCTCACACGTCTCAAGTTGGAGAGAGGAAAAAAGAACAATTGAGGCGTCCAAATTAACTCCCAAGGCTGAGAAACCCTCCACATTTAGAGATTGACCAATAGGATGTGGACCTAATGCACATCTACTCACTAAAGAGGAGAAGGAGTGCCTACGTGCATGTCCTGCCTCACCCAATAGGGATGATGTAAACTTGGATGAGGATCTAGAGGAATGTCCTCTTTCCAATAATGAGGGAACTGCTTAGAGTGGAATTTTTTTTGTAAATAAGGATTAGTGTAAATCCATATTTAATATAAATAAAGAAAGTCTTTTTTTTGTTCTTTAATCAAGAGCATGAAATTCGAAGACTTGTTTTGATATGTATGAATGTGTCTATCCCTTTTAGATTACATGTTGTGAACATAGTATTATGTAGATGCTATAGTTTAAGCATAAAACCTTGTGTTAAGATACGTTAAACATGACTATGATGCAGGTCGAGTGTGGGTCATTATGGTGACCACCAGACAAGATGTAGGCAGTAGTAGACAAGATAATGGGCCAAGTAAGAGGCTAGACAAAATTCTAGAACTCTTGAACCGACAAGAAACTTGAATGGACCATTTGGAACAAGAGGTCCAAGGGGTGCGGGAAGATCAAAATCTTAGGAACGAGGTGCCCAACCAAGGAGAAAGGGCCCAAGGGGATCTTAATCGAGGTCAAATTGAGAATGAAATTGGAAAGGATCTTAAAAAGGTAGCACCACCGAAATTCAATGGCAAGGCCATCGAAGATGGAGCTAAGGCTTGGATCATAGAGATGGAAAAATAATTTGGGCTCCACAACCTATAACACCAAACCAAGACTGCTTGGGTTGCATATCAATTGTCTAGAGAGGCAACTACTTGGTGGGACAATGAGAAGGAAGAAGGGAGACTTTTGACAGAGGAGATCACTTGGGAATTTTTCCTCCAATATTTTAGGAAGATATGGCTACCATAACTTTTATTTGACTAGATGATGACATAATTTTATAATTTGACCTAGGGTGGCCTGATAGTAGTCCAATATTGGGAGAAGTTTACCAATTTTCTCAAGTATGTATCGTAGTATCAATCCGATGAGCATTTCTGGATTCACAAGTTTATATTGGGATTAAGAACCCACATTGGAGTTGAGGTGGATCTTCACAATCTGCTTACGATAATAGAAGCATTTGAAAAATCCATTAAGAAAGAACAAAAATTTTAGTAGTTGACCAATCTTCGCAAGGGTTTAGAATCTAAGCTTTGATTTAGAAACAAAAAGTTTCAGAAGGGTGGTAGAAAAAAGGGAAATAAGATCCATTAGATCAAAAATTTGAAAAAGTGAAAATTACTCTCCAAAAAAGGAAGGAAACCAAGGTGGAAGAAATAAAAGAGCTAAGAAGGGCAACAACAACTTTGATAGTAACCAGAGGAACCTAAAAGAGGACAAGACTGAAGGTTGAAAAGGACCACATGATGGTTGTTACACTTGTGGTGGAGATCATTATGCATCTAATTGCCCTTAGAAGTCGAGGCCATGGAAGGAAGGAAACCAAAAATAGAACCCACAACACAAGATCCATGTAGTGGTGGATAGCATGCAAGAAGAGTACCAGGCTTCTCTGATACAATTGATGGGTAAGCTCTATGGTTGAACCATTTCTATTTTGATAGATATTGGAGCTATTGAGTGTTTTATAGATCCTAAAATGATTTCTAAGCTACCTATTAGACTTGGACATTTGGAAAACTCATGGTCAATTCAGTATGGAAATCGAGCAAAGTGGGAAGTAGATTCATGTTTATTTTGCAGCAAGTTAGAACTTCCTAACTTCTTGACCCAAGTGGACCTTTATGTGGCACCTTTAGGGTCCTACGATGTAATCTTGGGAATAAATTTGTTAACTAAGCACAAAGCCATTGCAAATTGTGAGGACAAGATGGTGATCTATTTGGATGACCATGGGTACTCGGTTGAGATATATGGGATAAAAAAACCCTTAGAGCTTAGGTAGATTTCAACTTTGCAGCTTAAGAGGGCTCAAAGGAAGGGTTGTGTCATTTATGCTATGCATGTCAGTGAACTCAAAAAGAGAAACCATACCTCGATGATTATCCAATTCTTAGGGAATTCCAAGATGTGTTTCGCAAAGACCTCACTGAGATTCCTCCAAAGTGAGAATTTGATTTCTCCATTGATATAGTGCGAGGAGTCGAGCCTCAGTCTAAGGCTTCATATAGGATGACCACCATTGAGTTTTATGAATTGAAAGTCCAGTTACATGAGCTATTATACAAGGGTCTTATTAGACCCAATGTGTCACCATGGGGAGCACTGGTTATCTTTGTGAAAAAAAAGGATGGAACCTTGCATCTGTGTATTGATTACCAAATGTTGAACAAGGTGACCATTAAGAATCGATATCCCCTTTCGAGGATCAAAAAATTATTTGACCAAATGAAGGGAGCGATAGCATTCTCAAAAATAAATCTCAGATTTGGATACCATCAATTGAGAATAAAGGAGGAAGATATTCCAAATACAACCTTCCATACTCGGTATGGACATTATGAGTTCACCGTTGTATTGTTTGGGTTGACCAATGTGCTCAAAAATTTCATGAATCTTATGAACAATGTGTTATGGGATTGTTTGGATGATTTTTTCCTAATATCTATCGATGAAATTTTGGTTTATTCCAAGTCTATTAAGGAACATGATTGACACTTGAGGATAGTCTTACAATATCTGAGGGAAAAGAAGCTTTTCAGAAAACTATCCAAGTGCTTGTTTTATCAAGACATGGTGCACTACCTAGGCCACATTATCTCAGCTGAGGGTGTCTCTATGGACCCTAAGAATATAAAAGAAATTTTTGAATGGCTGACACCTCAGAGTGTGACTAAGGTGCAAAGCTTTATAGGCCTTGTTGGATATTACAAGAAATTTGTGTAAGGGTTTTCTAAAATCGCAGCCCTGATAACATCTCTCCAAAAGAAAGGAAAGAGTTATGAGTGGATTGAGAAGTGTGAACAAGCTTTCCAACTCCTAAAGGAGAAGCTCACGACAACCCCATTGTTGACTATACCCAATCTGAATGGTCAATTATCAGTGATCATGGATGCTTCGGGAGATGATGTAGGAGCAGTTTTAATGCAAGATGATCAAATGGTGGCATATGAGTCAAGGAAGTTGAAACAACATGAAGTAAACTACACACCACGTGATCTAGAACTAGCAACCATAGTGCATGACCTATAGATGTGGAGACATTATCTTTTGGGAAAGCCGTTTGAGCTCAAAATAGATCATTTAGGATTGAGATATATTTTCACTCAACCCAACCTCAATGCACGACAAAGGAGATGGCTAGAATTCCTTAGCGAGTATGAATTCAGAATTGAGTGTATAAAAGGATGGGAAAATAGAGTGGAAAATGCTCTTAGTAGAAGAAGATATCTAGTAGCCATGACCTCTATGAGATCTAATTTGAGGCAACAGGTGGTGCAACACTTGCAAGGTGATGAGCATTATGAAAGAGTGAAAAAGGCTATAGAAGAAAATCTGTCAGACCATCAATTCGATGGGTATGAGTTTGAATTAGATGGAATCTTAAGATACTAGAGACAAATGTATATTCAAGATTTTGGAGAGCTTAGGAAGTTGGTCCTAGAAGAAGTCGACAATGCACCATATTCAGGACACCTCAAAGTTACAAACATGATTGTAGAATTGAAAAACTTGTATTATTGGCCGAGACTTAGGAAGGACGTACTAGAATACATAGCTAGGTGCTTGGAGTATTAGTGAGTTAAGGCTGAGTACATGCATCCAACATGGCTCCTTTACCCTCATTATATACCCGAGTATAAGTGGAAAGTGATCAGTATGGACTTTGTACAGGGGTTACCTTTGAGTAAGAATATACATGATGTCATTCTGGTAGTAGTTTATAAGTTGAATAAGGTGACACATTTTATTCCAGGGAACCTTAAGGATGGATCGTTGACCTTGGTTAAGAAATTTTTCCAAGAAATTTTTCACTTACATGGAGTGCCAATAACCATTATATCCAATAGAGAGACATGGATGAAATCAAGGTTCTAGACAACCTTGAATGAAACATTGGGAACTAAGCTAAGTTTAAGTTCATCCTATCATCCTCAGACTGATGGTCAAATCAAGAGTGAATCAAGTAGTAGATCTCCTTCGTATGTGTTGTATGGATCAACAATATAAATGGGAAGAGTATCTACCACTGGTAGAATTTCCTTATAACAACTCCCATCATGCATCCTTAGGTATGACACCTTTCAAGGCCCTATATGGGTGAAAGTGTCGTACTCCCATTAGTTGGGATGGGTTGGAAGACAGGATCGTAGTGGGTCTTGAAATGCTAAAGGAGATGAGAATTATCATACTAAAGGAGGTGGTAGATAGACAAAAGAGCTATGTCGACAGAAATAGAACCTTTAGATAGTTTGCAGTCGGGGATAAAGTCTTTCTAAGAGTCAGACCGCATAAGAGCTCTATAACCTTTGGGAAATCATCCAAGTTAGCTTTAAGATATGTGGTCCTGTTTGATGTGTTGGATGTAATCAACTTGGTTGTATACAAACTTGCTCTACCACTTGCTCTAACTTGACTCCGTAATGTGTTTCATGTTTCTTTTCTTAAACTATATCAACTAGATGCATCTCATATACTTGATTGGAATTCTTTATAGGTCGAGGATCCAAGAGTGGTGCTAGTGGAGCCCATTAGAATTCTAGATAGACACAACACCAAGTTTTGAAACAGAGACAATGTTCAATGTAAGGTCCAATGGGACTAGTATTTTGAGGACAGTGCTACATGGGAGGATGCAGAGGAAATAGAACACTCCTTTCCTCATTTGCTTTCTTAGGTAAACTATTGATGATTTGCTATTATAGTGTTGAAAAATGTCATCGAGAACATTTTCACACTTGATATGGGAATAATTAATGATAAATTGGACTTAATGACACCTTGGTCTAGTGTTGTGATGTGTTTTATACATCCACATTAGGTTTTGGGCCCTTTTAAAGCTAAATAAACTTAACTTTTCCCTAATTTAATGTTGTAAAGTGTATTTATTTACACCTTCACATTAAATTTAAGGCCCCTGGACCTAATGGTGCCCTAATATAGTGTTGTAATGTGTTTTACACATTCACATGGGATTTTGGGACCTTTAAAGCTATATAGACCTAATTTGGCATTAATTTAATGTTGTAAAGTATATTTATTTACACTTTCACATTGGATTTTGGGCCCTATTACATTTATGACCTTTATATCATCATTAATAGGTCCCTATGACCCCATATTATGTATCCCAAGGCATATTTTATCCAAAAACCCAACAATATCAACACATAAGCTTAATTTACACATTCCTGATACTTTAGCACTCAAAATAGGCCTTGTGGGACCCATTCACCACTTTGGGAAAATGAGTCCCATCCAGGTGGGACCCATTCATCATAGATGGCAAATTTGTCCCATTTGGCCTATTTTCAAGGTTTTAAGCAGGAAATTTTGGTTTTAAGTTCAAATTTATTCTATATCAGCCTTTGGGATCAAATAAACAATCATTTGAGTGCATTGTCTATATAAAAAAGCTTTCAAATCATTATTTCATTAAGCCTACATGATATCAAGTCAAGCAAGCAAGAGTTAAGCATCACAAGACTTCACAAGAGCATCAAGAGAGTATTCAAGATCATTTTTAAGGCATTCAAGGTTAGAATTCTTCATCAATTTTTGCAACAATTCAAGATCCATCATAATTTCAAGCATATCAAGCATCAAGCATGTTATTGAGCTAGTGTTGTGGTGTAGCATTGAAGATCCTAGATCAAACATTGTTCTACTCCTATTGTCAAGATCAAGATCTACATCCTTCATGGCCATTTCATGTTGAGTTACAGATTTACAAGACATAATTTGCAAGGCATCATTCAAGGTATTATTGTCCATGATTCATGTTCTTTGTTTCATGTTTCATGTTTCATGCCTTCATTTCATTGTCTCATCATTTGGTTTAATTACCTACAAGGGGTTTGACCAAGGAAAACCCCTATTCCCTAAAAATAAACACTTTCTATCTCTCTCTCTCTCCCTCTCTCTTTGTGTGATTGTAGATCTAGGTTCTTTGAATACTTGAAATTCATTCAAGACTAGGTTACTGTTGTGCAGTTTTCGCACACACGCCCCATTGAAAGTAGGGACCCTCTTTCGCTTTGGTTTTTGGTGTCTTGGCCCTTTCATTTTGAGGTTTTTTCTTAATTTGGAATGTGCTTAAATGTTTATTTTGATTGCCTAAGTGATCCCCTTAAGTTATTCATTGAAAACTTTGGTTTTGAGCTAAGTTCGGGTTTTCACCCTGGTTTGGGACTTTCCACCCTGGCCGGATTTTCACGGATCCTACTCGGACTCCGCCTGAGCACTGAGGTTCAAATATTTTTAGTCTTTGCGGAATTCCGTGTGGGTTGGATTTTTTCGGATTCCGTCCTGTTGTCAGGTTCCCAGATTTTCCTGTTGTCTTGTCGGTGGTATTAATGTTTTCGTATGAGCTTTGAATGATGCATTTAACCACTCTTTGAGGTATTTTGCACTATTATGCTTCTTGTTTTTCGTCGATTGAGCTGAGGAGTGCATTCTTAGAAGTGCTGGATTTGGATTTGGAGTGTTGAGTTTGCAAATTATGGATTTGAGTGGCAATTTCTTGTGTATTCTCGTCGCTATTCTTTGTGGACACCATTAAATTCGCATTTGCTATTTCTGAGATCGATTTCCACTTCATAATGGTATTTTTTCAATTGCCTTGCTTCTAATTGATGATTGTGGATAAGGCTTTGGTGTTATAAAATTTATTGGTGTTCAAATTCTTGAATGCTCGCTCGTTTCATGATTAGGGCTGCCCAACATTTGCTTTATTTATCATCTCCCAAGTGAGTTTTGAGGTCCTTTGTTTATTGCATTTTGATGTGTCTTGCTTGAGAGCCATGATTTTCCCCTAGTCGAGAATTAGTAGTTGAAATGTTTAAATTCTGAGCTTGCTTGTGCATTAATGGTGGATTTGTAGGGTTTGCCTAGGGCATCACCGTGAAGCTTTATTCCGCCTCCTAATTGGCCTAGAATTCTAAGAAAGTCTATGGAAGGTTCATACCTAACTAGTCTCATGCCTAGATTCTAAAAATTTAGGGTCTATCCTTTGGTTTGAGTGAAATCGTGATTTTATATTGCAATCTTGGTTTCGTCCTCAGTTTGGGATTTTTTTGTCTCCGGCAGATTTTTCTAACTCTGGCAGATTTTCCCGACCTCCTCCGTTTTCCCGAATTCCTTTGATTTCTCAGAATTTGCATGCTTTCGGAGTTTTAACTTATTTGTGGATTTCCGTTAACCCCAAATTTTCCCAAAGTCCTGTGCCGCCTAGATTTTTCAAAGTTTACGAAGAGTCTTCCCCTTCGCGGAAATCCGTCTATGGTAGATTTTCCTGAAATTTTGTGAAATGTAAGGAAATATGGAATAGCATGATGTGTTAGTGATTTTTATTGCATTTTATGATTTATTCATGCTATCTTATGATCTCCTATGTGGTTTATTGATTGATAACGATTAGATTTAATTGTTAGTAGGTGTTTCATGATTATTCCGTCGGAATTCGTCTGGTCTGGAATTTCCCAAAATTCCTCTCTAGCTCAGATTCCGCGGATGGTCCTGAAACTTGAAGTTTATCAAGATCATTTTATATGGGTTTTAATAACACCTTGATTGTATGAGGTTCATTATAATGGTGTTTTGATGGATTGACATTGCTTTCCTGTGGTTTTTACTATGATTTATGTGTTGAGTGCAGGCCAAATCTAGCAAGATAGTGGAGGGATCCTCAGTATTTGAGGCAGAAAGGATCAAAATGGACATCAAGAGCAGGATCCCTAAGAGTAAAATTACATCAATCTGGTCTGAGGTGACTGATACAAATGTTGGCCTCTGGGACTATGAGGAGTTCAAAGGTAGAATGGCGGCACAAGATCTTCCTCTGGTGGAAAAGAGGATGTTAGAGTCAGGATTGGTGCATGTAGTTAGTTTCTCTTCCATGGTGCAGTGCTATGAGCCATTCCTTGAGTGTACCAGGCACTATGATAGTGGTACACAAAGATTTATTGGTCCTCAAGGGAGGATTGTGGTGAACTTGAACCCTGTTTCCATTGCTCAGACTTTTGATATGCCGGATAGATCTCACGTGGTGGCATTCAACATGAAGGAAGCTCAGGATTACTATGATGGAAAAATTGTTAAATCTCAACAACTTATCAAATCTTGGCTGGAGAAGCCCAAGTCTCATTATTCTAAACTGCCCAAGCAACTATTCAAAGCAAAGTTCAAGAAAGAATACTATGATGCCATCACATTACTCAGCAGGGTGGTTGGATTGAAGAATGCTGGAATGTTTGAAAATTGGATGTGCCATGTGATTGTGAGGATGGAGTAGGAGAAGACTGACTACCATTGGGCGGATGTCATTAGTAGAGTGATTCATGAGCAGCTGTCCAATGCATTGCAGACCAAGACCTTCACGATGACTTCATATTTGGTCTATGCATTTTCGAGATTTCACCCCTATAAAGGATTGAGTACAAGGGGAACCTTTGGACATGAAATTATCTATGAGGTTTACCCTCAGTTGCATTTGGGAAGCTCGAGTTACAGGAGGGTGAATGATGCATTCAATATGCACATCACTAGGTTGCTTCAGGGAGTAGAGCATGTGAGGATTTCTGACCAAGCAAAGGAGCTCATCAACAAATATGGGGCATGGTTTATTCAATTCCCAACTTTCTCCTACATTCGGATTGATGGTTGCCAAAGGGCTCCTTACAGACTTCCAAGGTACCCTACTGATCACATCATACTTCTGGAAGTCACTAGATAGATATGTGACTTTGATGCCATTGTTAAGAGGGACAAGCATAAGACTGGTTTTGGTGGGGATTTCCCATTAAGGATTGGCATTGGAGAGGCTTGTTCTTCCATTGGTTCTGCCTAGGCTTCAAAAGAAGAAATGAGTACTCTTGGCTTATCTTTCCATTCCAAGAGGTCAAGATTTGATATCACAGGTGAAGCCCAAAAGAAGGCTAGTAGAGAGTATAGCTATAAGGTTGATTTGGAGGACTACTGGGCTAAATACGGCGATGAATTTGAGGTTAGGAAGAAGAAGTTTTCTCGAATTCCAGTTGAATCAGTTTGTTTATACAATGTGAAGGCAGTCCCTGATCAGCTCGAGGATGATGGAAACCTTATTCAGGATCATGCTTATGAGGTAATAAAGGATATGCCAATTGGTGATGTGGATTGGATAGAGGAAGAAAGGATAGAGCTAAAACAACTAATGGATCCAGTCACCAAGTTCACCAGAATGTGGTTAAGGCATAAACTGTGGGAGTTAGAGAATGAAGGTGTACAATGCACCTATGAGTTGATGGGAGATTTGGACCCTCACTCCACTTCTGAAGAGTCATAAGGCTGTCATAGAAGGCAAGCTCCAAGGTAGGAGAAGAAGAAGCTACCCCGCCGGTGGTAAATGCAGAAAGTTGAGGAGAAGGCATGAGTGTACACAAGGTGGTCTAGGATTCCTTCTCCCAAGGATAGCGTGCCTAAGGTAGGCCTTCCTCCAGTTGTTTCTCATGAGGAGCGGCATGATGATGTTCCTTTCACCCATGAAGCTCAAAGTGAACCTGGTGAATCTGAGAAAGCTGAAGATCATCCAGATACCGAAGGGGAGGAATTTCATGAGGGTGACCTTTACAGTGCAGAAGAAGTAGATGAGGTATTGCAATCTCCCTTGGTTGCATATGTAGAGTCACTTGTTGGAACTCAAGAGGTTAAATCTCCTCCAAGAGAAGAAGAGGAAGAGAAGATTCCATCCCCTGAGCATAAGGAAGAACAGGTTGAAGAGAAGGAGAGCAAGACAGGTGAGACTCCTGAGAAGAAAGGTTTGAGTGAAGAAGCACCTAAGGGTCAACAAGAAGAGGAGAAATAGGGTAAAGTGCAATTGGAATCCAGTGTCCCTAATTGGTTGGACAAGGAGATAAGAAGAAAATAGGTTTTTGTAGAGGATACTTCACCTAACTGGAATGAGCTGCTAGCCAAGATTGGAAAAGAGAAAGGTAAAAAGAAGGCTAGGGTGATTTCAAGGATTGAGAGGGATGAATCTCATAATAGAGTTGTCCACATTGCAACTCCTTCCTAAGATAAGAGTAGAGATGAGGTGGCTAAAAAGGATTACAATGTGTAGACTTTCAATCGAGGGCTCACTTCTGTTGAGCAAGATATTGAAGATTATCAGGGTTCTAGTGCAGTCATCTTGGGCAGATTGAGGAAGGAAATAAAGAACAAGCATGAGCTGAAAAAGGAAAATGAGAATCTCAGGAAGTTCTTGGAGGATTTAATGAAACCCTTGCAATCCATTAACCCTTCCACTTCTGTTGCAAAACCTTTACCTCAAGAGACAATCACTGAGCTGGAAAAGATGAAGGCTTCCACTCTTGCCACTGCGAATTGGCTGCAAGGGGTGAGAACCAAAGGTAATGAGGCCATTAAGGATATTTTGTCAACTGGGAAGGATGCTATAAGGGAAACTGATTGGTTGAAGGAAATGTTGGCATAGGATAAGGAAGATACAAATCTCCTGCTGTAGAAAACCAAAACTATCATGGAGTACACCAGGGATAAGCTAATAAGTGATAGAATTCTTTCTTCCTCCAGAGCTACTGAACCTTGGGAGTGGTTTGAAGCATTGAAAATTAGGCAGAAGGTTTTGAAGAAAATTTACAAACAGAGGAGGTAGATTAATGATACCCTAGTTGGTTTTTACAATGGATCCATTGCTTTCTTTGAGATTATGACAGGAAGAAGGAAGATTTCCCCCAAGTATTTGAGTTTGGAATAGTTGAGAAAATGGTGGCATGATGTTTATGCCCCAATTAATGATGATTCCATTTCTGAGCACAAGTTGGATGATGGGACCACCTACATTGTTGTCATTGAAAAATACCTAACATATAGGGTGGATTGGGATAAGTCGGTAAAACAATCTAGGGAAGAAATTGCATCAATTGAAAGGCGAATTAGGGTTTTGACTTTACCACCTGTGGCTGACTTGGATAGGGTGCTTTTGAAGCTTCATGAAATGATGGATCAGAATAAAGGCAAAGGGGAAGGCAGTTAATGATTGGCTACGTCGAGATTTGTGCTTCCCTATTATTTTTCCATGCATTGGTCCGAGCTGCATTGGAGATCCCGGGCCGACTTGGATGAAGTTCATGCATTTAATGCATATTTTATTTTATTTTTAATTTCTCTTGGCTGACTTGTTGTGCCTTATTATTATTGTAAAATCATATCTAGGTCGACATGTTTTGGGGGTTCTATAAGTATGGCATTTTTCCTCTTTTGTAAGGGTTAAGAAGAAGTTTTAGACATAGACAAATAGAGAGCTAGTTAAAGTGAATTAAGTAGAGCAAGAGTTAGCAAGTAGTTGTTCTCAAGCAAATATTGTAACAAAAAGTTGGAATTGTTGCTATAGTGGATAATTTGATGCAAGTAATGACATTGTGATTTGGTGCCATACTTGTGTTCTTCTTATATTGCATGGTTCTTGTTATTCTATCTTTAGAATTGCTTTGAGGAAGATAATATTTAGAATTAGATTAGATTTAATGGTGTTTAGGGTTTGATATTTGAAGTGTTGCAGCAATCCCTGGTCCATACTTTTCGAACCAATTGATTGTTAGTTGCTTTGCAAAGTTAGCCTGGAATTTTATATTCATTGTGCTTAGTTCAATTGTGAGGGTTTATTCATTTCAATTGCAATAGGGTTGTTTGAATGAATGTTCATGATCTAAAAATCTTAACACCTTAGAAGATTGCAGATCCATCTGGGTCAAGTAGAAATCAGTTTTGAGGGATTGGTCCATTTCGAGTGTTGGTCATTTGCATTATTAATCTTAGGTTTAATATTAAGTTTAGAAATCTCTTTGAAACCCTTATCTTTTGTTATTTCTTTGATTATTGGATTAAATTTAGGATTGAAGTATCATTACATTATTAGATCTGATAAATTGAGATTCAATATTTTGCTTGTAGTAAGGTCCCATTGTGATTACCAACATTTTCACATTTATCACTGAGTTGTTTATGCATTTTCAAGACCTGACATTAGAGACCTTGGGGTTATCTCTTGAGGCTTGCTGATAGAGATTTACCTTTCAAGTGAGATAGGATATTATATTTTGTCTGAGTTGTTGCTGTGTAGAAAACATCATCAACAGTTACAAGATTGGAGAAATTTGTTGGAATTGTCTCCTCATTTGCAAGGTTGTAATCTTCACTAAAAGGTCACCTACAACTACAAAATCAGAGTTTCAGATCTAGGAACCTGGAGAAGCAAATTGAGCAAACTGAGATGAACAGATTTAGATTTTGAATTCCCAAAAAAGTGGAATGAGAATGATTTTCCACAAGTGGTGAACGAGTCCTACTATAGGTGTTTTTTAGAGATTTTTGTAGATTTAGATACCCTTTTTCTTGAAATGTGTTCCTGTGCGGAAATCCAAATTTGGGATTGATTAACCTAGAATGGTGAATGAGTCCCATTAGGTCAAAAAGTTAGAATTTCTAGCATTTCAGAGTTCCTTCCAATCATCTTCAGATTCCCAGGTGCACATATTTCATTTCACAGCTTTTTATTCTATTTTATATGCATTTCTAGGTCATTTAGTTTAGGTTTGCATCATATTAGGGTTTTACATTTCATCTTGCATTTCATTGTCTTTTCCAAGCCCTAGCTTGGTGGTGAACCCATCATTAGTTTACATTCATCCCCTAGGATAGTCCCTTAGTAGATTTCTTTCCCCCATTATCATCATTTGACTGAGATCTCTAGGGCATCCTTGAATGTGGAGCATAGAAAGCTTGTTTCCCTAGGTCCTAAAACCCTAGTGGCAACAAAAATTCTATATTACAGCTATATACTATTGCTTAAATTTTGGATTTGAGTGTTATAATGTTTTGGCTTGGAAATAGTATGATTTGATGAACATATGTGATTCAATTTTGTTAATTAGACATTGGGCTAGTGGGGAAGGATGTCACATCTCAATTTTTCTTACTTGCATATGATAATGTTAAGATAATTGAAAAATAGATAAAACAATATATATATATATATATCTCAATTGTTTATGAATTCAAAAAAAATGAAAATATATGGAAAATGATTTATGTTTACAAATTTTATGATTTAAAAGAATTATTTTGCAATGATTATCGATTAAATATTATTGATAAAGTTGGCAAGTGTAAGAACATGCGTGTGCAGGAATAGATTGAAGAACGAGAACTTGGTTGAGGCAGGAATTCTTAGATGGATGATGAATGGTAATCAATAATGGAATTTGGAATCTCACACACCACAGTAGGACATGACATGTGCATTTGTTATTATATTCGATGGATAACATTCTTGCTTGAATGAAAATTGTGATTTGGTTAAATATACAAACTTATTTATCTCGTTGCTTGTTTTACCACGTTCATTTTAAAGTTAAATAAAAATGCGATTGATTTGCACATAATTATCATGGAAAGAACAAATATATTATTCATCTATTGGAAATAACATAAGTTCGTGACAAGGAAAACAATAACAATGTGGTTCCTTATATAAACTTATAAAATATGTATATATATGCATGCGTAACCATATATATATACATATACGTATATATACACATGAATACATGTGCATTGAGTATTTTCATCAATAGAAATTCTTCTATTTGAATATATCTGAATGTATGGGAAGATTAATTAAAACAATGTTCAAATATTTTCCATTCACATTGAAGAAGGCCAATTCCCTTCTAGAATATGCACAGGTAATGGGTGTAGTGGGCAGCTAAGACAGGGTGGCATGCTAAGAACACCCCAAAAATAGCCTGCATAATGAATGGACAGGGTGGTGGGTGAAATTTGAATACAAAATAGAAAAATCAAGCAAAAATCATTAGACATTTTTGGGGAAAATGTAGAAGAAGAAAAGCATGAAAGGGGAAAAAGAAAGAGTTGTTTTTTCTATTGGACTAAGAAGCTGAGGTGAATACATGTAGTTTACTGAGGTAATTCGATGACCATTTGATGTTTCTATCATGAATCAAGTAATTTCCTCTCGAGTGCTCAATGGGTATCTATTGCCATAATGATATTCTTGTTTGTTCTTTATCACTGTAACTTGTGGTCTTGTTTATCATAATATGATTGTTATGTTGTGATGAGAAACTCCAATTTTGAGGGTGAAAATCCAAATGACCCCCTCGCTATATGTCAAGATCGACATGCTATGCATGATCGATGCAAGGGTGGTAGACATTCTTAGCCTGTAGGTTACCAAATCTGTCATTATTTCATTGTGTTTACTATGTTAGAAATCACCGTATGAGGTGATGTTCACTGTAGCTTATGCAAACCATGTATTCAATCAAGAATCTATGTTGAATGTTGTAGAGGCTGAATGGTAGTAACCATTCGAAGCTGAGGATTGACTTCAAATGATACCTATCATTCTACCACATATGAATATATCTATGGGTTAATATGTTGTTGCATGTATATGATGGCCTTAACAGGCCGAGGGGTATTGAACCCTTACAACTTTTTAAATTGAACTTCTCTCTATCGATAGGGTGTGCATGTATGTATAAATGCATATGCATATATATGTGTGTGTATGTATGTATATGTATATGTATATATATGTGTGTGTGTATATATATGTATATGTATATATGTGTGTGTATATATGTATATATATATATATATGTATATATATACATATATATATGTATATATGTATATGTATATATACATATATATATGTATTTGTATATATACATACATATATATATGTATATGTATATATACATACATACATATACATATACATATACATACATACATACATACATACATACATACATACATATATGCATGCACACCCGGATGCTCTTGTGTCAAGCCATCTCAGTTTTCAGTGGCTTATGCATTTTTGTTTCATAGGTCAAGAACCCCTCAGGAATGAGGATCGATAGCCATAAGGAATCTTTAATGGGAATATATGTTTGCATGTTTTCCATTCGATACCATGTCTATCGACCCCAAGTCTTCTGGTTAATCGAACCAAGATGTGTGAGAAGAATGGCTTAAAATTTTGTGTAATATCTTTTAATCCTGTTTCTATTTTATTAGTAGTAATGAATGTGGAACAAGCTAAATGGTATAATAATGTTATGATCTTGAACAAAATGAAACAATTATCAGAAGGCTAGAAAGTTTGAAAATGTAAACAAATCAACTCTTTGCTTGAATAGCTTAAACTAGGGACTTTATCCTTTTTTTGAAACCTGGAGAAACTATTGAAACTAGTGAAAAACTGATGAACATATATTCTTTTTATTTCTCTCATTATGAATTGAAAACCGTCATTATTATATCATCAAGTTTTTTATCCACAACAACACAACAGACAATTAGTGCCGAATTTGGCGTTGAATTTTAGTGTATTTTGAGCCATGAATTGAACAATTTGGTTGGTGCTAAACTCGACGCAAACAAGCATGGTCAACTCGGCACTGGCTTTTGTGTCGACTTTTCCATTGTATTTAGCATTGTATTTAGTGTTGGGAAATCATAGCATCTTCGAAAGTGCCTAAAATAGCGCCGAGAAGTGATGTCAAAAATTGCACCGAAATTGGTGCCCAATTTGGCTTCCAATTTTTCTTCCATGTCTACTCCCATTTTTGCTTCTAGTTTTGCTTCCAATTTGACATCCAGTTTTGCTTCCAGGTTTGCCTCCATGTTTGCTTCCAATTTTGCTTCCGGTTTTCCTTCAAGTTTTGCTTCGGGTTTTGCTTCTAGTTTTGCTTCTAGTTTTACTTCCAAATTTTCTTCTCGTTTTGCTTCCAAGTTTGCTTTGGGTTTTGCTTCTAGTTTTTCTTTCGGTTTTGCTTCCAGTTTTGCTTTTGGTTTTGCTTCTAGTTTTGTTTCCAGTTTTTCTTCCAATTTTGCTGCCAGGTTTGCTTTTGGTTTTGCTTCCAAATTTTCTTCTGATTTTGCTTCTAGTTTTGCTTCCAGTTTTGCTTCCAGTTTTTCTTCTAGTTTTGCTTCCAAGTTTTCTTCTAGTTTTGCTTTCAGTTTTGCTTCCAATTTTGCTTCCAAGATTGCTTCCAAGATTGCTTTGCTTCTAGTTTGGCTTCCATCATTGCTTCCTTTTTTCCTTCTAAAAATGCTTCTTGTTTTGCTTCCATTTATTATTTTAATATGTTTTATTTCAATTTAATTAGTTAAATATATCATGCTTCTTAAATAACTCATATGATTATAGATTAAATAATTTAATTATTTAATTCATATGATTAAATAACAATATAATTATTGTAACATGATCATCATCTATAATTAAAACAAGTGAGTCAAATATCTATAATTTAATTGAATTTGACAACATGCATCCTGAGCAGTAAATTAAAATCATCCTACTTAATAAATATCCATCCAAAAATCCTGAACCACTTTTAATATATATAAATTGACAAGTCAATACTGATAATATCATCATCATATATAACTAAAACAAGTGAAAGTCAAATATGCTAGTACATCAAAAACATGTCAAAATGATACATGTCCAACAATTGACATAAGTGAAAATGATACATGTACAAATGATATAAATAAAATTGATAAATTATGTAACTCAAATTGATACAAGTCAAGATGATACATGTCCAAATGATATAGTGAAAATGATACAAATCAACAATATAGTAATGTAGGTTGTGAAAATGATACATATGATAGTAACCATAAAAAGAGTCATCTTAACGATATATCTGCAATGGTCCATGATGTAGTCTATATGATCATGAAAGTCACTGGTTACTATCACCAACTGTCTTATCATCATCATCACCATCGTGATCATCATCATCATTATCATCATCATCATCATCATCATCATCATCATCATCATCATCATCATCATCATCATCATCATCATTGTCATCGTCGTCGTCATTATCATTGTCATCATTGTCGTCGTCATCATCATCATCATCATCATTGTCATCAGCCTCTGTGTCTTCCATATTTGCGTCATCATCATCCTTTGTCGTGTGATCTGTACCGGAAGAACCAATATTTTGTGTATCTATATCATGTTGAGGATCATCTTCTTCTGGAAGACACGTCTTCTGCAAAAGAAAAACATTTAAAATGAAAAGTTATTATTTATTTCATGCAATAATTTATTTTTCTATTATATATTCTAATATTACATCATATCAAAGTGCACATACCATAATAAAATTTCAAAAAAGTTACAGCTAATACTGGTGAGTTAGGAGATACTTCATCTTTCAAAAACAAAGCCAATTAGGCTGGCAGACTTGTGGATCAGGCCAACATTTGGTGGAAGAGGAAGAAAGATGACTGGAACTCTGGAGGCCCACCATAATGGATTTCAGTAATATTCAACCATGAGAGTAGAAGAGAGAGTTGATATCATGTATCAAAACATTAAGCATACATTCTTCCAGCCAGTGGAGAAGGAGATGATTACTTTGCTTCATTTTCATTTGCATAACCATATCACGGCGTGGGAACCAAGAAGACCAAGGATGTCCAGTTTTATGTGGAGGTAATGGATGTGGTCCAAAATTTAGGAGAGGCAAGAAGGTAAATGTATGATTGTGATGAAATTGAGGAAGAACAACAAGAGAGGGACAAGAAAAACAAAATCAATACATAGTTTCAAGGATTTGTTAAGCGAGTAAGAGAGCTTTGGGAGCAACCTCATCTAAAATATTTTGAACTAGGGTTTGATACACCATTTAGAGAGCTTGGTTTTCATGGAGTTCCTTTCAAATCCTTTGCTTTTATTGTTCCTACGGTAAACTGTTTGGTAGAGTTGGTGGAATTACCTTTCTTAGTAATCCCTATTAGTGAGATTGAGATTGTTAACCTTGAGAGAGTAGGACTCAAGGGAAAAAGGAATTTGATATGGCTATTTTTTTCAAAGACTTCAAGCGGGATGTACTCTGCATTGATGCCATTCCTCAATCATCACTTGATGGCATCAAGGAATGGTTGAACTCTGTGGATATAAAGTATTATGAAAGAAGAATGAACTTCAATTGGTGGCCAATTTTGAAGAGTATTATTGATGATCTAGATAAATTTATTGAAGATGGTGGTTGGGAATTTTTGAATATGGAAGCTAGTGATTCTGATAATTCAGAAGAGTCAGATCAAGGATATGAACCCTCTGATGTAGAAGAGGAATCAAAATAAGATTTAATGTAGCCACCATCAAGATTGTTACAAGCAAACAAGATGGAGGGAATTCTTATATAAGGATAATTTTCAATGTTGCATGTGCCGGATTTAATGCCAACCACAATGGCAACATTGAAATTCCCTAGCAGCATTTATGTTAAGGAAATTTCCTTTAGATGCAAGGATTCAAAGTACATCAACCATGTGGTACAAATGATTAAATCCCAGAGATGATCTGTAGCAATGAAAGAGTCTGAAAAGGCAGAGAGAGCTACACTGGTGACTCAGGAGAAACTTCAACTTTCAAAAACAAAGCCAATTAGGCTGGTAGACATGTGGATCAGGCCAACATTTGGTGGAAGAGGATGAAAGATGACTAGAAATTTGGAGGCCCACCATAATGGATTTTGGTACTCAACCATGAGAGTAGAAGAGAGAGATGATATCATGTATCAAAACATTAAGCATCCATTCTTCCAGCCAGTGGAGAAGGAGATGATTACTTTGCTTCATTTTCATTTGCATAACCATATCATGGCATGGGAACCAAGAAGACCAAGGATGTCTAGTTTTATGTGGAGGTAATGGATGTGGTCCAAACTTTAGGAGGGGAGATCCTAATGTTTTCCAAGAGGCATAAAGTCAAATGAATTAAGTTCACCTACATGTCTACCAAAGTTTACTTCTAATTTTTATGACTATTTTTCTTGACTGTCAGAGTTTACATACAAATTTGAAATTTCTTTCTGGTCATTTTGATGAGGATATATTCAACCAATGTGTAAGCACCTTTTTTTTCTATCACAACCATAGTAACGAGACTCAGACTCACCTCAAACTCAGCTAGGGTGTCTCAACTTGGGGATTCGGGGACTCAGCACCCGGACTCAATGTAGACTTGACAAAATGAAAAAACCCTAGAAATTTAAAGATTTTTAAGGATTTAAAACTTGTTTCATGCACCCTTTATTAAATAGACCTTAAATACACAATAATATCATCAAATAGAAGAAAATTTGATCACGTACACAAGTATACATCGATCACTTAAGTATAAACACAAATTTTAGCCGAAGGAAATAATATACACAAGTATACTACTATTATGCCCTTAATAAATTTTTACCTAGCTACAATGTCATTTGAGTAGTCTTAGTCTTATGCTCCAAATTGATTAAAGAAATGTGGAAGTGTTAAGCTCCAAATTGCCAATACTAAGTATATCTATAACTATAAATTGTCTCTATCACATTCACAATAGAAAGGAACTTGTTGGAAGTAGTATGCTATAAATTTCCAATACTTAGTGAATCTAGATCCATAGTTAGTAATGTCCAAACAAAAATTATCCCAACAGTCATAGGGAAATGGGAAAAGTTAATGGGTAATAATCAATGGGCTACGCAGAAGGCTGTCATACTTTCAGCTGATTACCTAAGCCTTCCCCCATGCACTCTTGAATTGGAGAGGGGGAGTCTAAAAGATCTTACATTGCTTCTTACCATTGAACTTAATGCAAAAAATATTCCACATTTTATACCACCAAAAGTTCATGTTCTCATATTTCCTTTCATAATTGGGCAAGAGGAAGCCATTCTCCTTCTAAGTTGGATTCAACATTTACTACACACATCTAGTAGGTCTCTTCCTACAAAATTCAAGACAAGTATCATGGAAAAAAAATGGCTAAAAACCTCTAGAGGATATCAATCTCACATGTGTTTCTTGTTAGATTATGAGTGGTTAAAGGCCGGTCTACAGTCAACTAATCTTTCTTTCATCAGTTCTTCAATGGTAAGAAGCAATGTAAGCTATTTTAGACTCCCCCCGATATTTCAAGAGTGCATGGGGGAAGGCTTAGGTAATCAAATGATAGTATGACAACCTCATGCATAGCCCATTGATTATTACCCATTAACTTTTCCCATTTCCCTATGGTTGCTGGGACAAGTTTTTTTTAGACATTACTAACTATGGATCTAGATTCACTAAGTATTGGCAATTTAGAGCATACTAATTCCAACAAGTTCCTTTCCATTTTTACACACTATTAATGTGATAGAGACAATTTATAGATATACATATTAAACAATGTTGCAACCTACAATAAGCCAATAACACATAAAAAATTAACATTCAAAGTTTAAACTTTATAATTAAATTATTAAACTAAAAAACTATGTTAGATTTTAGTTAGCTTTTTTGGATAGCTCTATTGGGTGTTGAGGATGTTCCATTTATATTTTAAATGTTAAGAAGTCAAAGTTTCAAGGATTTGTCAAGTGATTAAGAGAGCTATAGGAGCAGCCTCATCTAAAATATTTTGAACTAGAGTTTGATATACCATTTAGAGAGCTTGGTTTTCATGGATATAAAGTATTATGAAAGCAAAATGAACTTGAACTAGCAGGAAATTTTGAAGACTATTACTGATGATCCAGATAAATTTATTGAAGATGGTGGTTGAATTTTTTTGAATATGGAAGCTAGTGATTCTGATAATTCAGAAGAGTCAGATCAAGGATATGAACCCTCTGATGTAGAAGAGGAATCAAAATCAGATGAGGAAGGTTCAGAAGATGAATCTCTTGTGGAGTTAGAGGAGGATGAAGAAGAAGAAGATTCTGAAGAGGAGGAAGGTAAAACATGGGATGAATTAGAAGCCGAAGCCAGAAATGCAATCATTTACTTTTAAACTAATTAATATGCAATCATTTACTTTTTCCAAGGAAATAAAAAAATATATCATTTAACATATTAAATATACTTACAGATTATTGAAGGAATGTTTTTCAAAATTATTGAAGAATTAGCTTTTTTTTTCAGAGTTGGACGTACGTTCAACATTAATGAAGTTTTTTCTTGCATTTCCTTTGATGCTTCTTGGTTTTCAATTGTAAGGAGAGTGTTAGGACGATAGTGTGAAGTAGTCTGGTGGCTAATGTACCAGAGAAGAAATGGAGGCCAAATTCATTATGAAAGTGAGGAGGAAATTGGATCCTTTTGATGGAAAAGTGATGGTGAATAGACTACGTGGCTTGTTCCTATACAAGGATGTGAAGGTGGCACAATCTGTGCAAATCATTATGGGTAATGGCTTCAAAGATTTGAAGCAAAGATATCAAAATAATATGGATATATAATTTTTGATCATGGCGTGGGGACTAGACTTAGGAGAGTCGGTGGAGGTTGTAAGGAAAGTGATGAAAGTGTTGGTGCATAGGGATTTCTTAGTGAACATGGAGAGTATCCTGGAAAGGGCTATACCAGGAAAATGTTTTGTGAGTGAAGGCATGGAAGGTGTGGACCCACAAGTAGCAGAGATAAATCACCCTTTCATTAGGTGGCCAGAAGGAAGAACCAAAGCCATGTGGAGAGAGGGTGTGGAATGGGGGTGGTAAGCTTTGAAACTATGCATCAAATTAATCGAGACTGAGGAGATAATAACAGGACTCAAATCCATCACCAAAGAGGAGATGTGTGAGAAGAAGGGTTTGCATCCGAGAAATAAGGTGAATCCGCTCGTGGAAATGTTCCCATTGCATCTGGACAACGCTTCTAGAACTTCCACGTAAACTAGTTTACTGTGTTTAAGCTAGATGTTGATGTATAAGCTTAAGGGGTTAAGCCCTATTTTTGGTTTCGATACTGTAAATAGCTAGTGTTTGGGTAGTAGTTAGTTGGATAGTTTTCAGGCGGTTGTGTTAGGTATTTTTGATCCATAGGTTTTTATTCTATTTTAATAGACATGATGTGATGGTGCTGGAAGAAATTTTTATTTGGAGCTTTGTATATTTTGATTTATCTTAAATAAAATAAAAATATTATCACTTATCGAAAAAAAATAATTTAAATATCGTTTAATAAATTTGATATAATCTTATGAGCAAAATTCAAATACTTGCGTACTCTCCTCACGGACTTCCTCTGTGCATCTTGGCTTTGTGCTCTCTTCAGTTGCTAGTAGCGCCCTGCTCTCTTCCTTCGCGTGACGTTTTTCCCTTTTATGTCATCTGATTTCTTCCTTCAAGTGAAATTTTTAAATTTTTGATTTTGATTTCTTCCTTTGCGCGATGTTTTTCCCTTTTTTTCCCTTTTTTGTCGTCTGATTTCTTCCTTAACGCCAACTTGAGTGCCAAATTTTGGCCGTTAATGTAATTAGTTTGGGGTGCCTAAGGCGACGCCAAGTGCGCCTAATTGAGCACCTATCATTGTACGTTTTACTGTGGTTCTGCAAGGTGCTTCATCCTTCTCTATGGTAGTGCGGTGAAAGCTTCTGTGGTAGCACGCCAGTCTTCCTTTTGTTCTTGGTGTTGTTGCGGTGACTCTTGCAAGTCTTCAACCATTGGCGTGCGGTAGTACAGTGACCACCATTGTCTCATAGCTCCTTCATCAACTCGGTGCGATAGAGTGGTTTTTACCATGGTCTTGCAAGTTGCTTCTTCCTTCTCGACGGTAGTGTGGTGAAAGCTTCTGTGGCAACATTTTTATTCATAGAGGAGGCCATGGAGAGAGGATGTGGATGACATAAAAATACTAAATCACTGAGAGGAAAGTGGGTGGAAATAGATGAGACAACATTGATTAAGCACTAAATTTATTTTGATATTTTTATGTGTGAGAAAAAATTATTAATGACCTTTTCATAAATGTTATGTGAATAAGATTTCTGGATAAACTGTGTACAATTTTTTACATAACTATCATGGACTATAAAAATCGAATGTTATTAATTTTCATAAATGTGTTTGATAGCATATCATGCCATTGGAAATTAGGGGGGATTCTTGTCTTACAGTTGACTTAAGGAATGCCATAAGTCGATTGTCAGCATTTACAAGGTATGTGGTTATATGAAACGTTCATGTGTGAAAGACATAGAGATATTATATTGCATTTTAATTTATGACTAAAGGTTCATACTAATTTACTATTATTATATTAGGTGGGTGACCTCCAAGGAGATCCATGAATCTCAAATGCCTAAACTTTGAAATGATTTAGTAATATTATGTTGTACTTGGACAATTGAAAACCTATTTTATTCTCCTAGCAAGCATTTTTATTTTCCATTATAATTCTAGACCAAACAACATTTACGGGGATGGCCTTTTACACCAATCTTAATTTGTATGAAGTTCATGAACTTGTTGTTAAGCAGTAGATTACTTTCATAGATAGGAAATGTAAAGGCATCATTTAAGAAAAGATAAGTAGTCTCTTTCTAAGGGTAATCCACATGCAAAAAGTAAAAAGCACATAAAAAAATTTGAATAGTAGAAAATCAGATTGAATCAATTTTTGATAAGGAAAAATATGTTTTGAAGGGGCCCCAAAACCCTTTACAACGATGCCAAGCTGCAAGAGAAATTAAACCACTAAGCCCAACAGCCCAAAAAACCAAAAAGCTGACATAAGATGGAACATTAGCAACCCTTCAGCAAACCCAAAAGCAAAAAACATCAACAAACCTGCTGAACCAAAAGAGGAAGCACCAGCTACAATAAATTATCTAAAACATTAGTCGAGGCCATGTTCTCCTTGATGACCTCCTCATGGATACTGATAACATCCTTCAGCTCCTCAACAACAAGAACAACCCTCTTTTTCATCTTGCTCCTCGTCCTGAGGCACAGACCCGCCTGCATTTCCTTCTCCAGCACATGAGTAGAAGCTTTCGCTTTCCCCACTAGGTAAGAGCCACTAATCTCTTCAATCCTTTCCTCCATATTACCCAAGTCAAGTAGATTTTTGGTCCAATTCAACGCTTTCTCATTCAGAACAGAAAGACCCATAGCATCGGTCTTCAAAGAGTTATTGCTGATATTGACCATTCTTTTCAAGTCCTCCGACATCTTTCCCATTTTATCCTCTAGACTTGCCACTCTGTCCTCTAAAATTTTATTAAAAATAACTTCCAAAGAGGAAATTATTTCCTCATGAGAAACCCCCAAATGATCAGCATCATCCAGTAGCTTATCAAGCTTAATATGCATTGATTTCACTTTTCCTTTTATTTCCCACTCCTTTTGGTTACCTCTTAGCATAACAACACAAACATCTTGCCAATTTTTCATCTGAAGATTGAAATCCCTAACCTCAAAAAATAACCACTTAACCAGGGAAAGCAGGTTTATCACCCCATCTTCAGCCATTTTACAAAGCATATTCATGTCAATTTCATCCCAGTTAACTGAAGGCTGACCCTTTTGCTCCAAGTCAACAGGGGCATCAAAAAAATCCCTATTATGTTCATCCTCTTCTTTGGCTGGGGAATCTTTGACATCCACAACATCCACCTTTATCCTCTCCTTATCTGGCAGATTCTTCGAATCAGCTAATGTCTCCAGACATTCCTTCTTCACTTCCTTCTTCACAATAGAAAAACCCTGAGAACAATTAACCACATCAATCCCCTGTATATCCATGGGGCTAGTCTTATTAGGCTTCACCTCCATCTTAGAGTTGCCCATATCAGCAGGGCCACTCAACTGACCACCCAAATTAACTGACACTAGATTGGGGAGCTCTCTAGTAGACCATCCTTACAAGGAACAAGGTTCCCCAACGAAGCATTCTGAACACAATCAAAATTTGAAGGATCCACATCACCCACAGGATGACAACCCTTCAAACCCTCTTTTCGAGAAGACAATGCTAGATTCACATTCGAACCAGGGGAAACCTCCTCAATTTTCCTTTTGGCAGAAGCTTTAACTTTCTTCATGCCTTTGGTTTTCCCCTTTAAAGATTTTCTAATAGAATTAGCCATAGTCTCTTGCAACTCCACATCAATCTCATAGCCCTTACCCCATTCTTTTGATTCCTCATCCCTTTCCTTAGAGCCTCTTTCATCAACAAACATATCCTCATATTCCAACTCTTCCTCCTTTGAACTACCGACCCATTCATTGGCAGAGTCCCCCTCTTTCATACCCATCATTTTTAATTTCCTTCTTACCAGAAGTTTTAGGGGAAATCGAGATCAACTTTATCTTGATATGAGAAAAAATAAAACACATAAGCCCTTAATGAAGAACCACCTTCTTAGGGTTCTTTATGTGGTCTTCAATACTCCTATCCATAGAATTTAACAGGTAAAAAGGAAACGAGACCGAAACATTATGCCTAAAATGATTTAAGAGCATAAAATGGTGAGTGTAAACCACAAAGAATCTACCTTCAAGGGTGAAGTAGTACATAATGGTGAACACGAGGTCCCTCCAAAGCAACTTCAGGGACTTCCTAGCATAACCTCCACTTCTAATTTCCTTAACCTTCTTCCTCTCGCCATGTTTAAAGAAATTCACAAAATTCTTCTTAGCCACTCTCCTGTCTCTAAATTTTTTTTTTCCAACAACTGAAAGACCAGTTACCTCTTCAATAAAATCCTCTTCAATTCAAAAATCAACGCCCTGGTAACAAAGAGACCTCCCATTCCATCCTTTCACAAAGAAATCCGTTACATCAGGGTCCGAGACTTGAATTCTTTGCATAAATTGAGTAACCCCCCCAATTCCAAGTGCTCCCACATAGTAGCATTTTTCTGAAACTCTTCACATGAACTCAACTCAATTTTGCAATGGTCACCACCCATAATGATAGGAAACAAACAAAAACCCAAGAACACCTGGAAGAATTGAAAAAGTAAAGTGAACCAGGTGCTACTCAAAACAATACAAAAAAACCCATAATACGTGTGGTCTTATCATTCCAAGTAACCCTGCCAAAACTTACAGTCCATCCTTCTATGAAAACTAAGGAAAGAATAATGAAACTGAAAGAGAAAAGGGTCGACATTCAAAACCCAACTTAAAATCATAATGAAAAACCTTTCCCCAAGAACATCTCACCTAGAAACAATCCAGCTGGTCATCATTAGAAATACACTTTAGATTAAGAGGTAGTGATTCAAAAGAATCCCACTCAGATCTCTCAGCCACTCTCACGTTGACAAGCCCATCAACCATCATGTTCTGTTCATGAAAAACATGTGTGATTTTGATCTCCTCAAAAGAGTTAATAATAGATATCGAGTCATTAATAAATTGGAAATTGACCATGAAGGAGTACATTTCATCATGAGACAATTAATCACATTAAGAGAGTCCCCCTCTAGCGATAGTTTAGAAACACCTTGTTTCTTAGCCAAAACTAATCCATGATAAGCTGCTGCAGCCTCCGCATAAAAAAACAATTGTACATTAGAAAATCATATTCAATAAGTTATGTCTTATTTCACTTGCACACTTATCTGAAAGACATAGGGTATTCACCATACATTTCCCTTGACAAAGAAAACATGTGCTTTCATTTATTTTTATTGCATATCTCAGAAGTGAAATTGTTGTTACATAATGATGCATTGAGAAAATAATATATACAAAAAAATGCGAAGGAAATGTTTGAAATTTAACATACAACCTACTGTGTTGTGCTGAAAGGAATCAAGATTAATTGGGACAAGAAATAAAAATAAAATTTAGATGATTGTTCTTAAAAGTGAACATGATATGAAAAGTGTGGACAATGATGGTGTTGAAATTCAAAACCTTGATTTTGATGACATTACTGTTTTATGTCATTAGAGATGAAGAGCACATACATTTTTATATACATAGCAAATGAAGATTTGAAACTAGTAAACTAAAAATGTAAACACTGTAAGATTTTTCCTTAAACAATAATTCACATACTTACAAAAAAAGGTGAAACATTTTTTATTCAAACTCTGTTTTCTTTAATAGACATAACAGTAAAAGTATATTTACAAGTACAATAATATATACACTGTTTCATAGAAAATAAGGAATGCTTCATAGAATATATCTTTAGAATGTAGGAACTTCCTTTTTTGGATATTTGGAAATTCCTACACACAAGTTCTGCTTTGGAGAGAAAATACCTAGAAGTGTTTCACACTAGCTCAAGGTACATTCATAAATTAATGCATGTTGTTGATTATTTTAGATGGAGATTGGAGCAAATGTAGATTCTGAGCGTTCAACTAGAAAAAGAAGAAGATATGTACATGTACATGGCCCTAAAACTGTTAAAGAAACAATTCAAACGAGCGATTGTACAAATACAAGTAGATTTATGATTTTATCTTAGAATGTACAAACTTTCTCTATCGGATATTAAAGATGCCAGGCTGGATCAGAAACTGGATAAGAAGATTTATGATTTTATCTTTAGAATGTAGGAACTTCCTCTATCAAATATTTGGAAATTCCTACACTCAGGTTCTGCTGTTGAGCAAAAACACTTGGAATGTTTCAGACTGGCTCAAGGTACAACCAACTTGGTTATGACACCAATAGGAATCCAATTTTTCCTGAACCATCCATACCTGAACGTTGCAACACAATCTATTCTTCCTACACATAAAAATGCCACGTATTAACCCCTTCTAAATAAAACTCAAAATACCATGAAACATTGAGTCCCCTATATTAGTAAGTAGGCAGTCTATAGGGCATAGTTTGATTTTATACAAGGATGCTCATGAAAGGAATCTTCAAGTGACAGTGAGTGAGTTTTTTGAGATTGTAGCTAATGGTGCAATATCCAGTCTTAAAGGCAGTTAGAAAAGTAGTAAATGTGCAAGAAAATCATATTGTACAAAACAAACAATTCACAATGTTTTCTTGCATAATGCCTTAAGTTTGAAGACAAAAATCTCATTGTATCTTGATGAAAGTAGTGACCTTAATGGTCAATCACTGGCAACCATGATTTTAAAACATGCTATTGTGCTTATGGAGGCAACATTTTAAGCAAGGTGGTGAGTGGTGGTTTGGAACAATGGCAGGTATGAAGGAGTTTCTTTATATGCATACTGTGTAGTCTAGCTTAAGATAATGTTCTTAGAAGAGATTGAAGGTGGATTATGGAGCTCAGGGGCTACCATGATAAAGATTAAAGCAAAGACTGAGATCTATTTAAAAGCCACTATCATGAAGATATTAAAGATGTCAAATGCAAAACCCTAGTAGCTAGAGTAATGAACACAATGTGAAAGAGGACAGTGTGCTAGGGTAGATTTAGGAGATCTCCACATTATCTAAACACAGGAAAATACATCATTTTTTTTTTTTTAAATTAAAATAAATTATTCTAAACCCTATATAGAACACATTGATACTTCAAAAGCATATGATTTATTTTTTTAAATTAAAAGAAGTCATCCTAAACCCTATATAGGATACATTGATACTTCAAAATCATCTGAAGGAATTTGAGATTATGAAAACATATTTCAATTAAATACCTGGATTACAAACAGTAACACGAACATTGTAACCCTTGTTGATCAGAGCAAAAATGATATAAACAACAATGAATCCTATACTCCTATCACACACATCTCCTTACCATTCTTTGTCATTCTTTACTGAAACACTTCTCCATTTTGGTGGGCTACTCCTGAAAATAAGGTTTCAACAAAGGTTTTATTGTATTTTTATTAAAATGAAAAATCCATTCTGGCGGGCTATGCCTGAAAATAAGATTTTGACGAAATTTTTAGAGTATGTTTATTAGAGTTTTAGAGTATTTTGGCGGGCTATATTCAAATTATTTATTCAAATGGATTGTGATTGATGTGATTTGTTATATTTATTGTTGTAAATTGTAATGATGCCACAATTACCATACTACCGCCGTCTCTTATTGTACCTGCTATGGTATGGTAGTGTTCTGCCCTTCCCTTTTATTGTTTACCGCACTACCGTCTTGCTCAAGGCTTCTTGCTTTAGGGTTGCGGTGTATACTACTCTACTGCATATGTTGCTCACCTTCCCTGTAGTATAGTGGTGTATGCTTTTGATCATTACTTGAAGAGTGTCGATGAGACAATCTTATTTGTCTTACTGATATCTCAATGTCTCATTGCCATTAGATCTTATGTTCCTCTAATATTGGTTTTCGGTGTCGATGAGACAAGTTAATATATTTTGCTAATATGCCACTGTCTCATTGATATTTTCCTTCAGTGGTATTTCTTTATATATTGGTGTAATTTTCCATGTTGGGGAGACTTGTGATTATCGCTGCGGTATGGGGGTGTTTTCCCTTCCCTTATGTTATTTACCGCACTACCACCTTGCTCAAGGCTTCTTGCTGCGGGGTTGCGGTGTATACCACTCTACCGCATATGTTGCTCACCTTCCCATTGGTATAGCAGTGTATTCTTTTGATCATTACTTGAGTGTTGATGAGATAATCTTATTTGTCTTACCGATATCTCAATGTCTCATCGACATTACTTCGTTATATCCAAGAGTCGTGTTTCGCTAAGCACTTGTAGATATACCTTGTTGATGTTATGTAAGTGATTCTCTCCTCGATATGCCTGTATCTTGTTGACATTTCACTATTTTACATTGTTGATGAGACATATAAATAAGTCTCTTTGACATAGGGGTGTCTAAACCAACGCTAAACTCGATGCTAAACTCAAAGCTAAAGTTGGAGCTAAAAGTGGCGCTAAACTCAAAGCTAAACTTGGAGCCAAATGCAACACTAACGGTGGTGCCACAGTCGAAGCCAATATTGGTGCTAAAATCAGTGCTAATGTTGGTGCAAAGTAGTGCCAAAATTAGTGACGACTTGTCCTGATTGGCGCAAATAAACACCAAAAATAGCGCCATCTCGATAAATAGCACCGACATTTTCAAAAAAATGGCAAAAAATACATTAAAATGGGTGGCAAAAAATGGAGCAAAAAATGGAGAAAATCACAGGGATTTGTTGTAGTGATCTGAATAGAGTAATTGCTCATTTTGATTAGAGAAGAGTATTGTATACAAATTAGGAACTTGTTTTAAAACTTAAGAATGTATATGCATATTTCCAACTATGATTACTTTCAGGAATATATGTGTACTTGCATAAATGAATCATTTATGCACGTGCACATACATGTGGTATACCTTCTTATATCATCTTTACTTTACTCATTTGAGTATGACTGTTTTACTTTCATTTTCAAAGAACAAAACTGTATAAGTGGAATAGTATTGAGTTGCAATATGGAACTTAGGAAAGCTAGATATATGATGAATAAGATGAATTGTTATACTAGATTTTTTATGGCTTATTTGCTTGATGACTAATGGAATAGAATGATACATGAGTACTAGGATAGACTGTAGCACTCTAGAATTTGATGCTAATAGATGGTCTAAAGGGAGGGATACCCCTTGATATGATGAGCTTTCCTTCTAGGAATGGGTGCTAGAGAGTGTAGATTTACTTTTCTAAATCTAACTTGAGCTGCATTTTATGCAACATGAGTTTGGCCAAGCTTTACAATCATTTGAATTATTATTACAGAATAAGACTATTTAATATTTATCCTCTCTTTGTTATTTTGTTTATTATGTAACATGGAACTTGCATATTCTAATAGTAGATAGAAATTCATTTAGTTAGGCACACACATATTCCACCTTGCAAAATGTATCTCTTGCTAAGTGTTTCATGCAGAGTCGAGTATTCTTCGATGGACTGAACAATTTTGAGGAAGCATTGCTTTGTAGTTGGGTGGAAAAGCACCTCAACCATGATCTCATCCACTAGTGGAGGTGAGTTTTCAAAAAGGAATTATATTGGAATGCTATTTATGTACTTGTATCATTGATGTAATAGATGTATTTGATGAAGTTGATGTAAATGCTGAAACTGATGTAATTGATGTATTGACTATTGAGGTGAATGATTGCCAAGTCAACTTGTAAATTGACTATTGAAATTTGGAAATGAATATATATGTAGTTTATTTTTTTGTTATTTATGGACATGAAATTGATAAATAGAAATAGCTATGGGATTTATGTCATAAATGTTATATTCATAATATCAATTTTTAATTTATTGAGGAAAATTTAGTTGAGCATGTTACATTTGGTATTAGAGCTCAAGGTTCAACTCTAGGCCTATGAGCCCACAAAGGTTGAACTAGGGAATAGTAGACCCTTAGCTGGATTTGAGTTATCTAGAGAATAACCAAATATTGGCGAATCTTAGAAAATAATAGGAAAATTTATTAATTATGATGGTGAATCCTTCCAATCTAAAAAAATCCTTATAGAAAATTAGGGGCCCAAGGTGGAAATTATCGATGGGTTTAAGGGTAGACTATATTATTTACTTTCCACCATTGATTTAAAATATAATTTAAAAACCCTCATTGTATTTAATGAGTTAAAATGTACCTATGATCTATAATGCTCATGGGGCCTAAAAATGCTTTTGGATCATTGATATTAGAAGATCAAAAATACAAAAGCTATTTCGAGCCCCATAAGTATTACAAATCATGAGTAGATTTCACCTCACAAAATACAATAAGAGCCATTGAATTATATTATAAATCAATTGGAAACTAAATATTGGAAGTATGGCCTTAAATCAACTAATAATTATGATACACTATTGGTGAATTAATATAGATTTCTACTATAACTTATAAAATTTAGGTGAATTTGATCTAATTGTGTATCAAATATTGTGGTGATTTTTTGAGTTAAAAATTATAATAAAATAAATTATTTGGCAATTTATATAAGAATAAAATAGAAATTTGTAAAAATGTGATGATTCAAGTTGCGTTATTGCTCAAACTATTAGCCAATTTTTGATTCCCAAATTTCAACTATTAGCCAATTGGAAAATATTAGCCACTAAAAAAATCACTATTGTTATTTCATTTATTGCCTAACATGAAACTTCCATATTCTAACAATAGATATAAATGCATGTAGTTAGGCACACATAGATTCTTCCACCTTGCAAACTGTATCTCTTGCTAAGTGTTTCATGCAGGGTCGGGTATTCTTCGATGGACTGAAGAATTTTGGGGAAGCATCGCTTCGTGGTTGGGTGGAAAAACACCTCAACCATGTTCTTGTCCACTAGTGTCCAGGCGAGTTATTAAAAAGGAATCATATTGGAATCCTATTTATGTACTTGTATCATTGATGTAATAGATGTATTTGATGAAGTTGATGTCAATGATGAAACTGATGGAATTGATGTATTGACTATTGAGGCGAATGATTGCCAAGTCAACTTGTAAATTGACTATTGACATTTGGATTTGAATATATATATGTAGTTTATTTTTTTCTTATTTATGGACATGAAATTGCTAAATAAAAATAGCTATGGGATTTATGTCATAAATGTTATATTCATATTGTCAATTTTTAATTTATTGAGGAAAAATTAGTTGAGCATGTTACAAGCGTACCTCTAGGACTCCAACGTGCCACACTGTCGTCCATTTTCTGCGCTTATGTCCTTTGGCCGAGAATTTGTCAGTTTGTCTAGAAGAACTCTATGACTTACTCTTTCTAATTCTAAAACTCTTGCTCTGTTCCTTGAGGTAATCTGAGGTAGTTTAGGGTAGTTTGTTCCCTGGGACTCTCTTAAGAATAAAGAGACTCGTGAGAAACAAATCCCCCTTCTCTACAGTACCCATTGCAAACCAAGGTATGATTGCTAGTTATGCTATATATTGTAAATAAATGGTCCACATGCAAATAAAAAATAACCAAATGTTGATCAAAATGGACCCATACTTTGAATAAATAGTACTGTCAAAGTGATGCGTTGACCTCTAGTCGGCTTTTTTATGCCTTATATATTATATTTAACCTATTATTTTAAAATTTAATTTAATATCCTCTTTTATTAGTTCAGTATCTAATTTTATTCAAAGTATTAATGATGTTCCATTTCATGCATGTGATGGTGACTTGGCTTCTTCCATGTCACTATGTATCTTCGATCCTTCTCATGGAATTCTTCTCACTTCAAATGATATTTTGTTGCAAGAAGATGGAATCATTAATACTTTTCTAAATATTACTCTACCTTCTCTTCATTCCAATGTACTCTCTTCTAGAGATGATGCATTAGTGAATGATGAAGTTCCTCTCACATCAGATCCTGCAATGATATATTTTGAGCATATTTCTTTAAGTGATTCCTCTATAAGTTGCGAGGAATCCATAAATATCATCTATGTCTCCGCCACCCCTAAAATTCCCAAGAGACCAATCATTTATTTGACTCTGGCTAGTCCTCCTAAAAGGATTTGTTCTATTAATGATGTTTCGTTCAATGGTGATTATCCTAATCTTTCTAAGGCTCCCACTTATAGAGTGGTAGACCATACTCATAATACTAGAAGGAATAAACAAAATATTGATCAACCTACTTCTTTACCACCTTCTCAACCAAGTCTTCCTTCAACACCTAAAACCATGACTAAAGCACCTGGTGATTATGATCTTGTTGAGCAACTCCGAGTTACTCTGGCTAAGATCTCACTGTGGGACTTGCTTCAGTCTACTCCGGTTTATCAAGTTATGCTTTAGGAAGCTTTGCAAAAGATCCTCTTTCCTTCTTCTACTAGGCTGGAAAATGTTAATGCGTTGATAGCTCATATCCATGCAGATTTTCTAAATATTATGTTCTATCCATAGGAACTCCCACCTCTGAAAGTGGAAAAGCAAGCGGACCCTCTAATGATCATAGTTAGAGTTAATAAAATTGGCATTAGATGTACTCTCGTTGACACTGGTTCAATGCTCAATGTATGTAGCATTGGTCTATTGCCTACGATTAATATTGATTCTTCCTCTCTAGCTACTTCTTCTCTTGTTATTCATGGGTTCGATATTGATGGTTGAAAACCTTTAGGCATGATAGTGTTTCCTTTAAGGTTGGGACCCATTATTGTACCCACCTTCGTATATGTTATGTTAGAAAAGTTACCATATAATATTCTTCTTGGTAGACCATGGATTCATGATATGGGTGCAGTCTTGTTTACCTTGCATAAATCTATTAAGTTCATTTATAATAATCAAGTAGTCACAATCAAAGCTGATCCTGATGTTGTACCCTTATGTGAGATTGCAACTGCCAATCAGGATTTTTTGTGCATACTCTTAAAAGTATTATCCCTTCGGTGTCTTCCAATGTGTTGATGTCTACTCCAGTTGTACCTTGAGATAGATGTCCCTGATGAAGATCCTTTTGAAGCAAGATATTATAATTCTACTCCTACTTCTTCTCACAAGAATGCATGTCTTTATGATGATTGGGATTCTTTAGACCTTACAAAATCCTTCATTGGAGAATATAAAGTCGGCTCGATCCACTTAGACCTTTTGATAACATCATCCAAACTCGTTATCAAAGATGATTATTCTTCTGTATTGTGGGATAATGTGCACAATAGCTGTAATGTTCTTAATGTTGATCCTCCCTTCTTGATCACACTTCTGTTAAAGAGGCTAATGTTGGTAGGTTTGTCAAGAAGGCTGATGGTGATCCCATAAAAAAGTATTGTCCCCATTGCTAGAATAATACTCTCTATGTAGATCCTCCTCCTCAAGATTTGTAGACATGTTATGGCCCTAGATTTAAACTTGTCTCTAACTAACAAGCAAGGCATTCAGGTCCCTATAGAATGTGCACCTCACAAGTGTAATTTGGGGATTGGTTGCTTGAATGAATAAACTAAATGGAAACCATGGTTGAATGACATTATTTCCGCTCAAACTTTTTCTCTTGAATTGATTCACCCTCCTTTTTCTGCTATCTTCATGTCTTCTTTTGAGTAGTCAAACTCATCTCCACAAGAGAAAGGGTTGCTTCCTACTCCTCATCCTGTATCTGAGCAAGAGTGTATCTTGTTGAGGCTTCTCGAAGCCCACTTGATTACTCTCCTCCTCCTACACATAATAAATATCATAAGCATGATCAAGCAAAACATTTTTTCTATGCATACCATCGAGTTCCTGGCCATTCCACTAGTGAATGTAAGAACTTGAAGGATAAAATACAACAAATTATTGATTCTGGTGTCATCACTCATATATTTGTTGATGCACCTTCCTCTTCTTCAAATAACAAGTGATATTGAGGTCTAATTATATCCTATACATTCTAAGCATTTTCTCACATGAGGTTCTTGCACCTCCCTTCCATTGTGTTGTTTCCCATTATGTGGCAGTTGTAGCTTTCCCTGCTCATTTTCATTCATGGTCATACACTATTGTGTGCAACCATATTCTTGTTGTGGTATCCACACAATAGTATCTTGCATGGTTCTCCTCCCTTGCGTGCTAGGGGAAATGATAACTTGTTTGAAGATGTGTGTTATTATTAAGGACCCCCTCTCTCGTCTATCTTTCAATTGGAACACTCCATTTAATGGGCCCCTTTGTGTCTTCAAGTGTTCCCAACCAAAGGGACCCCTTTGAAAGCCTTCTTATCAGAAGAATTATTAAGTGTCTTACAATACATGATATTTGATGGCGTCTAGCTTGGGGGAAACCCAACTAGACTTGTCTTATATCTTCGCGTTTAGCTTGGGGGCAGCCTGACTAGACCTATCTTTTTTGTGATCATCCTACAACATAACTTGTAGAAACCATAGGTTTATGTAATTAGTCTTTCTCTACAGATCTGAGAACTATTAGAGCTCCTTCACAATAAGCTTTCCTTGCAAGATCGAGCACCTATAAGGATCGGTCAAACCCTGCAGAGCCTTTCATTTTTGGCCCCCCAAGACTGAGAACCTGTGGTGCCTGCTTTGTAGGACTGAGCACCTGTAAAGCGCTTTCCTTCTACATGACCGAGCACCTGTAAGACCTTTGTTCAAATTTTGCGAGACTAAGAACCCATGGATCCAATTCTGTAGGACTGAGAACCTGTAGAGCTTATGTTCAATTTCCGTAGGACCAAGTACCTGTGGATCCATCTCTCTCTTCTCTTCATGTTTGGGTATATACCAAATCAAAGACCTAAATATTCTTCATCCTAAGTATATAATTCTTTCTCTCTTCGACATTGATTGCTTCCCTATCTTGCATTCTTCTCTTGAAGCAATCAATCCTTACATTCTTCTCTTCGTTTAAGAATTCTTCAATGTGTTATTTCTTAATTTGGGGATGACACATATTACTGAGACAACCTTCTACATCGAGGTCTCTTTCACTTTGCTGCCTCAAATTTTGTTAGTTTGTCATGTGTGTGTGTGTATATGTTTTTATATGTTCTAAGCCCATGATGTAGTGGCTTTTTATGTTCTAACCTTGTTGTCATGTGAAGATCTTTCTTGTCTAATGCATTTGTTTTGTAGGTCTTCAGCTTGGGGGCATGCTTCCTTGGTTTGAAGAACTATATGATTCCTCTACAATATCCTTTTGGTATCATGATGTTATTTATGTTTAGTAGATTTCCTTTAGTGTGCATATTAGTGTGTATTCATATGCCCACTAAAGTGGGGGAAAAATGTAATGTCATAAAATTGCACCCCTTGCAATTTCAGATACATTCTTGTATCCACTTTAGTGTCCACTCCCTTAGCATTTGTGTAGGCTCATTTTATCCCCTACATTAGCCTTTCTTCCTGTGTAAGGGGGGAAATCGAGATGATAGAAAACAACATAAATGAATTGAACTAATCTTAATTCAAAACAAGATTATGAATTCCTAAACCCATTACTCATGAAATGAACAATATCAAAGAAAATGAAGAAAAAACAAATGAATTCAAACAACCATATTGTTAACCATCTCATGTCGAAGTGTATTTGCAAGGATGTTGGATTGCATTTTTGTATCAATGCGAAGCCTCCATTATGCATTGCAAAAGCTCCAGTGTGTGTCAATGGTGATCAAAGATGTGTGTAAAAGTTGTCAAGAAATCAATGATTAATTTAGCATTAATTTATTTCACGAAAGATGTCAATTATTTGATGCTTTTTGAGGATGAAGAGGATTGTTATATAAATTTTACGATTTGAGATGAACGTGCAAGATTAAACAATGTTGAATCAAGATCAATGGTCGAAAGCTGTTGAGAAGAATTACATTGTTCTGTTAGCTTCTGTGATTGAATCAATTAAGGATATTAATTGATCAATAAGAGGAAATAGATTGCTTAATCAGTGGAATTGAGGAAATCATGTTGAGATTTCAATGGGATTGAAGAATAGATGGATTAGTTAGGAAATGGATGAGTCAGTTAGGAAATAGATGAATGAGTTAGCCAATCAAAGTGAGCAATCGATGGATCATAATTTGCTCAATCATAAAAGGGGTTGAAGGTAATTAATTAATTGAATTAATTAATTATGCTTTTTGGAGTTGAACGTGCAAGTCATGCTTGACTTTTGCAAACAAAGTTGTATTTGTTTGTTTTTGACCTTTTTTGAATGATGTTTTGAATAATTAATTTAATTATTCAAGTTTAGGGGAAAGCGATTTAATTAAACTATTAAGTGATAATAATTTAATTGATTTTAGGGGAATAGGGTAAATTAGTGACATAATTAAATAATTGATGTTATTTGATTAATCAAGAGGAATAAAGATAGATTAGGACTTTATTAAATAAATGAAATTTATTTAATTACTAAAAAATGATGAAAAAGTGAATTAATTAAATAATTTAAAGATTATTTAATTAATAGGAGAAATTAGGGTTTTTGATGTAAATGATGTGAAATGTAGTGATATTAAGTGTTAATGATGTCAATGATGAGAAAATGTCATTCAGGATGTACGATAAGCGTTGGGTCATTTTTACATGTCTACATTTTGCCCCTTTTTGAGAGAAAGTACTGGTTGCTTTGTTTCAAAGAATTCGATGTTCAGATCAAGATTTAAATTTTTTTATGTGCTCCACTGTGCCTTGACGGTTAGCGGAAAGATGGTAGGACACTGGGCTGCCCCCTCGAGAGGTTGGCTGAAAAATAATTTTTTTAGGTCAGGGTCATGACAAGGTTTCATTTCAGTTCAGATGTGTAGAGGATGAAAAATTAAGCTCAGAGGACCCTCGTTGATAGTTCAGATGTTCCTAGGAGCTCATAATTTCAACCTAATAGTGTTTTGTAGGTAAAAAATTAGGGTTTTGGGGGTTAAAATAGGTAATTAGGGTTCATTTTACCTCATTTGTGCATTCTTGGTGCTTAGTAAATTCTTGTCTCTGAATTCCTTGATTTTGCGATTGTTGAGTCATGATGTCGAATATTTTGAGAGCCCCACATCGTGTAGAGGTGGTTCATGAGTTTGGGAGGTCTGCTAGCATTGGTGTGGCGGTATGTACCCTCTCCTTTCTTGTTTTCTCCTTTCCATTTTTTAGTAATAAATGCGTGAAATATTTTGAAGCGATTGCGGTGATTTCATGATTTTTATGCTTTTGCACCAGTTTGACTGCTTTTGATGTTTGTGAATGTACCACTGTTGCTTTTTTCTACCACCTTTGATTAAAATTCTTTTTTTCGCTCTAGATGTTCGCTTATGTTTTTTCCTTCGCTTAAAATATTTGCTATTGACTTTCTTTATGTAAAATGGACACCATTGTGAAATTTGTGTGCTTTTGAGAAATTTGTTCGCTTTTGCTATTTGTACCGCTTTTGAGTTTTATGATTACTTTTGACAAAAATAGGTTTGCTTTTGACTTTCTTGACTGCTTTTGTTAAAGAAGTAACCGCTTTTGTTGTTTTTGAAAATTTTAACTAGTTTGTTTGCAACCTTATGTTTGTTTCGAGTTTTTGTAGTTAATTCTTAACATTGTGGGCTGAATGTTTGTAGGTGGTTCTCAAACTGCTTTACTCAAGAGAGCGATGACTCCGTCAGTTGTTTGATTTGATTGCTGCTTTCCATGAGCTTGAGCGAGATGTTCTAGATGTTGTGGGGTTATGATATATATGCTATATTCTAGTGATTAGATGCCACAGAGCGATGATGATTTCCCTCATTGAGAGATGAAACTCTGAGTTGTCATTTCATTTTCCGACCAGTGAGGCCACCATCACCCTAGAGGATGTATGGAGGATTCTTTGTATTTTGATCCATGGGGATCTTGTGGCCTATTTTTTTAGATAGGGTACATGTGCTATGTGATGAGTTCTCGGTGTCAAGCGTCTTCGAGTTGTGGAGTCAGAGATAGACCTATCTTTGTTCATCAATAGTGCAAATCTCGTTTCTTTGGTTTTATGTGCTTTGGTCTCAGGGCTCGTCATTATTGATCAGCGAGGTAAATAGTTTCCAGTTGGTTGGGGTATTTGTATTGAGCAGATGTTTGAGCATGGTACTAGGTATGCATGGGGCCCTTGTCTCCTTGCACATCTATATAGAGACATGCACAAGGTTGCCTATCGAGGAGGAAATTCCATTTCTGCTAGTGTCATATTGCTACATGTATGGGAATAGGAGCACATCCTAGTGATGAGACCTGATGGTATCCTAGATTGGGATCCTGAGGATCCGTATTCTTATAGATATGGTGATTTTTTACACTACACCTGGCTTGGCCAGCTATCTTACTGGCATCATGTTATTGATGATATGTCTAGTTTCATTTAGAGGCCATGGTTAGATTGCGATGTGTGGCATGATGATCAAGAGCAACTTCCATTCTACCGACAAAGTCATTGGTTGATTGACCGTGTTAGATCTTTGCTTGAGCATTATTTTCGAGAACAGGTTCTTCACCAGTTTGGTGAGTGACAAACATGTTTCGCAGATGATTACCATGATCACTTTGGGATGACTACTCGAGAGGTCATGGTGTGGGGGCTCGAGGCTGATTCTGATGCAGTAGTAGCAGAGTTTAGAACACTTTCCCCATTTGTATAGGGCTAGCTAGTTGGTCCCACAGATGAAGGTACTACATGAGATTATGATCAATGGTGGGCTCGTCGGGTTCCTCTATGTTTTATAGATCCCATTGGCAGTGTGCCAGCTGTTGGTAGAGTGGGTATTACTGGCCATAGGGGCAAGAGACAACAACTCAAAATTGTTGTTGAGTAGCTTGATAGAGCAAGATGGGATGGGCAACAGGATGAGTAAGATGATCTTATGTAACAAGATCCACTAGTGGCATAGGGTCCTCCTCCTCCACTTGGGGATGCAGTGGTGGAAACGTAGGTTTTCTAGTTGATAGCAGCTAGAGATGTAGAGGTTGTCAGGAGTTAGGCTACATAGGCACAGGTTTCCACTTTGACTATAGAGCGTAATGTTGCGAGGTAGGAGAGATATGGTTTGAGACAGGAGAGGGATGCAGCTCGACAGAAGCTAGCGATAGAGAGACAACTTAGATTGTCTATAGAGATCTCATTAGCTTTGTCCATTTCGATGGATCAATGTCAGGCTGAGTGAGAGCAGTTAGTATAGAGGGTTACTTATTATCAGATGCTCTACGAGGATTTTGTACCCAAAGCTTAGCGATGACCTCATTTTGGAGAGCCTATCATGTAGACAGATGTGGATTTAGGTGGTCACTCTTTCAGGCAGCTCGATTAGCCTCTTGTTATTCCATAGCGCCTCATCAAAGTCATGATCATTAGAGGTCGCCACCTCCAGATGACCATTAGGGATGATGGTTCTTGATCCTTTGTGATGTATATTGTTTTAGAGACTTTGTAGACATGATTTTTTGTATATACATTCATCGGCCCAGCTAAGGTCTCGTATATATTTATCTTTTTGTATTATGATATCACACATGTTATTTGATGATGTACCTAACATTCTCATTTTTGATAATATATATGAGATATACCATGTTTGAATTCAACTTTATTATGTGTGATGAGATGATTATGGATGATGATGTATGATTATGTTTTGTACTTTTTTTGATGTATGCATATGATGTGGATGGATGGGCGATTTATATATTGATATGATATATGATTTTTAATGATGGATGGTGGCTTATTTTTTTATTATGATCATGATATGCATTGATGAGTTTGTGGATGCAGGATGCATGTGGTACTAATGATATTGTGATGCAGGGTGGATGTTGTTAGTTAGAAGAAGTGTTGGATGGTTTAGAGATGGATAGAAATTTGATGTTTGTTAGTTATTGATGAGTTTCTCTTGCTTGCATGGAGGCTTCACATCTTTTAGCAATCATTTTTGATGTAGCAAACATATACAATGCACCAAGGCATTAATAACCAAGGTGGATTTGTATCCATTGCATGGAATTTGAATCAACATACAAAGAATATTCTTGCTCATACCAGACATATGGAAACCCTGTTAGAGTATATGGTTGAGTTGTGTTAAATTTTTTTAGACTAGTTACACAAAGATGTATGAAATACCAAACATGCAACTGCTACATGAATTGTCTTAAAACAACTTCCATACAAAAAAAAAGAAAGTATTCACCATGATAGTATCACAAAAACATCTTGCAAATAAAATGAATAAAAATCAACAGTTAATGCCATCATTCCTTCTCTAAATCCTTATGGACATCCTCGAGAGATCCTGGGAATGTGGTATTAATATAAATAAAAAAGATAAGACTATAAAAAGATAAAAAATGTTGCAGTATCACTTTCCATAGTTGTTTTGATGTTTTATGATGAAATCCATTGATGATGTCTATTGTAGGAACATTTTATCCGTTAAGACTCATGTTTAGGAGTTGATATTATTTTCAAATGGGTATGGTAGTCTATATGTAGGCATTTTTTTCACTTAATTATTGTCTAATCATTTCAATCTTCACTTTGGAATTTTTGATTTTTGATGTTTGTTTGGTTTTTTGTTTGCGTTGGCAAAGGGTGAGTGTGACGATTGTTTATTATGGATGATGAGTTTATTGGGGTGAACTGATAATGGATGTAGGACCTTTTATTTTTTTGAGTTTATCTGATACTTTTTTTTTGGATTTTGATAAGATTTTTGAATGTTTTCTTCTTTTTCTAATTTTGGGGGACTAACCTAGGGCTTTGGGGGCTCATCAATTATGATGGCCTTGCCTATGTTATCCACACAGAGGCTTGTAGTTCACTTGTTTGAAAAGAATGTGTTTTTTGATATTTCTATTTTTTGAATGTTTTTTTTTGGATTTTGAATTTTATTGACTAAGTTAAATGACTATTATGAACACCTAAGGGGATTGAACTAAGGCCTTGGGGGATGATCAAAGATAATCCTTTCCTATGTTATACACGTAGATACCATGTAGTTCGACTGGTGTTGACTCAAAGCATAACATGTTTTTGGGATTTTAATGTTTTTGACTTTGTTTTGATTTTTTTTTTTGGATGTTTTTGATTTTGATAGTTTTTCGATCATGATGGGATTTACAAGGATCCAATCCACTACTAGTTCTGGAAAGTTTCCCCCAATTTGAGGAAATATTACCTTCATTAGGGGAGATGGATGTTGATGGTGCAACAAATTTTGACACTTGATCAGTCATTGAGCCATGGTTGGTGTGTATGTTTTATTATGGGATGAATGGATGGATGCTCTGGATAGTGTTGGTAGATAACAATGCAAGTCTTATTCAAATGTAGCGCCTATTTTTCAGGTTTTCACTACGACACCTATTCTAGAAGCACCACAAAGTGGTTTTCATTTAAAGCATTTTATTTCTCTTTACTATTTTTCTTTCTTTTTTCTTTTATTTTGTTTTTTATCTTTTATTTTTGCTAAGATACTCTATTGTGTCTAAGTATAAAACTTTTTAAGATGGCCATTGTTCAGCAGTTCGGCTAAAGGTTCTCCTTCAAGAGTAGCCAATTGATAAGCTCTAGAACCATGGATTGCTGTGATGATGAACATACCAAGTCAGTTTGGTTCAAACTTCCCCTTCCCATCTTGATTCAGTTGGATCTCTTGATTCTCTTTTAGTACTAGGTCCCCAACTTGAAAGTTTTTGTTTTTGATCTTTTTATTGTAGATTTGTTTGAGATGATTATGATAAACTTGAAGATGGTTTAACGTGCTCAAATGCCTTTCATCTAGGAGTTCCAACTCGTTAAATCTGGAGACCCAATAGTCCTCATTGTCAACCATGCCTTTCAGGAATATTCATAGTGAGGGGATTTCAACTTCAATAGGTAAGATAGCTTCAGATTCGTAGACCAAGGAAAAATGTGTGGCACTTGTAGGTGTACATATACTAGTTTGGTAAGCCCATAGGGCTGGATTCAACTATAAATTCCAATCGCAGTTAACATCATTAATATTCTTTTTTAGTATTTTTAGGCTAGTTTTATTAGACGCTTCAGCCTGACCATTTCCTTGGGGGTAGTAGGGTATGGAGAATCTATGTTGGATAGAAAACTTGGAACAAAGCTCTTTGACATCTTGGTTTTTTAATGGGGTTCCATTGTCCATTATGATGGTTTAGGGAATTCATATCGACATATCAAATAATTCAAGATGAGCTTGGATATCTATTTTCATGTGATATATTTTAATAGAATTGCTTCTATTGACTTTGTGAAATATTCCATGGCAGTGATGATAAACTTGTTCCTATTAGATGAAGCAAGAGAGATCTTACCTATCAAGTCTAATCCCCACTATGAAAAAAGGCCATGGTGTTGTTATAGGTCTCAATTCCTGTGCCGGTACGTGAACAAGACACTATGCTATTGGCATTGATGATATTTTCTTTGAATGTATTCTTGTTCCATTGAGAGCCATTAGTACCCTGTTCTCAGTAATTTTTGTACTAGATTAGGTCCACTTGCGTGAGACCCACAAATACCTTTGTGCACTTCCTATAAGGGGGTTTTCGCTTCTTCCACATTGAGAAATTGAAGTAATGTTTTGTCTAGAGTACATTTGTATAGGGTAGGTATCTCTTAAGATAGTGAATCAGGAGGTTCTATGGATAAAGGTCTTCTTTTGGCTTGTGGTGAAGTTAGGAGGTTTGATATCATGTTGGATATAGTCAAATGTATCTTGGTACCATGGTGAGCTAGGACCAACAACATCACAAACCAATTCTAATTCCAAGATATCGAATGTCAGTATGAGTAGTTGCTCCATAAGGAATTCGTACTTTGGAATGTTTTGTGGAATGTTGAGGATCAAACCTATTGTTTCCATAGTGTTGGCTGCTCTATTGTTGATCTGAGGAACCTATTCAAAGGTGATGATGAAAAAATATTATTTAAAACCATCCAACATCTTTTAGATGGCATCGACTTGTCATTCTTTGTTTGATACTCATCATTTACTTGCCTAATTACCAATTGAGAGTCTCCATAAACCTGTAGTTCTTTTATCCTCCATTCTATGGCCATTTTGAGTCCTATGATTAGTGCTTCATATTCTGAGATGTTATTTGTACATAGGAAAGCAATTATGTAAGCCTTAAGTATACTATCTCCCTATGGTGTGAGAAATAATATACCTGCTTCTGAGTCATGTTGAGTGTGGGAACTGTCAAAGTACAAGGTCCAATGACTTGTTTGCTCTATTAGCAGTATGCTTTCATTTGGGAATTTTGTTGTGAGAGGCTACTGATCTTCCATCAGTGCTTCTGCTAGTTGATTTTCTATGATTTGTCCTTTGATAGCTTTCCTGTCTATGTACTCTATGACAAACTCGCTTAGTATCATTACCCATTTGGCGATCCTGCCTGTTAGAGTGACTTTTGCCAATAGGTACTTTAGTGGATCTACTTTTGAGATCAACTTTACTTGTCTGTTCAAGATGTAGTGTCTCAAATTTTGTGCTGCAAAGATGACAGATAGACACACTCTTTCCATGGGTGAATAGTTCAGTTCATAGCCCACTAGTGTTTGACTAATGTAATAGACCACTCTTTCCTTATTATTGTCATCTAGTTGTGCTAGGAGAGCTCCTAATGTTGCTTGTGTTGTTGATACATAAATGATCATTGATTTATCTAGAATAGGTGGCATTAATACTGGATGAGTAAGTAGATACTCCTTGACTTGTTGGAACACCTGATCACATTTTCCATCCCACTTGAAGGTGATGTCTTTGTGTAGTAGATGGGTGAATGGATGACACTTGTATTCCAACTGTGCAATGAATCTCTTGATGGACTGTAGTTTCTCTTTTAGAATTCTTAGTTGCTTCAATGTCCTTGGAGGAGGCATTTCTAATATGGATTTTACCTTTCCAAGATCTACCTCAATGCCTCTTCTTGATACCATGTACCCTAGTAGTTTTACAGATGTTACTCTAAATACATATTTTTTCAGATTGAGCCTCAAGTTGTACTGTTCGAGCCTATCAAATAATTTTTTTAGGTTGGTCAAATGGTCTTCTCTTTTGATGGACTTCACTAGTATGTTATCCACATAATCCTCCATAGTTGTATGCATCATATCATGAAAGATTGTAGTCATTGCTCACTAATAGGTTTCCCTTGCATTCTTTAGACCAAATGGCATGACGTTCCAATAGAAGGTCCCCCACACACAAGTGAATGTTGTTTTATGTTGGTACTTGGGGGATATTTTGATCTGATTGTATTTGGAGAAGTTTTCCATCAATGATAGCATTTCATGCCCTGTAGTTAGATCCATGATCATATCTATGCTTGGAGGAGGGAAGTCATTCTTTAGGAAAGCCTTGTTTAGATCTTGAAAGTCCATGTAGATTCTTATGTCCCCAGTGGGCTTTGATACTAGTACTAGATTCGAGACCCATTCAGGATAAGCAATTGGTCTGATGAAGCCCACATCTAGTAGTTTTTGCAGTTCCACTTTTACCAAAAGTGCTATTTATGGATGCATCTTCCATTGATGGGTTTAGCTCCAAGAAATTTGGCTAGGTGGTGTACGACCAATGTTGGATCTAACCTTCGCATGTTTGCATATGTCCATGTGAAGTTGATTTTCCTTTCATTGGTAAATGATAAGAAGTTCACCTTTTCTTCAGGATCAAGTGATGCTGCATGATATGTGATTTTGGGTGTTTCTGTTGTGCCAACATTTATAGGTTCAACATCTTCAACTGGGAGCACTTATTTCTTTGATATTTTGACCTAACACTTAATAGGTTCGACGTCTTCAACTAGGAGCATTGATGTCTACATATGTCCATGCAAAGTTGATTTTCCTTTCATTGATTGTTTTGTTGATAGTTGGGTTGGTTATTCTGTGGATAAATTTGTTGTGTTGTTTGGACCTGATTTTGTGGCATATTGGGTGTTTTCACATTGCATACAACCTTAGTGTCCACTACTCCAGCATTGGTTAGATTCTTGTTTTTTTCCTATATCTTGGGTTTCTCATTTGAAGTAAAAGGTTGATATCTTGGGTTGTATAGTTTGAGTGTTCCTCTTGCAACAAGGGCTCTTTCGATAAGTATACCCTTTTCAATAGTTTCCTCAAAATTTCTTGGGCATAGTATTGTGAGGTTGTAGTTGATATTTGCATGTACGTTGGAAATAAAGACATCAACTAGTTGTTTGTCTAGGACGAGCCACTTGATTTTTCTTGCTTTGTGTCTCCATCATTGTAGGTATGAGGCAAATGATTCACCTTGACTTTTTTTGATTTTATAGAGGTCAGTGATCATGATGCACTGTTCTATGTTATATGAGAAATGGTTGACAAACGTGTCTAAGAACTCATAAAACATCTTGATACCTGGCGGTAATTGAGGGATCTAGTCTATAGTGGGCACATTGAGGCTCCAGAAAAATTATCATCAAGTAGGTGTCATTTCTTTACAGTTCCATGCAAGATACTGAAAAATCATGTACATGCTCAATTGGATCTTCTTTCCCCTATACTTTTCAAATTTCAATATTTCGAAGCCTTTGGGGAAAGGTACCATGGATATATTTTGATGAAAAGGATAGGGACAAATATCTTTGAGAGCATAGATATTCTTCGGCTTTCCAATTTGAATATCCGATATCCTCTGATTGAGTGTTTGTAGTTGCACATTTATGTCATTGTTTGGTGTGCTTGTTTGAGGATGTTGGGTATTATAGATATGTTGTCCCACGATGTTCGTTTGATCGTAAACTAGATATTGTGTAATCATGGGATTTTGAGGACCATTTTTTACATAAGGTATGTTAGGTCCTTGTTGCGTATAAGGTTGGTTGGGTCCTTTTTGTGTATAGTTTAGGTTGGATCCTTGTTGTGTACCCAAATATGACCTTGGGGTGTTCCTTGGTACTTATTTTGTGGTCCTCTTTGTTGTTGTTGATGATGATTTTGATGTTGGGTTTGGTGAAAAAAGTGTTGTTGCATTTGGGGTGTACTTTGATAATTTATTTGTGGCCCACCATGTTGATGTGGGTTTTTTTGAAGGCTACCTTGTTGTTGCATTGACGATACACCTTGTTATTGGGGATTTTTTTGAAGGTTGCTTGGTAGTTCATTTGTGGCATACCATGTTGTTGTGGTTGGTTTGGTTGAAGGTTTCCTTGGTAGTTCATTTGTGGCACACCTTGTTGTTGTGGTTGATTTGTTTTAGGATTTCCTTGTTAGTTCATTTGTGGCATACCTTGTTGTTGTGGTTGATTTGGTTGAAGGTTTCCTTGGTAGTTCATTTGTGGAACACCTTGTTGTTGTGGTTGATTTGGTTGAAGGTTGCCTTGGTAGTTCGTTTGTGGCACACCTTGTTGTTGGGGTTGATTTGGTTGAAGGTTTCCTTGGTAGTTTTTTTGTGGCACACCTTGATGTTGTGGTTGATTTGGTTGAAGGTTTCCTTGGTAGTTCGTTTGTTGTGCACCTTGTTGTTGTGGTTGGTTTGGTTGAAGGTTGCCTTGGTAGTTCATTTTTGGAACACCTTGTTGTGTATTTTGCGATAATTGCTCTTGTTGGTATTGTAAGTTGCTGGAAGGGTCAATGTATGATGTGTTTTGTGGCATGTATTTCCCTTGTGATGGGTTACCACCTTGTTGATACATTGGAATCTTCCCCATGTTTTGCATTGTGCTATGTTGTAACATGTTTTGAAATGTATTTTCTTGATACTGTTGTGCCACATATGCTTGTTCGATTTGGGATGATTGTCTAAACAACGGGTTATCCATGGGTTGTGTTTGATCATTATTTTGTGAAAATAATGGTGGTATGTTGGTGTTCATGGTTGGTTTCAAAACTTGTCTAACTATAATTTGATCTTCAAGTGGTATAAGATTTGGATCTTTTAGTATGTCCACATTGAAGTCAATGGGTAGTTTAGCACCACTTTTTGTGAGTGTGAGGAAATCCTAGTTTGCGTTTATCCCAAGAATTTTATCCATAAGATTTTGCATCTTGCGATTTTGGGGATGTTCCATGAGTATTTCCTCAGTAAGTTCCTTGTCACTATCCACTTCTTCTATGGTTTAAGTTTGATACTCACAAGATTGGTTTTGCTTTGCAACGCCTTCTTGATGCCTAAGACATTTTTTCCTCACTAGGGGGTTGATCTTGGTTTGCTTTAAATGTGGGTTCGTTTTGAGTTGTAAGGTCACCTAGTTTATAATCCCATAAATAATTTTCCTCATTGGTAGTGTTTGTTTTTGGTGCACTTGAGCTACTCTTGTTGGCTTCCATCTTTTTTTTGTGTTGAGATCTCATAGTTGTCATAAACAATTACAAGACCTTGGGAAATTTTTGTGATCACTAAGTATGTAATGAAAATGGTGTTTTATCTATTGCTATGCAGGAGGTGGTAATATTGGTCTTTTGGCTGCAAGATTAGCTTTTTGTTCTTCATTCTCTAGGATATTAGTTGTGTTTCTCCACTGAGTGGGAGTTTCCTTTTTCTCAAATATGAAACTTCTCAAACTACTGATAATGTCTAATTGTTCACCTTCAATTCTTGTGAGATTTAGTTGTATGATAGGTGTCGTAAGATCTGGTTGTTAAACTGGAGCGGTAGGATGCCAAATGGTCATAAAGTGAGTGATGTTGGTGAATGTTTTGGAAATGATGCTAAATTTGGGATTCAAAATATTGAAAACTTGGATCGATATTTCACTTTGTTTTTCTAGAGGATATGTTCTTAAGATCTACTTGAACTAAGCTTGAGGTGCAAGTAAATGTTGATTTCTTAGAAATTGAGAGTAAAGGAATAATCCAAGTTGTGTTTTGATTTTGAATCGTAAAACTAGGTTGGGGTGTTTGATTTTATAAATGGATATGGACTAATGTTGATATGGCATGTTTTGGAAGTCTAACTATTTCATTCTCAAAAGGTAAAAAGATTAACCAATCTAGGATCAGTTTCTGACTTTCACCAAAAAATAAGGCAAAAGCGACAATCTTTACAACAATAGCATTCAATATTAGGACAACTATGGTAAAATTTAGAGCAGCAATGGTCTTTGTTCTAGTTTGTGACTGGTAATAGAGAGCTCAATAGTGGTAAGTTTTGGAGAAAGTGGTTCTATTTCTATCAATAGTGGCAAATTTTCCTATGACAACTATGGTAGACTTTAGCAAAAGCAACCTTTGTTGTAAATTTTTTGACTCGTGAATAGTGAATGCAAAAGTGGTAGATTTTGTCAAAAGTAGCTAGATTTAGATCAATTGCAGCTAAAACAATAGGTCAAGTGTGATACTGGTAAGAGCAATAGCGAAAATGTTATGTCAACTACATTCTGTTTAGAAAAGGTAGAAAAGTTTTTGATAGTCACTATCATAATCTAGAGAGCAATAACAGTCTATTTTAGATCAACTACAACAATGTTTAAGTCAAAAGCAACAAAAATAGCAGTGATAGCGACTTCTGTTCAATTTATTTTTCTAGTTTCTATTTTGGCAGCAGTTTGGAAAAGTTTTCAATTTTTAAGGTCTTGTTTGATCTGATTTATTTTGAGAATTTGACAAGTATACAATACAACACAACAATCAAAAAATTTGACTCTAAATGTCTATAGTTTAAGAAAGTTTCTTTCGACAAAAAGCTCAAATTTGTGAAAGTAAAGATACTAAAACCATAGTTCCCAATGTTGACTTTGGTCTAAATGTAACCTGAAATGTAAGCCTAAATATTCAGAAATATTTAGAGATATTGTTTTAAGATACCTTTTAATGAGTGCAAATATAGGGTTCTTTTGAAATGTATTCACACAAATTCTAAAGGGTTCAATATTTTGGTAACCAAGTTCAATGTTTGTTTTGTTGTGTTCATTTTAAATCAAGAAAAGTGTTGTTGAAAGTAAAAAAGAATTTTGGAAAGTTTGTGAAAATAATTTTTACAACCTAGAGATAGGAACATTCTTTTAGGTGAGCTTACCTCATGCCCCAAAGGGATGATTTTACATACATCTTATGGAGAGTGTTTTAATCTCAACCATAAATTGGACTTGGTAAGTAACTTCTCGGAAGTAAATTCCAATGCACCACTTTCAAGGAATGTTTTGGATAAAAAGGGTGGCCTCTACTACATTGGTTCTTAGTCACTGCTAAGGGGATCCAACGCTTGGCTAGTGCCCAACAAGCTAATAAAAGATTTAACCAATCCTACTAGAGGCCCTATATACACAAAGGTACCTCCCCTTTTTGAAAGGCACTAACAACCAAGTAATCACATATTAGGTTGTTTGGCATTTACCTTTGACCATTTATATAGCGGCCTAAGGAAAAAATGCTTTGAGTTTCCTTTGAGTTCTCCAACATGGGATGTGTCTCAAAGGTAGGCCCTTTAAAGGTGATGCTTGAAATGAAACAAGTATGAAACTCAAAGTGCTTTTCATCACCCAAGATCACCAAAAGACATGAGGGGAGAGGATAGACACTTAGTTTGCCAAACACGGAAAACACAACATACAATTCATCAGAGTTATTCTTCTTAAACCCCTCGAGTGGTGCTATCCAAAAAAATAAAGTGTGAACAAGAAAGAAATTTGTTTTTTATGTGCACCAATTTTGAGGTGTTTTGGATTTCAAGCAAGTAGATAGCAGTGTGCAAATCAAAATGTATTTGTCCAGTTTTAAGCACCAATTCTTGACTGTTCTAATAACATTGACTTATTGTGGTAAAAAAAAGAAAGATTATTCATTCATCAACAAAATTAAACTATTGGTCAAAAGAAAGCATTCCATTTTATGAACATCGAATTGAAGTTTTGTTCTAAACTATGAAAGCTTTTGAAAGCTCATTTTAAGACACCAAATCAAAATGTGCAAGTACATGGTTCAATTTTTAAGCACAAATTCGAAAGATTTTCTAAACTAGGAAAGTTTTTGAAAAGTTCATTTTAAGACACCAAATCAAAATTTGCAAGTTGTGGGGTTCAATTTTTAAGTACCAATTTGAAAGATTTTCTAAACTAGGAAAGCTTTTGAAAATTTCATTTTAAGACACCAAATAGAAATATTTTAAGACCAATTTGAAATATTTTCTGAACTAAGAAAGCTTTTAATTTTGAATGTGACTTGGACCATTCACCTTCTTTGCAATAAAACCGTTAGTTGTTCTTGCATAGACACATGCAATGCTCCTGCAAATTTTGCATAATCAATATTAGCAACTTCCAAACACCCAAAACAATCACTTGTTAGCATTAGGAATTAGAAAATTTGTTTGCATATTTAAATCGAAAAGAAACATAGAAAAAGCGTAAATGTTAGTCAAAAGTCGCCTTGTTACTTTTAACAACTATGGACCTCATTGTCAAAAGTGGCCCTGTTATGTGTAACTGCGGACTTTCCCTGTTATGTGTAACTGCAAACTTGTCTCTGGCAAGAGTGGTCCAAAATGTCAAAAGAAACCTTATTATTTGAAGCAAAATCGGTTATATTTTTCAATAACGTTTGCAAAAAAGGCACTGCAGTAGAAATGAAGAAATGACTGCATGAGATTCCTATAGCTTGTGTAAATTTTTTTCAACTATGTTTTAGGAAAATGTAAAGCATTTTGAAACATGCAACTACTCAAAACAAACTCAAGGAAATGTTAATGTTAAGGACCGAGGTCCCACCGAGCATGCCAGAATGTGTAAGGGAAAATCAAGATGATAAAAAGTAGCATAAATGAATTGAACTAATCTTAATTAAAAACAAGATTATGGATTCCTAAACCCATTACTCATGAAATGAACAATATAAAAGAAAATGAAGAACAGACAAATGAATTCAAATAATCATATTGTTACCCATTTCGTGTCGAAGTGTATTTTCAAGGATGTTGGATTACATTTTTGTATCAATGCAAAGCCTCCATTATGCATTGAAAAATCTCCAATGTGTGTCAATGGTGATTGAAGATGTGTGTAAAATCTCTCAAGAAATCAATGATTAATTTAGCATTACTTCATTGCACAAAAGATGTCAATTCTCTGATGCTTTTTAAGGATGAAGAGGATTTTTATATAGATTTTATGATTTGAGATGAACATGCAAGATTAAATAATGTTGAATGAAGATCAATGGTTGAAAGCTATTGAGAAGAATTAGATTGCTCAATTAGCTTCTATGATTGAATCAATTAAGGATATTAATTGTTCAATCAGAGGAAATAGATTGCCTAATTAGTGGAATTGAGGAAATCATGTTGAGCTTTTAGTGGGATTGAAGAATAGATGGATTAGTTAGGAAATGAATGAGTCAGTTAGGAAATAGATGAACAAGTTAGCCAATCAGAGTGAGCAATCGGTGGATCGTAATTCACTCAATCACAAAAGGGGTTGAAGGCAATTAATTAATTATGCTTTTTTGGAGTTGAACATGCAAGTCATGTTTGACTTTTGCAAACAAAGTTGTATTTTTATGTTTTTGACCTTTTTTAATTGATGTTTTGAATAATTAATTTAATCATTCAAGTTTAGGGGAAAGTGATTTAATTAAGCTATTAAGTGATAATAATTTAATTGATTTAGGGGAATAGGGTAAATTAGCAACATGATTAAATGATTGATGTTATCTAATTAATCAAGAGGAATAAAGATAGATTATGACTTGTGAATGTAAAATTCTTCGAGCTCCCTCCAGGTGCTTTTGTTTTGCTAAGTACCGGCTTGCGTCTCATATGATAGATGTGTTTCCCTTAGCTTTTCATCAGGCTTCTTTTTGCTAAACTCCGTCGGCTGGCACCACATGTCCGTCGAGTGCTCCTCGTAGCAATTCCTTCCTTCGCTCTTCTACTATCTCTCACCATGCTCCCATGTTCCTACACAATGGGCTATTCATAGCTACTTCCCTTCACTTTTTTGGCGGGCCCCATTTGCATGCCACGTAGCTTCCATTCGCATAAAATTTTGGCAGACCCCACAGTCGACACCGATAGTAATAAAGGCAGCCAATGTCTTCCCAGCGCAAGCTTTCATCAAAGGGATGGGAGAAAGAACCATAGGCTACAACATGCTGCCACGTGTTCTAACTGCTTCCATTGGGAAGTGACACTTGTCTGCACGAGACTCTTCTAGACCACTGCCATCATTCACAGGGGATGCATTTGGTTGGGGAACGATTACATGCTATGGCCCAAATATTTTCTATTACAATGGCCAAGGGGAATCATTGTTGCATCCATCATTGCTCAAGATACAAAATCTTTTCTATTACAAGCTCACTAGGCGATGGATTCTTGGCTATATATATTGCTTCTTGCTTCAGAAAATAAGTTCAGAAGATGCAAAAAAATTAGAGAAAGACACTAGGCATTTTTTTATACTTTTAGATTATTGTATGGGACTTTTAGACTATGCCATTGTCCGACCTTTCTTTTTTTCTTATGTTATTTGATAACACATTGATACTGTGCCATTATTGTTCTGAATTGTTCATTTACAGAACTTCTATGATTTTAATATAGGTTTGCTGGTTTAGATCATGTATTTGACTCCTCTTTTTAGTAAATGAGTGTCAAAATTATTTTTTCATTAGATGAATTTTTTAGATCTTTATCTTTGATTTATGTTAATTTTGGAACATAACAGTTTACCAATCAGGCCCTTAAATCAAATTCCCAAAGATAGATTTACCGTGCCTATATCTACCCCTTGGTGCATCGGCTTAGTTAGATCTTTATTTTTTATATCTGCTTCCGTTTCCCATTTGAAAACCCCAATTAAAAAAGAATCCAACTTCTTAAAAAACTCAGAGGTCACTCAGTTTAGTACAATTGGTCCCCCGTTAACTGAGTTTCCCATAAAGGCTATTACCTAGCCAATTTTTGGCATCAATAGTTTCTTTTTTCTGGCATGCCTAGTGGGAATGCTGAAATGAATCAAAATTCAAAGAGGGTGTATGAGCCATCGGCTTGTTACTAGGTCCCAAACAATGAATAACCTTGGGCTATTAGTGCCACCATTAGGGACAGTACAAGCCACAACCCAATTAGTGAATGTTTCACTTCCTTTTCCCCTTCTGCTAGCCATGCTGCCCATTGCTAACAAAAATTATGTGGCATGGGACGTCGTAAGTCCTCTTGTAGCACCAATAGCGCCCATCATTTGGGCCCCTATCCCAGTCTCTACTCTAAAAGCTATACCTAAATTCACCAGAGATGGCTCAAAAACACCGTTTGAACATCTACAAGATGTTGCAGATGTATGTTTGGTACATGGCTTATAGACCAAAATGTAGTGCTAAGGTTGCTTGCGACCTCTTTCAGAGGAAAGGCATTAGATTAGTACCACACACTGTAGCCTAATACTATTAACACTTGAGATGATAGATCATCTTGGAGACCCTTTCTATGAGAGATTCTCTAATGATGGAGACAGGTCTTCGCAGTATCATCAACTGGAGATCAGAAAGCGGGCCCCATATGAAGCCATGACTGACTTCAACACTTAGTTTCACATAACTTGGAAAAGAATTTAGGTTGCAATCCACCTGCCACCTGACTTGGCCTTCATGTTCTACTTGAAGTCCATCAATGCCGACATTTCAATGATGATCCAGTCACTCGGCGGAACCAATCTACTAGATGCATATAGCATCACAGTTAAAGCAGAGAACAATCTAATAGATGAAAAAAAGATGCCGCCTTGGCTTGCCATGCCTATGTTTCCTGAGATATTAGTTCTCTCCCTAGTGATGTCGTCTACCAGTGCAGCCACTCCTCCTCAATCCATGTATAGATACTTGAGTGCACCATAGGATGTTGCTTCCACATCTAGATCTTCAAAGGATGATATAAGAAACACCAAGGAGATGTTGTGGGCTATGGCCAATGAGATAACTATGATCAAGTGAAACCAGGTAGCACTTCTGAAGCCAACTTATCAGAATTATTAAGGAAAAAATTATTCTTACCAACAAAACTAGTTCCAAGGAGGCGCTCACACAAATTTGTGGGTGCAAACAACTAATCAAATAATACTAGTACCTTCTCCGTTGTAGAGTGCTAACCCAAGCTCGAGCAAAGAGATGACAATGGGGAAAAACAATTTAGTCGATGACACCAACCCCTGGTGTTTCCCTTACAGAAACTCACATATGCCCTAAAATTTCCCGCACAACAATCTACAACAAAAGGTGGCAGAGCAGCACATTCAAGGTGTAACATCGGACCATGGAGGTTATGTATATGCCTCTCCACAAATGGAGAATGTGGTGCTTACTGCACAAATACAGGGGATGTTCTTGGAGAAAGAAAAAAATATTGCTTCGATCATGCGCTCTTCTCATGGATGGAGGAAGAAGAGGCAGTTTTTGCAAATGATGCATCCACATCAAAAACCTTGCAAGTATAGTATGATTACAATACTCATTCAAAGAGAGGAATCATCGGTGAATCAGTCATTTTTCATCCCAAAAGTGCTTTGAATTAGATGCCCAGTACCTCCATAGTGGCACAACAATGTCTACTATGAAGGGAAATTTTGGTAACAAGAGCTAAGGAGTAGAAGCCTCCAAATCCACCACCATTCAATGTGGTAGAACAATTAAAAAAAACATCCGCTAATTTGTCTCTATGGGATATCTTAGCTATTCTAGAATAGAAAACATTGCTACAAAAGGCTCTCTAAGAGGATCCAATCATTAAACCAAAAGAGAAAATGATCAAAGGAAAGGCTATTTGGTGCAGGAGCACCTAGAGAGCATTAGGTAGCACTAGGTAGTTTTGGAAGCCTAGGAATAAATTTTTTGTTTTTACACTTTAAGGTCATGTTGACCATTTATTTTTGTGTTAGAGGCGTTAGCTCATGTTAGGAGGAAGGTGGATCAGTAACTCATGGTAGGAAGGTTGATTCTTCAATTTGTTTTCACTAGGATTCTCTAGGAGCTAGAAATAAAGCCCAAAATGTTGTATTTATGTAATTTTGGCCTTTAGTGGTGGTTAATTCTGATCAAGGGAAATGTAACCACCTTATGAAACTTTAAAATGTGTGCTTCGACCTATTCCAAGGGTTGGAGAAGCTTTGTTTTAATTTGAAGTTTGTTGAGATAAAGGAAAGCAATGAAGTTCTTGTAAATCTCTCTATTTTTAGTTCTTTTACTATATTAATGGAGAGTTCCTGGTATTGAACAATGTGTAGCACATGTGTTATTCATTTTGCAAGATTTGTATAGTTTTTAGAAGTGTTGATTCATCGTTGCATAGTTTTGTTCTTAGTAGGTTTGTTTTTCTTTTATTGCTGATCAGTTTAGTAGACTATTATTCATGGAGTCTTAGCCCTTTGTTTTCCACTGTACCTGGTGTATAGCCGTGGGGAAATGAGGCTAAGATCCATGCTTGTATATAGGATAGGTTTAGGAGATTTTAGGAAGCAAAGTTACATGGTAAAGGTCTTCTCCTAGGCGAGCTTGGCTATGCCCAGTTAAGAAAGATAGTGGAAAAAAAGACACTAACGTTGCAGGGGTGTCTACCTTTTGGAAACTTAGGGTGTGTGGTGGTTGCAGGAGGCCTTACAAAGGATTGGAAGCAAGTAGGAGATCTCATCAAACCTTTTGGTGACTGAAACAAGTTGGCAGTTCATAGTGAGGTCAAGAAATGGCCTAAAAAAGCCCTAATTCTCACAAAATCAGGGTTACGCCTGTGTACGGACTGAGGGAGTCTAAAAACTCAAAAATCCTTGAGAGGTCAAAAAATGAACTAGGGTCACAGAAATAAATTTGTGATGTTCTTCAGCAGGATTGGAGTTAAAGCCTATTTCCTCGGGCTAGGAGGCCTAATAGGGGCTCAAGGGCTACTAACCCTTCTTAAACCCTAAACTAGGTTTTGGAGCAAGTGATAGAGAAAAGGTGGTTGGTGGTGGATCAAGAACCCTTGAGAGAAGGTTTTGAGACCACAGAAGTAATCACACACCCATGCATCAAGTTAGGGAAGCTTGAAGGAATAGCTAGTCTTTAGTAAGATTAAGGGCTAGGAGTAAATGTGAGGAAGAGCACCAAAATTGGCTTGGTTAGGAGAATGCGGATGATAGTAGGGTTGGGCAAGAGAACCAGGGGTGCCTAACAAGCTATAGGACCTAAAGGTTAAGGTGGGAGAGTCACCTAAGAGTTCTTGAGAGCAAGGACCCAGAGCATGAGATAGTGAGTGTCTCATCCAACCCTACCCTATCAGATTGGTATCAGATTGAGTAAAAGATTTGGGAAGAATCTTGCATGTCTGAGGTTGAGTCTAGTGATTCTTCCATCATGGTGACAAATGCAGAGTTGGCCAAGATGGTTGAAGAGCAGGAGGAAGACAATAAACAATTGAGGGAAAGAATAGCCCAACTTGAACAAGCAGTGAGGAGTGCACAATTTGAAGGAAGGATACCAAAGGAAGAAGAGGTTGCAGAGGAAGAAAAGACCCCTGAACCTGACCCTATCCTAAAAGAAGAGCCTTTCTTGAAGGCATTGAAGGCCTTGAGTGGAAAAGCACTTGAAGGCATACCATTATTTAGTGGGAAAATGGAAGCTGATCTAGTCATGGACTGGATAGAGGGAATGGAAAACCATTTTGAATGTGATGGAGTCACTGAAGCACGGAAAGTAAAGGTTTCCAAATCAATACTAAGAGGTTCTGCCTTGACATGGTGGAAGTTCATTCAGATAGAAAGGGAAAAGGAGGGCAAGCAACCTATAACTACTTGGAAAGGTATGGTTGCCAAAGTAAAAGAAGCATACATGCCAGATGACTATGAGATTCAATTACATAAGAAGAGACAAAGCCTAAGGCAAAGAGACCAAGATGTAAACACTTACATTGAGGAGTTTCAAAAAAATTGCATGAGGTCTAATGTGACAGAGGATGAGAGTCTCAAGGTGGCTAGATACCTTAATGGCTTGAAGTGGAACATTCAAGAGGAGATGGCTCTTTTAAGTCCTAAGAAAATACACCAATGCTATCAGTTGGCCATAAAGATTGAGGAAAGAAGCAAGAGGAAGCAAGATCAGGCTTCTAATGGTAGAGGAAAAGGTAGAGATCAAAGAGGACAGTGTGGTGGCTACCAAGGTAGAGGCAATGACCAAAGAAACCAAGGAGAGTCTAAACTCACAGAGCATGGAGGAGAAACATCTTCTAGAGGAGGATATAAAAGAGGTAGAAGACCTCAAGGAGGTTCAAACAGAGGAAGAGGAGCAGGAAAGAGCAATTCATACTTTGCAAACATGAAGTGTTACCATTGCGGACAAGTAGGTCATCCTGCTTATAGGTGCCTGGAGAAAGCATCTTCATCAAGCAATGAGAAGAGAGTGGCTTATGCACAAGAGGACGCCATGAGTCCTAAGGAATTTGAGCTCAGTCATATTGAATCTGAGGTAGGAGAGAGTCTGATGTTTAGTAGGGTTTTGATCAGACAACCGGTCAAAGAAGAACCAAAACAAAGGAGAGCTCTATTTAGAGTAAGGTGCAAGATACTTGGTAAAGTATGCAAGGTCATAGTAGATTCAGGTTCAATAGATAATATAATCTCAGAGGAGGCAGTAATGAAACTAAAATTGGAGAAGGTACCCCATACTAACCCTTACAAGGTCACATGGCTAAACAAGGGACAAAGTGTTTTAGTAAATGAGCAAGTAATGGTGGAGTTTTCCATTGGAGGGTACAAGGAAAAGCTAGTTTGTGATGTGTTACCCATGGATGCATGCCATATACTATTGGGTAGACCATGGAAATATGATAGAGGTGTCATATATGATGGAAAAGAGAACACCATTTCTTTCAAGAAGGATGGGAAGACATTTAAGTTGCAGTCACTGTTAAAAGAAGAAGAGGGATAGTCAAAGACACCAAACATCATGTTGAGTAGTGGTAAAGAGTTCCTTAACAACCTACATCAAGGGAGTGAAGGATATGTGGTTGTGTTACAACCTAAAGAGGAAGATAAGGCTAAAAAGACAGTCCTACCAGAAGCAGTCTAGAAGTTACTTGATAGGTATAAGAGAATAGTTAGCGATGGTACACCTGCAACTCTACCACCAAAGAGAGCCATAAGTCATCAAATTGACTTCATACCTGGAGCCTCATTTCCTAACAAAGCAGCTTATAAACTTACACCAGATCAGAATCTAGAGGTAGCTAGACAAGTGCAAGAGTTGTTGGATGAAGGATTGATTCAAAAGAGCATCAGCCCATGTGCAGTACTAGTGGTTTTAGCAACCGAGAAGGGAGGTAAGTGGAGGTTATGCACTGATTCTAGAGCAATAAATATGATCACTATTAGGTATAGGTTTCCTTTTCCTAGAATTGAAGACTTAATGGATTGTCTTAGAGGAGCTCAGTACTTTACTAAGTTAGATCTCAAGAGTGGATACCATTAGATCAGAATTAAGGATGGTGATGAGTGGAAGACAACATTTAAGACAAATGATGGGTTATATGAATGAAGAGTGATGCCATTTGGACTCTCCAATGCCCCTAGCACATTCATGAGGCTCATGAATGAAGTACTCAAGGAATTTACAGGGATATTTTTGGTGGTATACCTTGATGACATCCTCATATACAACAAGATAGCAGAAGAGCATTTGCAACATGTGGAGCAGGTTCTTAGAAGGTTGCAAGAAGAGAAGTTGGCAATCAATCTGGAGAAGTGTGAGTTCTTTAAGCAAGATCTAGTCTATTTGGGTTTTGTAGTGTCCAAAGGATCATTGAAGATGGATCCAAGCAAGGTGGAAGCCATCCTGAACTGGCCTACACCAAACACAAGGACTGAGGTAAGAAGTTTTCATGGATTGGCTCAATTTTATAGAAAATTCATAAGGAACTTTAGTGGCATATGTGCACCTGTCCTAGATACAATCAAGGGTGGTCTAAAAACTAAGTTTGTGTGGACTCAAGAAGCTGAGAAAGGGTTTGAGAAACTGAAACAAGAGGTGGAAACTCAACCAATTCTCTTATTACCTAGTTTTAACAAGTTGTTCACTATTGAATGTGATGCTAGTGGAGTGGTAGTAGGAGTGCTAAGTCAAGAGGGCAGGCCTATAGCCTTCTTTAGTGAGAAGCTCAATGAAGCAAATAAGAAGTATTCAACCTATGACTTAGAACTTTATGCTTTGGTTCAGTCACTTAGGAAAGGGAGGCATTAGCTTCTACCCAAGGAGTTTGTAGTCTTTACTGACAATCTGGCACTTAGTTTTATCAACACTCAAGAGAAGTTGAGTAATAGGCATGTGAAATGGATGGAATATATCCAAGCTTTTACCTTCACCATGAAGCACAAGAAGGGACAACTAAACAAAGTGGTAGATGCATTGAGCAGGAGATTGTTGACAGTGCAAGAGATACAGATCAAGAGCATTGGCATAGAGAGTTCCAAGGATCTCTATGGGGAAGATGAAGACTTTTCAGAGGTCTATAAGGTATGTTCTAATTTTGAAAACCATTTCCATAGCCAATACTCAGAGTATACATTGCAAAGTGGGTTATTGTTTAAGGGAAATCAGTTATGTGTTCCAAGAGGGTCAATGAGGGAAAATATGATTTAGGAAAAGCATAATGGCAGTCTTAGTGGGAATTTTGGCATCAACAAGACTTTAGAACTAGTGCAAAGATTCTATTACTGGCCTAAGTTGGCAAGAGATGTTAGAAAGTATGTGGAACAATGTGTTGTGTGTATGAAAGCTAAGGGAGGAGCTAGTAATGCTGGTTTATATCAACCCCTACCCATTCCTAACAGACCATGGGAGTGTGTGAGCATGGATTTTGTTGTAGGCCTTCCTAAGACCAAGACTAGTTTTGACAGTGTTTATGTAGTAGTAGACAAATTTAGCAAGATGAGTCATTTCATTCCCTGCAAAACTACTCATGATGCTAGCTACATAGCTCATCTTTTCTTCAAGGAGGTTGTAAGGATCCATGGATTTCCTTTGAGCATTGTTTCAGACAGGGATGTGAAGTTCATGAGTCATTTTTGGAAGACTCTATGGAGTAGATTGGGTACAAAACTATCTTTTGGATCAGCTTACCATCCTCAGACCGATGGTCAAATAGAGTTGGTTAACAGGGTGCTAGGTAACCTTCTCAGGTGCCTAACTAAGGAATATGGACAGACATGGGATATGGTTATCTCACAAGCTGAGTATGCATACAATGACAGTGTGAACCAAACCACAGGGAAGAGTCCTTTTGAGATTGTGTATGGGATGGACCCAAGAGGCATATGTGAGCTTAGAGATCTTGGAGCTATGGAGCATAGGAGTGGACATGCAGAAGACTTCAGTTAGACCATGAAGGAGATTCAGGAGCAGGTAAAGAGGACAGTCACTGAGGCTACACAAAAGTTGAAGGAGAAGGCATATATGTCAAGGAAAGATGTACAATTTGTAGTAGGGGACTATGTTATGGTCCACCTTAACAAGTCAAGGTTGCAGAAGGGAATGTCAACCAAGTTGTAGATGAAGAGAGTGGGTCCATGCAAGATATTGGACAAGTATGGAAAGAATGCATATAAGGTGGAGTTAGCTACCGATCTATGAATCTCACCAGTTTTCAACATAGCTGATTTGATCAAGTATAAGGGAACAGTCAGTGATGAGGTTCAAAAAAATTAGGAGATCTTCAAGGACATCAATAATGTACCCCTACCTAATCAAGATAAGCCTCAAGCAAAGAAGATCTTAGAGTCAAGAGTACAAAAGTCTACAAGGCACAAGGTGTAGATGGAGCACCTTATCAAGTGGAAGAACAAGCATGAATCATAAGCTACATGGGTACAAGAAGATTAGTTCAAGAAGTTTGGTATTGGCCTGTCATTGGTCTCTCCTTCCATTCCTTAGTGTTTGGGTTGAGAGGGGGAGAATGGTGCAGGAGCACCTAGAGAGCATTAGGTAGCACTAGGCAGTTTTGGAAGCCTTGGAAGAAATTTTGTGTTTTTACACTTTAAGGTCATGTTGACCATTTATTTTTGTGTTAGAGGTTTTAGCTCATGTTAGAAGGAAGGTGGATCAGTAACTCATGGTAGGAAGGTTGATTCTTCAATTTGTTTTCACTAGGATTCTCTAGGAGCTTGAAATAAAGCCCAAAATGTTGTATTTATGCAATTTTGGCCTTTAGTGGTGGTTAATTCCAATCAAGGGAAATGTAACCACCTTATGAACCTTTAAAAGGTGTGCTTCGACCTATTCCAAGGGTTGGAGAAGCTTTGTTTTAATTTGAAGTTTGCTGAGATAAAGGAAAGTAATGAAGTTCTTGTAAATCTCTCTGTTTTTAGTTCTTTTACTGTATTAATGGAGAGTTCCTGGTATTGAACATTGTGTAGCATGTGTGTTATTCATTTTTCAAGGTTTGTATAGTTTTTAGAAGTGTTGATTCATCCTTGCATAGTTTTGTTCTTAGTAGGTTTTGTTTTCTTTTATTGCTGATCAGTTTAGTAGACTGTTATTCATGGAGTCTTAGCCCTTTGTTTTCCACTATACCTGGTGTATAGCCATGGGGAAATGAGGCTAAGCTCCATGCTTGTATATACGATAGGTTTAGGAGATTTTAGGAAGCAAAGTTACATGGTAAAGGTCTTCTCCTAGGCAAGCTTGGCTATGCCCGGTTAGGAAAGACAGTGGAAAAAAAGACACTAACGTTGCAGGGGTGTCTACCTTCTAGAAACTCAGGGTGTGTGGTGGTTGCAAGAGGCCTTACAAAGGCTTGGAAGCAAGTAGGAGATCTCATCAAACCTTTTGGTGACTGAAACAAGTTGGCAGTTTATAGTGAGGTCAAGAAATGGCCTAAAAAATCCCTAATTCTCAAAAAATCAGGGTTATGCCTTTGTACGGACTGAGGGAGTCTAAAACTTCAAAAATCCTTGAGAGGTCAGAAAATGAACTAGGGTCACAGAAAGAATTTTGTGATTTTCTTCAGTAGGATTGGAGTTAAAGCCTATTTCCTCGGGCTAGGAGGCCTAATAGGGGCTCAAGGGCTACTAACCCTTCTTAAACCCTAAAATAGGTTTTGGAGCAAGTGATAGAGAAAAGGTGGTTGGTGGTGGATCAAGAACCCTTGAGAGAAGGTTTTGAGACCACATAAGTAATCACACACCCATGCATCAAGTTAGGGAAGCTTGAAGGAATAGCTAGTCTTTAGTAAGATTAAGGGCTAGGAGTAAATGTGAGGAAGAGCACTAAGATTGGCTTGGTTAGGAGAATGCAGATGATAGTAGGGTTGGCCAAGAGAACCAGGGGTGCTTAACAAGCTATAGGACCTAAAGGTTAAGGTGGGAGAGTCACCTAAGAGTTCTTGAGAGCAAGGACCCAGAGCATGAGACAGTGAGTGTCTCATCCAACCCTACCCTATCACTATTGATCAATTGCCTCCTATCAAAGTTCTCACAAATAGAATAGAGGAAGCCCCTGCCAAGGTTAAAGAAAAGCCAAAACCAAAAACCCTTCTTCCTAACCCTCATTATGGGAGAGAAGTTATTGTACAATGCCATGATTGACTTTGGTGCTAGCACTATAGTCATGCCCAAGCAGATAGCCTAAGCGCTAGGACTTAGCTATGAAACTTTGAAGAGGGGGGTTATGCAACTTGATGGGAATAAAGTCAAAACTGTAGGTGTCATCAAAGACCTTCCCTTGACTCTGTTCTCCTATCCTAGTGTCACAATTCCACAAGAAACTGTGATCATAGATGTCCCCCCTATATTCGGCCTCTGCCTATCCTGAGAATTCACTTCAAAAATAGGAGGTTATCTATCTTTGGATTGGTCGCACTTGATCCTAAGAGCCAAGTATGGAGCTAAAATGAAAATAGTTTCCAAATTTTTACACTTGGAACATGTGGTCGATGAAGCTATGATCAACTTTGAAGCTTCCCATACCTCTTTCAATAAGGAAGAGATGTATTGCACTGAGTTACTAGAAGACGAAAAAGTGATCAAAGATCATACCGATAAAGAGGAAGTTCTATTAAGTGAATATATAGATGTTGACCCTTTCGAAAACTATCATGCTACTGGGTTGGGCACCTGTGTCATCTATGATGAAGATGAAGTGATTCTGGAGGTTGTGAAAGAACCTGAGAGTGACCAAACTTCAAAACTATGGATGCTGCACTTTGATGGAGCAAGATGCAAAGTGGGCGCAGGAGTTGGGATATGTTTGACATCCCCAAAAAATGGAAAGAAACTTAGGTCCTTCTGCTTCTAGTTTTCTTGTTCGAACAATGAAGTTGAAAATGAAGGCGTAGTGCAAGGTCTGAGCCTTGCTGAGTTAATGGGCATTAAACAATTAATGGTGTTCAAATATTCCAAACTAGTGGTCAACCAAGTCCGAGGGGTTTCCATAGCTAAAAATGTCTGCATGAGATCCTATAGACATAGAGTCTGGGACTTGATAGAAGGATTTGAAGCCTTCAAATTTTAGATAGTGCTTAGAAAATAAAATGCTGATGCGGATCACATGGCCACAATTGGATCTCAATTTGACCGGCCTCCAACCTAATGCATAACAAAAACTTTGTACGAGTGATAGTCCGATTGACGATTCTAGATAATGATCAGAGCTGGTAGGTATTTGATAGTGATGAACACATCACCTCATTCATCCAACAGTCGGGAGAGTTTTCCGACCAACTCCAACCAAAGATTTCCAAATTCTACAATGGACAAATCATTTAGCTAAGGTCTCTAATAAGCTTCTGAAGGGACTTGTCACTCTAGAAAACCTTTTTGATTGTGACGATGCAAGGAATGACAAAAGGAAGTTTGTAGTGTACAAAAGTGATTATGTAGACCTTTAGGTCAGAGATGGAAGAAAGCTCAAATTTAGAAAAGATGTTCTGCATCATGATAAAGAAAAGCTTATTAACTTCTATGAGAGGTATGAAGGAGTAGTTGTCTGGTCATATGATGACCTTAAGGGATATGATCCTGAAATCATCCAGCATACGATAGAGTTGACGAAAGGTGAAAATCCAATCCACCAAAAACAGAGGCCAGTGAACCTGAAGATCGAAGCCATGATGGCGCAAGAGCTAACAAAGCTAATTCAGTCTCAGATTGTCTTGTTGATCAAGCACAACACATGGGTATCCAACCCAGTGCCAGTCTAAAAGAAGAATGGACACATCCACCTTTGTTTTGACTTTCAGGACTTGAATAGAGCATCCTTAAAGGACCATTACTCGCTGCCTTCTATGGAGACAATCTTACAAACAATGGCAGGTTCATAAAGGTTTTCTCTACTAAATGGCTTCTTCAGTTACAATCAGATCCAGGTTAAAGAAGAGGACTGACACAAGACAACATTCACTACCAAGTGGGGAAAATTTGTATATGCTACAATGCTTTTCATCCTTTCAAATGCCAGAGCCACCTTTCAGTGGGCCATGGATATCACTTTCAACAAATTGATTAACAAGATTATCCTAATCTATTTGGATGATCTGACTATTTTTTCCAAACATAAGGATGATCATTTCGATCACCTTGAGATGGTTTTCAAAAAATTCCAAGAGTTCGGGGTATCCTTGAACCCAAAAAAATGTGTTTCCAGAGTGCCGCAAGCAAAGCTATTGGGACACATAGTGTCCAAATAAGGAATTGAAATTGATCATGAGTGGGTGAAAGCAATCAAAGAACTTCCCCTACCAGTCAACAAGAAAGGAGTCTAATCTTTGCTAGGGAAGGTAAACTTTGTGAGTAAATTCATTTTAGATTTTGCAGGGATAATCAGATCGATCACCCTGATGCTGAAAAAGGATCAATTATTCAAATGGACTAAAGAAGCTAGAGAAGCTTTCGAGAAGGTAAAGGATGCTATTTCCTCAGCCCCTGTACTGGTCAATCCAGACCTATCAAAGGACTTCATAATGTATGTATTCAGTAGCAAGTCAAACATTGCTACTGTCTTAACTCAAAAGGATGATGAAAGAAAGGGAGAACATCTAATAATATTTCACTCCCGGTCCCTAAAAGAATATGAGATGAACTACAACTTCGTCGAGAGGCAAGCCTTAATAAATGTTAAGGGGATCAAAAAGTTTTGACACCTAATATCTTGCAATAAGGTGATTTTTTATGCCGCATATTCCAATGTGCATGAATACATCATGGAAGGAGAAATCACCAAAAATAGGGCTAATTGGATCACCAAGATCTTTGAATATGACATTAAGGTCAAGCCTACGAAGACCATCCGAGGAAGAGGACAATGCGAATATCTGGCACACGATGAGGAAATGATAGTCAAAGAAGAGCAACCAAAGCTATTTCTAATGAATGAGACTGAATCCGAAGGCCGTTGGCTAGTGGAAATAGTAAGGTTCATGCACACAGGAAAATATCCGCCTGACCTTCCTTCTCAAAAGAGAAGATTCTATTGACTGTAAAACAACAGATATGTGCTTATCGAAGGGGTCCTTTTCAAGAGGAACTTCAACGACGTTCTATTGTGGTGTGTCACCATAGAGCAAGCGAAGCTGATTCTTGACACTTTCCACAGTAGTCCTGTGGGTGGGAATTTCTCTGTAAAGACCACCGCCATCAAAATTATGTGTGCTGGGTACTTCTGGCTCACGTTGTTCACAAGGAGAAGAAAAAATTCTGCAATGCCTCTCAACCCGATAGTAGTTAATGATCCATTCACACAATGGGGTCTTGATTTCATTAGAATGATGAATCCTACATCTAGCGCTGAACATAAATGGATTCTAACTATGATAGAATACTTCACTAGGTGGACCGAAGCCATGCCCCTAAAGAATGCGGTAGAGACAGAGATAGTAGATTTCCTCGACGAACTCGTGATGAGATTCGACCCTCCTAAAGCCATCATCTCCAACAATGCTAGGGATTTCCTAGGCTCTAAGGTATTGTAATTCGCACTCGCGCATGGCATATTCTTAAAGACATCATCAAATTACTACCTACAGGGTAATGGCCTGGTATAGTCGACTAACAAGAATTTAGTCTGATTCATCAAAAGAATCAGTTCAGAGCACTAATGAGAATGGCATAAAAACCTCTGGGTGACACTCTAGGAAGATGCATAACCCCTAAGAAAGTCCTCAAGACTACGCCGTATGAGCTAGTGTATGAGAAGAAAGTGTTATTTCCTATCTCCATGGAAATTTTGGCACTGCAAATGCTCAAATCTCTCAAGATAGAGAAAAATGACGCAATGGAGGTTTGGTTGGCTGAGTTGCTAGAAGTGCAGGAAAAATGGGAAAAGTCCTTAATAGCCATGTCAAAATTCCAATAGGTGGTTAAAAGATGATTCGACAAGAAAGCTTCAGATCAAGGTCTAAAGTGCGGGGATCTAGTGCTAAAATTTAATGAAAGTGCTGCAAAGCCCGAACAACACGGGAAGTTTGAAAACTTATGGGAAGACCCTTTCAGAATATTTTGATGCAAATAGCATAATGTATTTGAATTAGAAACCATGGAGCATGAAGCATTGGGAATTATGGTCAATGAGATTCACCTAAAATTATTCAATTAAGCTTCAAATTATTCTACCAGTGTAAATATGTAGATAATGTAATTATTTTTTTCCTTGTGTTTTTGTCGACCAGTCTTTCAATAATTAATTCTCAAGTGCGAGGAAGCAGAAACGAATGGAACCCATTATTGCAAAGTGCAGAGAGATATAAAAGAATCCATGAAGCAAAGAAAAATGACACCCATATGCAGAATTGAAATGGATATATATATGCAGGAAAAGAAAAGAAGACCCACATTGCTAAATGACTAAAAGAAAAGGAGACAAAATTTTTAAACATAAGCTATATCTTCATTATATTTATATACTTTGATAAATACAGTATCAAAATGGCTCAGAGGCCACACTTTTGGAGTATATATCTATATATTTTTTGTATCTTCTTTATATGGCTACTATAAGGCCTTTTCCAGGCATATATACAAAAAAGGACTAATGAGCATTAGTTCTTAAAGCAAAGAAAATGAGATTTTCAGTTGTGGGCATGTGCAGTAGCAACGAAGGCATCGACAACATCATTTGGAATCATTTCATCAACAGGGGTAGCACCAGGACCAACAATGACAACATCCATAGGAGCAATTGCAAGTGGCGGAGGGAACACCAAGATCCTGGAGTCCGTGTACAAGTCAATGTCATAGAAGGACACCATGTTGTACACATGAAACATGAAATGGCATGCACGAGTGACCCTTTGGCAATGTTCTTCTTATGATTGAATATAGAAGCCACTTGTTGATGGTTTTTTCTGCACAACAACAACTCAGACAGAATGTAATATCCTATCTCTCTTGAAAGGTAAATCTCTATCAGCAAGCCTCAAGAGATAACCCCAAGGTCTCTAATGTCAGGTCTTGACAATGGATAAACAACTCAGTGATAAATGTGAAAATGTTGGTAATCACAATGGGACCTTACTACGAGCAAAATACTGAATTGGTTTTACCAGATCTAATAATTTGATGATACTTTAATCCTACTTCTAACCCAATAATCAAAGAAATAGAAAAATATAAGGGTTTCAAAGAGATTTCTAAATCTAATACTACTCCTAAGATTAACAACGAAAGTAATACAACATTGAAATGGACCAATCCTTCAAAACCGATGTCTGGTTGACCCAGATAAATCTGCAATCTTACAGAGAACAGTGCAATCTTCTGAGGTGTTAGGATTTTCAAATCATAAACATTCATTCAAATAACCCTATTGCAGTTAAAATGAACAAACCCTCACGATCTAACTAAGCACACTGAAATATGAAGTCTAGGCTAACTTTGCAAAGCAACTAACAATCAATTGGTTGCGAAAAGTATGGACTGAAGGATTGCTACAACATTCAAGTATCAAATAACAAACATTATTAAATCAAATCTAATCTAAATGTTAACCTCCTCAAAGAAATTTTAAAGATGGAATAACAAGAACCATGCAAGACAAAAGAACACAAGTATGGCACCAAATCACAATGTCATTATTTGCATTCGAATTATCCACAGTAGCAACAATTCTAGCTTTCTGTTACAACATTTTCTTGAGAATACCTACTTGCTAACTTGCTTCTAGCTACTTTTCTCTATTCTACTTCTATCTTCTAATTACAAATTCTTAAGTATCTAGCTATTCAACCCTTTTACAAAGAGGCGAAATGTCCAATATATAGAAATCCCCAGAAAACTCATCCGTGAAGCAAGAGCCTGCATCACTAATGACACAACCACTCGGTCAAGAGAAACCCACAGCTGGTCAAATAAGCATTGAATGGATGTTCCATCCAAGTCGGCCTGGGATCCGCAATGCTATTCGGACCAATGCATTGGAAGATAATAGGGAAGCAAAAATCGCGCTACAACCTATCATTAGCTCCCTTCCCTATTATCCTTGTTACGATCTGGCTCTTCATGTACTTTCAAGAACGCCCCATCCAAGTTGGCTACTAGTGGCAGGGGAAGAACCCTAAGTCGATTATCAATGGGCGCAATCTCTTTTCTTGAGTGTTTGACTGACTTATCCCAATCTACCATATACGCCAAATACTTATCAAGAACTGCAAGGTAGGTGGCCAAATCATCCAACTGGTGCTCAGAAACGGACCCATCATCAAGTGGTGCATAGACATCATGCCACCACTTCCTCAACTGTTCCAAGTTCAAATACTTGGGTGCGATCTTCCTTCTTCCCATCATTATCTTGAAAAAAGCAATGCATCATAGACACCAGCTAGGGCATCATCAATCTGCTTTCTCCACTTGTAAATCTTTTTCAATACTTTCTGCCTGATTTGCAATGCCTCAAACCATTCCCATGGTTCAACAGCTCTAGAAGAAGGAAGGATCCCATCACTCACCAACCTGTCCTGGGTGTACTCCAAAATAGTCTTGGTTTTTTCGTAGCAGGAGGTCAGTGTCTTCTTTATCTTGTGCCAACAAAGCCTTCAACCACTCAGTCGCCATGACAACATTCTTTCCTGTTGATAGGATTTCTTTAATGGATTCATCACCCTTTACCTGCACCCCTTTCAACCAATTCACAGTGGCAAGAGTGGAGGCTTTCATCTTTTCTAGCTCGGTGATGGTCTCCTGAGGTAGAGGATTTGTAGCAGAGGAAGAAGGATTAATGGACTGCAGTGGCTTTATTAATTCCTCCAAGCATTTCCTGAGGTTTTCATTTTCTCTCTTCAGCCCTTGCTTGGTCTTCATTTCCTTTCTCAATCGATCCACAATAACTGTACTGGAGACCTCATAGTCTTCAATATCCTGCTCAATTGATGTAGGCCCCAGATTGAAAGTCTGAACATTGTAATCTTTTCCGACCACATCATTTCTATCTTTTTCCAGAACAGGGGTGGCGATATGAACAATTTTGTTATGTGCCTCATCCCTTTCAACCTTTGAGATCACTCTATCCCTCTTCTTACCTTTATCTTTCCCACTTTTGGCTAGGAGTGCATCCCAATTTGGTGGTGTGTCTTCTACCACAACTTGTTTTCTCCTTATCTCTTTGTCTAGCCAACCAGGGACAACGGATTCCAATTGCACCTCACTTTGTTTCTCCTCCTCCTATTGACCCTTAGGTGCCTCCTGACCCAAATTCTGTTCATCAGGGGTTTCATCTATTTTACTTTCCTTTTCAATATCCTCTCCCCTATGTTCTGGTGACATGACCTTTTTTGCTTCCTCCTCCCTTGGAGAAGATTCAACTACCTCATTTGTGACTGGTGACTTTGCATATGCAACCAAGGGAGATTGTACTTTTTCAATTTCAGCCTCTGTACTGTAGAGTTCCCCCTCATGGAATTCCTCTCCTTCAGTGTCTAGATGTTCATCAACCTTTTCAGTTTCGCCAGGTTCACTTTGAACTTCATGAGTGGGAGGGATGTCATCCAACTGCCCCTCATGAAGAGTGGCAGGAGGAAAATATTCCTTAGGCACACCGTTCTTTGGAGAAGGAGTCCTAGACCTCCTTGTATATACCTTTGCTTTCTCCTCTGAACTTTCAACATTCACAATTGGTGGGGAAATTACCCCTTCTGCAACCTTGGAGCTCACCTTCTCTGATAATTTTACAATTCTTCTTCTCTTTAGCACAGAAGCATCAGTCTCAAGATTATATTCTTCAACTTCTTTTTGTTTAGACCTTTTAGTTCTTGTCCCCCTCTTAGCCTTTGGTCTTCTCTGCTTTTCTGCTTCTTGGGCCTCTTCCTCTTGAACACCTTTTGTCTTGATCTTGGATGGGGAGTCCAGTTTGCCTTTACCTTTAGGATCTTGCTGCCCCGTGGACTCCTCAAAAGTAGAATGGGAATCTAAGTCTCCCATCAGGTTGTATGTGCATTCCACTCCTTTATTCTCCAACTCCCACATAGTGTGTTTGAGCCACAACTTGGTAACTTTAATGACTGGCTCAATCAGTTGCTTCAATTCTGTCTTTTCCTCCTTTAGCCAGTCCATATCACCAATCAGCCTATCTTTTATTGCCTCATAGGCATGATCCTGAATTAAGTCCCCATCATCCTCCAATTGATCAGGCATTGCCCTTACATTATACAATCGGATTGCATCCACTGGAAGCTGAGATAATTTCTTCTTTCTGACCTCATACTCATCACCACAATTGGCCTAGTAGTTCTCTAAATTAACCTTATGGCCATATTCTCTACTGGCCTTCTTTTGAGCTTCTCCTGTGATGTCAAATCTGGATCTCTTGGAGAGGAAAGGCAAACCAAGAGTACTCATTTCTTCTTCTGAATCCTGGGCAGAACCAATGGAAGGGAAAACCTCTCCAGTGCCAATCCTCAAGGGGAAGTCTCCACCAAATCCAGTCTTATGTTTGTCCTTCTTGACAGTGGCATCAAAATCACAAATCTGTCTCGTTACTTCTAACAATATAATATGGTCAGTGGGATACCTTGGAAGTCTATATGGGGCCCTTTGGCAGCCATCGATTCGAATGTAGGAGAAGGTTGGGAATTGAATAAACCAAGCTCCATATTTCTTGATGAGCTCTTTGGCCAGATCTGAAATCTTGACATGCTCTGCTCCTTGAAGCATTCTGGTGATATGCATGGTAAATGCATCATTTTCCCTCCTATAGTTTGAACCTCCTAAATACAACTGAGGGAAAACTTCATAAATGATATCCTTTCCAAAAATTCCCTTTGTGTCCAATTCTCTATAGGGATGGAATCTAGCCAGTGCATAGACCAAATATGAGGTCATTGTGAAGGTCTTTGTCTGCAACACATTGGAAAATTACTTGTGAATTACTTGGCTGATGACCCCTGCCCAATGGTAATTAATATTTTCTTGTTCCATCCTCACAATTGCATGGCACATCCAATTCTCAAATGTACTGGCACTCTTCAATCCAAGCACCCTGCTAAGAAAGGTGATGGCATCATAGTACTCCTTCTTGAATTTTTCTTTGTACAGCTGCTTAGGCAACTTGGAAAAGTGGGACTTGGGCTTCTCCAGCTAGGAGTTGATTAGCTGCTATGACTTCACAGTTTGGTCATCGTAGAACTCTTGAGCTACCTCAACGGTGAATCCCACCACATGAGATCTGTCTAGCATATCAAATGTTTGGGCAATGGAGACCGGGTTGAGATTTGCAAGAACTCTCCCTTGAGGACCAATTATCCTCTGTGTATCCTGATCATAGTGCCTGGTGCACTCAAGGACCAACTCATAACATTGCACCATAGAAGGGAAACCAACAACATGTGACAATCCTGATTCCATCATTCTTCTAGTCACCAAAGGAGGATCTTTGGCTGCCATCCTTGCTTTATATTCCTCATAGTCCCAGAGGCCAACATTTGTATCAGTGACTTCTAACTAGACAGAAGTGATCTTACTCTTAGGGACATTGCTCTTGATGTCTAGCTTAATCCTCTTTGCATCGGATAATGAGGAACCAACTGCTGCTTTGCTTGATTCAGCCTGCACTCAACATGAAAAACACAGTAAAAACCACAGGAAAGCAAGGTTATTCCATCAGAACACCATTAGAATGCATCTCATATGGTCAAGGTGTTATTAAAATCTGTATAAAATGACCACAACAGAATTCGGGTTTCAAGACCATCCGCAGAATCTGAGCCATAGAGGAATTTTGGGAAATTCCAGACCGATTAGATTCCAACGGAATAACCAAGAAATGCCTACTTAATGATTAAAATTGATCATTTTCTATCAATAAACTGCATGGGAGATCCAAATATGACATGAAATAATCATCAAATGCATCATGAATTGTAAACAGATCCAATTATCTCACGTTCCTTTATGTTTCATCAACTTTCGAGAAAATCTGCCAGAGACGGATTCCCGCGAAGAACAAGCCAAGAGGATTTTCGGACGATCAGGGAGACGGTGGATTTCAGAGAAATTCGAACTCAACGGAAATCTGTGAATAAGGAAAAATCCTGAACCAACGGAGATTCCCACAATGAAAGTTTCGGCAAGAGTCAATCATTTCGCCGAGAAGTCTCAACGACTTCTGGGAGTCTCGCCGAAGGAAGTCACTAGAATAGGTTTCGCTAAGACTTAGTGGTTTCAGTGTAATGTCTTGGCAACTAGGGGAAGTCTTAGCGAAGCAAATGAGTGTATTTCATCCAAATAGATTTCATTCAGAAAGAAGTCACGCCGAATGGGGCACGTCTCACCGAAAGCGAATGTGAAAGTCATGTCGATGAGAGATTTCTTTGGTATAAAGTCACAACGAATCGCCCTTGTCTCACCAACCATTAGAGTTTAAGTATTCACTTCGGCCAAACTAAAGTTTATCTATATGATGTCCCAACAAACTTACAGAGTCTTGCTAAATGTCAATGGGGAACATCTTGATGTGACCAGCAGGTAGTCGGGGCAAGGTCTCAGCGACTTCTTTTGGTCTCGCCGACTAGCGATAGAACATGAGAGACCTTCGCTGTGAGAATGATATAGTCACAGTGAACATATGGACATGGGAGAACTTTTTGTGAAGTGTTTGAGTTTGCTAGAGGTCCCAGCGACTACGTTATGTCTCACAAATGAAGAGTTCCATCAGCATAACCTCTTGCCAACATTATGAAGTCACCTCGACAGAAGATCTAGGCTCGCCAAGAGAAAGGTTTCGCTATGAAGTCCTGGCGACCGTTAGGAGTCTTGTCGAAAGTGAAGGTCTCGGCAAGAGTAGGGAGCTCACGATAAGGTCTCAATGAAGCATGAATGTCTCCCCGATAGAAGGTCACTCAACAAGAGCAGGATATGTTTGGCGAAAGGTCTCGCCGAAAGGGGGAGATCTCAGTGACAGAATGGAAGATCGGCAAGACAAAAGGAGCTCACTATGAGCTCTCAGCGACAGGGTTTGTCTTGCCGACATAAAGACTTTCGATGTGAGAATTACTGTGTTTGGGTGATCAGATGCAAACCCTCGAAGGGCTTCAGTGTGACATAGAATGGCTGATATGACATCTTGGTGACTTCGAAGGGTCACAACAACTGAAAAGAATAGAGCTCGCTAAAAGCAAAAATGGTCGGTGGGAGGTCTCGTTGAAGGACGGATGTCCTGGCAAAGAAAAATGAATATCGGTAAGACCACTAGATCCCCCTATGGGCTCTTGGTGACAGGGTTTGTCTTGCCAAAAGTGAACATGAACTAGCATGTCGATGAGACATTTTCCTACGGGGTGAGGTCTTGGCGAATCCTCTTTGTCTCAATGACAGAAACAGGAAACTTTATCGGCGTGAAAACGATACTGTCACAACGATGACATATGAACTCAGGAAGGATTTCGGTGAAACATTTTGGTGATCAGTATGATATTTCGCCACCTTTGAAGAGTCACAACGATGAAAATTCAGGAGGGATAAAGAGTCACGATTTCACCCAGACACTGAACCAACTATGGATTTTTAAAATTTTAACTTAGGGAAAGTCAGGGACGAACCTTTCATGAATTTTCTTTGCATTCTAGGTCAATTTTAAGATGAAATCACCTGATATGGCACTACCCTAGGTCCAAAACCCTATTCATCCACCATTAGCACACAGTCAAGCTCAAAATTTAATTGTTTCCACTATTAAGCCATCACTAGGGTTTACTAATTACTCTCAGGAAAGATTCATTAAAATGCAGATGGACACATGAACTCAAAACTCGCCTGGGAGATGGCAGGATGCAATACTGAACAACCCTAGCACAAAATAAACAAATACATAGGAATTCAAATCTCACAAGCTCTCACAATACCAATGTGCCATTCATAATTCAATTCAAAGCAGAGCAATTAGACACATACCATTATAAAGCGGAAATTGATCTTAGAAGCAACAAACGCGAAGCTCAATGGGGTCTACAACGAACACAGGCGATAATGCACAAGAAATCACCACCAAATGAGACCAATTCAAACCCAAATTCCCAAATCAAAGCCAAAAGCTCAAAGAACAAACTCTAAGGATGTAGCTCTCAGCTCAGACAATGGCAAATAGTGAGCATAATGGCACAAAAGATCTCAGGAATCAAGTAAAATCTACCCTTCAAAGCATGTACGAAGCCATTAATGCAATCGATAAGACAACCAGAGAAGGAATTTGGGAGTTCGACAATTGGGTAGAATTTGAGGAAATCTGGCCCATGCAGAAATTTTCGAAGACCAAGAATTCCCAAGCAACAAGATCCAACCGGAATCCAAGCAAGATCCGGGAAAATCCGACTAGGGTGGAAAGTCCTGAATTAGGGCAAAAGCCTGAAAATTCATCCAGAACTTAAGATTTTCAATGAATAACTCAGGGAAAACACTTAGGAATTCAGAATAGGCATCTAAGAATGTGACTAAGTAAGACAAAACCTCAAAAGAAAGGGCCAAAACACCAGAACTGAAGCGAAAGAGGGTCCCTGCTTCCAGTGGGGCGTGTGTGCGAAAAACTGCACAACACCACTTAGGAACGACACCCATGGCATGAATGCATCTTCCTCAATGTATTTCTGAAGGTTGCTTGCCATTGGCAGGCCTATTCCAAATGTAGCATTGGCCACCACCTCTTTGAGGCAGCCCAGATATTTCTTCAAAAATATTTCAAGTAACAGGTGTAGAACCAATGGCTTAGGAATCACAATGTTGAGCATGGATGCCATGAAGTGAGAGCACACATCAGTGTTAAATTTTTACTTATCCTCATAGTCAATGCAATCCCTCCCTAGAACCCATTTTATCACTATAATGGCTAGAGAGTACTTATTCTTGGTCATCTGTTTGAGGCACCTAGTTGAAATTTCACCAAGAAAAGCCGACTGGGATTTCTTACATACTAGCCTAACTAGGGTGTTCGTGGCAACAAGCTCTATACAATTGTCAGACAAAATCTCTACGCAAATCACCTAAGTCTAAGCTCTATGAAAATTCTATGCAGTTGCAAACACTGAATGCTAAGCCAATCACTTATTACCTATTATGCTAAAAATTTCTAAGTGTGATTTCACTATTTCCTAAATGCCTATTTATAGAAATGGCTAGGATAAGCGTGGTAATTTTCATACCATAAGTATGAGGTTAATCAATTACTATCTCAAAAATTACACCAAGGCTCACTCGATTTTTCTACCAAGTTGCGTCTGCTAGGTACGATTTGTTGTGTGCAAGATTAGTGGGAGCTAATCAATTAGCATAAGCAGGTGGTAGTCTTCAGCGGTAGTTCATATGGTCAAATGCTAAGGTGTTGTTCTACAGACGCTTCTCAAACTCCAAAAAGGATCACAAATATTTTTAGAGACTTATTGCATATTTGGCTTAATCATTCCATTTGGGATATTAATTTCCATGACATACAAATGCCTAAGCTTCCTTCAAATCACTGGCTTAAGTTCCAAGAAAAGCCCGCTAGAGTACATCATTGTCAAAGGTCATTATGAATTATTTTCATTTCAAAATGGCAAGTAATTCATTTCGCACAAGAAAATGACTGGTGGTACATGCCGAATTTAATGCTAGAAGGTGAGCATTGTTGGCCACCTCAATAAGGAAATAACTAAGTATCACATGAAAAAGGATAGTATTTTGAAAGCTTTCAAACACGCTACCTAGAGAAAAATAAATTTTGAGCACAACCAGAGCTAAGGTAAATTGCAGAAAATTTGAGTTAAGCGGAAACCTATAGCAAAAATAAATGGAAAAGAATTCTCAAATAGAGCCACAATCAGAGGCACAAGTAGAGGGGCAAGCAGAGGCAACACAAAGCTTGTTTAATGATATGTGTACAACATTAGTTGTCTACGTCTTTGAAGATGTCTCTTACGCTTTGCCTCGTATACCAGAGAAGCCAGCATAGGTAAACACATGGGTCTTGGAAAAGCTTAAAAATCACAGAGACTAGGGCCGAATCAAGGAGGAATGTGATAATATTCATGATCCCATCATTGCAAAAAACCCTAAGACTTTGAGGGAGGTGGTTTGTGAAAGAATAAAGAAATTCATCGACCAAGAGTCATTGTCATAGAAGCTATGGGACAACGGGCTCCTACAGTACATGGTCCCGTTTGTTCACTATTTCCCATAACTAGTCAATGCGTCTATCAAAAATTTCAACCTGAGCACTAGCACCATCGAGGGTTGGAGATTAAATGTCAATATCTTCCTAGAAGCTATCTAGAATATACAGTGCATCCCTAACCCTGACTCCAGACCAGAAGAGGTAGAGCCATTCAACCCAACGAAGGGAGAGGCAATATGGAGAGGCATGAAAAAGGCTCTGGAATTTTATAACAAAGAAACCCAAAGCATTAAGGAAGATCATAAAAAGCCACCATAGATTCCAGTGCTGCACATTTCCTTCACACCAGACATGTAGGATGCATTCTCAATGTTGGCATTTGTTTGCGGCCAAAACACTGACAAGGATGTGTACAAATTTCAGTTGGTTCTGAGATTTGAGTTTTGTAAAAACATTCCTTTTTCTAGAATGATTTTTCATAATTCCTTGTTGACAAGATGATAGGGAAAATTAGGGACTACCAAACACAACGAAGGTTCAGGTTTCCTTCCTTCCTTGCTCACATTTTTTTGCACCATAACCCTGATTTCTTTAAGAAGCATGTAATATTATCTAATTTTGATGAACAAGGAAAAAGAGGCCAGCTTTTGTATGGACTCCTCTCCTCTCCTCTACATATGACTATTATGTATTTTTGGATTGCTCGACTTTTATTTTGCAAGATTTAAAAGGGGATGATGGTATCAACCGACTCACCAAGGAGAAAACAACATATATGCAAAACTTCACTCCCAATGTGACTAGTTTCTCGGAGTGGATTTCACATTCATCGAGCTATGTTGTTTTACTGGGGAACCATTTTTCCTTCCAACATGTGTCACAAATTGGGTGCTAGCCCTTGAAATTTTTCGACAAGTATCCATTATCGACTACAATTTTTTTGGGGGGAAGGCCAAGAAGAGGGGATTCTTCGGCTACCTGCTAAGCTTCAAAATGGTGGTCATGAACAAGAAACAAATGCACAAGTTGTTGGAAGATAAGCTGGCTCACCTGGGGTTGGTGATGATTTGTGATAACTAGGATTACAACCCCAAAAATGACTCGCCTAATGAATTTTTCAAGGTAATACACAACCCCTTGGTCTTATTGGGAAAAGAGATGGAACCCGTTGAAAGATCTGGATGATCTACTAGTTGATTTAATCCACATTCCTACAGAGGATAGAAGGCCTCCATGGCACAAGTTCTACTTCCCCATGGAAAAGTATGATGAAAAGAAAAGAATAGGATTCAACCTTCAAAATAAATTATTAAAAATAAAAGGATGGAAAGAGGAAAGAATCAGAGATTTCTGGGTGTACCGCCAAGAAATCAAACAACCCGAGGCCACTTATGGAAGTGTGGCATTGGATGAGGAGTTTGATAGATTGTGGAATGAGGCACACATGGATTCTGATGTGAGCGCTAATAAGGATGATGACTATAGTGAGGAGTTTGAAGAGCATATGGGAAAAGGAAAGGAGAAAGAATCAGAAGTGTCGTCGGCCTCCACTTAGCAAAAGAGAAAGGCAATGGAGCAACCTAGCTAGGTTGTTTCAAATGTATAGCTAAGTGTATCAAGAGCTTCGTGGACACTCACTTGGACTGTCACAAGGACAAGAACGACTTAAAAACAACCAGAAATCATAGAGGTGAAGGTCCCCGCCTACCAAACAACAGCGCACATAAGCAATTTCTGGAGAAAGTTCACAAGCACCCACAACAAGCCAGGAGGCCGTGGTGAGCCAGGAACCGCAATCATCTAGTTAGCAGGTAACATTTGCTCCTTCTTCTCTTTTTTCACAATATTTAGTAGCCCTTATTGTCTTTGCGACACCCATCACTACAAGTGTTGGCCCTTCCTTTTCTGTCTCTGCCACAATGGTTGTGGGAGGTTTCTCTCAGTTATCTCATGCGAGGCCATTTATCTTAACTCCTTTGAAGACCCTTACACCTTCTACCACTTCCCAATTTTCTCTTGCCTCTCTTTCCTCAAGCGTAGATGCTATTAACACCCCTCCTACTACAACTATATCGAGCACAACCCAGTTCACCTAGTAGTTGGAGTCTGCCATGAGCCCACAATCGCCGTAATAGCCAATGAGTCCTCTTGCAGGTTCACAAACCAAATTTTGGAATGTCCCTCATTTCTCCCCATTTACAGTCGATCTCCCTAAAAGGAAAGTGCCCAGAACCACTACCCTCACATTCCCTTTCTCCCTACCTCACGGTGCACCTTTCGTGGGTGAGCTAGTTTAGTCACCAGCCCAATTCATGGCACAGGGTGATGTTACAAAAGAAGCATGGGCTCTCAAGGTTTAGAAGTGAAAGGCCAAGGATGACAACAAGCTGACGGATCCAAAGGTGTATGCTATTTACAATGAAGCTCAAAATGTGATCCATTTCGCAACCATGCATTCGAACGTCCTCAAACTGCAAGGGGAGATGCAAGCTGACGATTACAACATGTTCGCCATGGGACTCGATCTGAGCATAGCTCAACCACAAGAGAAATTTGAGCTCATGGATGAAATGCAGTGGGTGGTGACCATAGACTTCCTCAAGTCTGGTCACCAACTAAAGAAGAAATAAGAGAAGCTAAAACTTGTGAAAGATAGGGTCAAGTTCCTACTAACAAAGGAAAAGGCGATGGAAGCATAATTTGCACGCTTATCAGAAAGAGCGCAAGCAACAGAGGTGGAGTAGAAAAAACTCTGAGAGGAACTTGCAAAGTTCCAATCTGTTGACCCCTCCTTGGTTGATGTGCTACAAAAGAGGAACCAAGACTATCAGAACTGGTTAACTCTGGTGGAATAGGAAGGGAAACAAAAGAGTGAGGAATTTGAACAACAACATGCTCAATTCGAGAAACAAATGCAAGAGAAAGATGTAGACTTTGGGAGCCAAAAGGCCCAATTGGAAACAGAGCTCCAGGAGGCTAAGTTTTCCCTTGAATTGGAGTCAGCAAACAAAAGTTGGCTGGGGAGAATTGGTCCAAAGAACTAAGAAACATCAAGGAACAACTTGCATCTACAAACAAGAGAGTTGCAGAATTGACGCAAGATATTGGCTCAGAAGATTAGGAGATTTCCCTTCTAAGGAGTGTTCCCTAGGCCCCTATTGCCCAGCTAGATCTCATTCCAATGGCTCAACAAATATATGTTTTGTATTGGGAAAAGGTCAAGGCCTTTTGCTTGACACTATAGCTGACACTCTAATATATGTCAGAGGCAACAAAATTGAGCAGGGAAGTTTGTGGAGCAATTGAGAAATTCCCGTAGTTCATCATTGAGAGGGTTCCTGAAGCAAAAAGTTTGCTAAGTAAGTTATACTTGGTCTCAGATAAGGCCTTAGAAAAGGTAGGGATTAAGGATTGAAAAGCTGCTGCCAAGATGACAAACAAATTCATCCACTACCACTCAGCTATCCTTTGTGCCAACACATGCACAACTACTTTGAACTTGACTATGGATAACATGCGGGAAAATTTCTCCCAGTTGACTGAGATGGGCCCACCCTCCCCATTTCTTATAGATGAGTTGGTCACCACGGTAGAGAAAATTGTGGTGAAGATTGAAGAGAAGGAGCAGGACACAACTACTTTTCAAAGTTTTAGCCAACCTTCTACCACATCAAATATTGAAGGTGTCATTCATCTGATTGCACGACTACTCTTCCAATTTGAGTGCAGGGCCAGTTTACCTATGTCGCTGCCTTATAAAGAGATGCTTAACTTGAGTGGAACGCACAAGAATTTGCGCAACATATCAAGACCATTTGAGGCTGACTAGTTGCCTCTTTAGGCAACTCTTTCTAAGCTCTGACTTCATTTCCCTATGGATGGGGGCTCTGGTTTGCAAGCGAAAGAAAATTTTGGGTTCCTCATTTCGTAGGTGAAACACCCCTAGTAGTTGCCAAAAGCTGTGAATGTAAAATTCTTCAAGCTCCCTTGGGGTGATTTTGTTTTGCTAAATACCAGCCCACATCTCATATGATAGAAGTGTTTCCCTTAGCTTTTCATCAGGCTTCTTTTTGCTAAACTCCGTCGGCTACTAGCACATGTCTGTTGAGTGCTCCTTGCATCAATTCCTTCCTTCACTCTTCTACTAGTTCCTGCCATGTTTCCACATGTCTGCATCGTGGGCTATTCATAGCTGCTTCCCTTCACTTTTTTGTTGGGCCCCATTTGTGTGCCACGTAGCTTTTGTTCGCATAAACTTTTGGAAAACCCCATAGTCGGCGCCGATAGTAATAAAGGTTGCCACGTGTCTTCCTAGTGCAAGCTTTCATCAAAGGGATGGGAGAAAGAACCACGGGCTGTGAAATTCCGCCACGCGTCCCTTCGATGAGAGTTCTATCAAAGGGAAGAATGGAGCAAGTAACGGGATGCAACATGTTGCCGCATGTTCTAACTGTTTCCATTGGGAAGCGACACTTGTCTGCATGAGACTCTTTTAGACCACTGCTATCATTCACAGGGGATGCATCTAGCTGGGGAACAACTACATGCTATGCCCAAATATTTTCTGTTACAATGGCCGAGGGGAATGATTGTTGCAACCATCATTGCTCAAGATACAAAATATTTTATGTTACAAGCTCACAAGGCAATGGATTGTTGGCTATATATACTGCTTCTTTCTTCAGAAAACGAGTTCGGAAGATGCAAAAAAATTAGAGAAATACACCAAGCCTTTTTTATGCTTTTAGATTATTGTATGGGACTTTTAGACTGTGCCATTATTCAACCTTTATGTTTTTCTTATGTTATTTGATAAAATATTGATACTGTGCCATTATTGTTATGAATTGTTCATTTGTAGAACTTCTATGATTTTAATACAAGTTTGCTGGTTTAGATCATGTATTTGAATCCTCTTTTTAGTAAATGATTGTGAAAATTATTTTATGTCATTAGATAAATTGTACAAATCTTTATCTTTGATTTCTGTTAATTCTAGAACATAGCAGTTTACCAATTAGACCCTTAAATCAAATCCCCAAAGATAGATTTATTGTGCCTATATCTACCCCTTGGTGCATCGCCTTAGTTAGATCTTTATTTTTTATATCTTCTTCCATTTCCCATTCCAAAACCCCAATTATAGAAGAAATTGACTTCTTTAAAAACCCAGAGGTCACTCAGTTTAGCGCAATTGTTCCCCCATTAACTAAGTTTCCCATAAAGGTTGTTACCTTGCCAATTTTTGGCATCAATATGACTCTATTAAATAAATGAAATTTATTTAAATAGTCAAAAATGATGAAAAAGTAAATTAATTAAATAATTTAAAGATTATTTAATTAAGAGGAAAAAATTAGGGTTTTTGATGTAAATTATGTGAAATACAGTGATATTAAGTGTTAATGATGTCGATGATGAGAAAATGTAATTCAGGATGTACGATAAGTGTTAGGTCATTTTTACATGTCTATAGTTCCCCTCTCAGGATGCTTAGGATTCCTTTTTCAGCAGGTACCTTCGTGCATCAAACCTTGCACTTTTCTCTTTCTCGTCATTTTATAGTGTGATGTGTTTGGACACTAGTGTGCCACGTGGACGTCCACATGTTGAACTAGTGTCCTATGACATTTCAACGTTCAAATGATCAGTGTCTTGCCACTTGTCAACTACTTTTGTTGGTGGCAATGGCTTGGGGCGCCTTGTAACGGCTCATGAACCTTTTTTCCCTCCCATTAAAAGTGGTCTGTTGAATCTATTTGGTATTCTTGGGTTCTATCTTGAGCTCTCTTCTCCTTCCTTGGACATTCCTTCTCTTTGCTCACTCTCTTAAGCTTGCAAAACTCCCTACAAATTCCTACAACATTCTCAAGCTCTCTTGGCAACACTCTTTGCAACTCTCTTGGATCTCAGAACTTTCTCCTCTCTTTGGATTCCTTAAGCCTTGCAGGTGATATCTCTCTTATCTTATATCTTTGAGCATCTTGGGATTCCTCATATCCCCTATCTATTACATCTCTATTTCATGATATGGGTTCTCCTCCTTGAGCGGGGTTTACTTTTATCACTCTTGCATTCATTTAATTTCTACTTATTATTTCTCTCTATCTATTTGGTTGTCCATGGAGGTGGGAACACCAAAATGAGGGTTTGACTGAAGCAAGTCCCTAAACAGCCCCAACATTTTCCCTCGGTCTTATGTGTGTAGGTGTTGAAGATATCTACTTGTTGGAGGCTTCATCACTTGGGATATTGTAAGCATTTTCTTTCTTTCCCTTAGCTTTATCATTTACATTTTACTTAGTTTACTTTACTTTATCTCAACTCTACTATTCTCTGTTACTTTCTCGCGTTCCAAGATTTCTTAGCAGTTAGAGTAGAAGTGTTCACTTTGTGTTTTTTGTAATATCCTCAATTTTTAGTTTGTACGAGACTTCAACATGCCTCTAGGACTCAGCATGTCGTGTTGTCTTTTTGCTGCACTTTCATCCTTTGGCCAAGAATTTGTCAGTTTGTCTAGAAGACCTCTATGACTTACTCTTTCTGATTCTAAAACTCCCGCTTTGTTCCTTGAGGTAGTCTGAGGTACTTTAGGGTAGTTTGTTCCTTGAGACTTTCTTGAGAATAAAGAGACTCGTGTGCAACAAATCCCCCTTCTCTACAGTACCCATTGCACACCAAGGTGCGATTGCTAGTTATACTATATATTGTAAATAAATAGTCCACATGCAAATAAAAAATAACCAAATGTTGATCAAAATGACCCATACTTGAACACATGAGAACCTTTGAATGTTAAATAAAAAATACATAAATAAATTCATGAAGAAGTGAAATAAGTATTTTTTGTCTCAAATAAAATATCATAACTATCCACTATAAGTGTGTCATTTATAAAATAAAATACTCATTTAATAAAATAAGACACTCATTTAAACAAGTATTATTATCATAGTGAAATAATATTGTTCTTATATGTACAACTATTATGGTAGCAATGTACAAGCATTGGGGTATTTCACATTAATAGTTTATCCTATCACAAATGTAAAAGGTGAGCACAATAAATACCATGTATTTTCCCATAAAATGTGAAGAATTTTCGAAAAAGTTTTAGTGTCTAGCTATTGCTCCATTTTTACTTGATATAAGTTGTATTTTAAACAACAAATAGTTTTTTTGTGTTCAACTATTGATCCATATGTGTTGAGTATAAAAGCTAGAGATATCAAATATTTATGGTTACCAATAGGTATTTGGCCCATTTAGGCTGCATATTATTTTATTTTAAATAAAAAATGATATTCTACAAGCAACAAATGATATTTTTTTGTTCAACTATTGGGGGTCCCATGATTAAGTTTTGGTCAAATATTTAAAAAGTCAAATTTTAGACACTTATGGATAGATGTGTTGATGTGGTGAGTTGCATGATGGATCACACATCCAAAATTTAGTTATAGATAGATAAGAGGCCAATCTACATTTTAAAAAAAATGAAGGTTCTACGATAGTGCAGTCAATTGCTACATGCTGACAAAGTTAGTCTACATGACTACTGACCCCTCTCCCCTATTCTTTTTAAAATTTTGATTGTATTTTACTATAATTTTTTTTCAAATATAATCATGTTTCATCAAATTTAAACTCTTTCATCTTTCATATTATCATAATTATCTTTTTAAAATAAAACTTTTAATTTTATAAGAAATTTTATTTATAATTTATTTTTAATGAAACTTGATATACACATTAGGTGGGTCCATCCTATTATTTAAATTCTATCTTGCTTTTAAATTCTAAATTAATTTTTATTATCTAAATTCTTCCTTTAAAATCTAAAATAATTTTTAGAATCTAAATTCCATCTTGCTTTTAAAATTTACAAAATTTTAAGAATTTCAAAAAAGTAAATAAAATATTATGTTTATCTTAGGTTTTTTTTTATATTAAAGCAAGGGATGATCCCATCATCTCGTAGGCTCAAAAAAACATGCATAAAACAGAGGCCAACATGCCTCAACCAACAAAACCAACCAAAAAGGAGGCATACAAGCCTTAGAGAGACATTAAAATGGTAATAAAGTTAGCAGAATAAGTAGAGGCACATAGGCCTAGAGACAAACAAAGAACAACAAAAGACAACATAGCATAGCAGACAACAATTAATCTTTAGGAGTGTAATTAGGGTAAAATCTAGGTAAAGATCATAACTCAATTAAAATAACACCCTAAGACCCTAATCAAACAATAGAGAACAAATAAGCATGAAAACAATGAAATAATGCAACGTTATCAAAATCTTCATGCCCTCAATGGTTCACCTCTATTACCCTTCTCTATTTTGCTATAAATGATCAATTCCCTCAAATATGAGAATGCAAATTTAGCCTATATCTATGATTGCAAAATATCAAAGTTAATTGTCTCAACAACATGTACTTATGGATAAACTAGATAGATGAAAACGACAATGACAAACATCTTTTATAGGAAGACAAGATAAGAAAGTTAATAGGGTTATGGCAATGAATGATTGAGATTAAATTATTTTAATCGGTGGCCAAGATTGAAAGTTAATAGGGTTAGGGAAAAGATAAGAAATGAAGGGTTGAGATTGAATAAAATAATTCAATCAATGGTTGAAATTAGACAAGAGAAAAATAGATAAGAATAAGACTGACAAAAGAACAAAATAATTCCAAAGAATCATTTAGTTTGAGAAGGAAAGTGGAGAATTAAATAATGGAAACATTATTTAATTTTAGAAGAAAAAGGAAAGTTGTCTTATTGATTAAATAGCAACTTAATTCAAAAAGTGGGAGAAAAGTAAGTCATTAATTAAATAAAATTTAATTAATTTATGGTAGAAAAGGCTAAAATGAATAATTAAATAATTGACATAATTATTTAATTATAGTGGAAAGTGATAAATAATTAAATAAATAAAAATGTATTTAATAAGAAGACAAGGTCATTAGAGATGTAATTAAATAAATAAAAATTTATTTAATTAATCAAAAGAAGAAATAGAAAAACAAAATGAATTAATTAAATAATTCAAATTATTTAATTAATAGAGGACTTTATGACATTAGACAATAAATAAATAATTACGATTATTTAATTATCAAGGATGAAAGGGGATTTGATAAAGTTGCATGCCTAAGTCAATTTATAGTGTCTAAATTTTTCCCCTCTTTGATACAATGCAGTTTATCACATTGTGTCAAAGAAAATTAGTTAAAACATGCCCCAGTGAAAGCAAGGTGGATCTATGCCCCCTCAAAAAAAAATTACAAATTTTGAAAGTCAAAAAAATTGAAAATTATTCTGATAAGTAGATCTGATAGTGGATGAATGCAAGGATTGATGAAGAGAAATGTTAGCAAGAGGAAAATGTTAGCATGGCGTTAGTGGAGACAACTTAAAGATGGATATTTCACTATCAAGGCTTTGCAATAATCATCATTGGGTGGTAAAATATGAAAAATGGACAACAAAAACTATGATATGATATAGAACATGGTGTGCAAGGTCATCCACTTGCAAAATAGATAGTCACAGACAAGGAATGTCCCAACTCATACTAAGGGAAATTTTTCCCTAGTCTTTTTGTCAGCACAAACTGCAAACAGTCAAGAAAAGATGAGTCATGAGACATCATCGCTCCTCTAAATCCTTTGTGGGACATCTTTGAGGCATCTAGTAACATAACTCAAAAGAAAAATCCAAAAAGATAAGAAAAAATAGGCCAAAAAAGTCAACGACCATTTAGAGTGTTTACCCAAAATTGTTTGCCAATGTTTGATTAGGTGAGTGACAGGTTCATTTTTTGAAAAATCCTAGATTTAGGAGAAGAAACATGTTGTATAAGATTTCAAGTCTGGTTTCGACCATGTAACTACTTGTATAAGGCGAGTGATAAAGTTTGAAAAATGACAATGTCTGGTTTTAGGAAGGACACATCTTGTATAAGACATAGTTTTGATTGTTTGATGTTTGTTTAATTTGACAACTTGGCTGATTTGACTTGAAGATTAGTTGGCTTGCTTGTCTTGTTGATTCATGATTTGTGTTGAAGTTTTGATGAATGTTTGTGTCTATGTTGACTATGTCCAATTTATTATGACTAACATGACAAACCCTAAAGGACTGACCTAGGGGGCCTCAGGGACCTATCGACATACAACCTTGCCTACATAACAATGTGCAAAGACCTCGTAGTCTAACATGATCGAACTTTGTTTTGTTGAAAAAGGACTAAATCATGATTTGAATTTGACCAAACTTAAAAGGACTGACCTAATGCCTCGGGGGCACATTGATAGATGGCCTTGCCTACGTTAAGTCACAGAGGCAACATAGTTCGATTAGACTTGGATTGACATGATGTGACAATGACTCTATTTTTGGGTTTTTCGCAAGGTATTTGGATGTTTTTGGATTTTGACATATTTTGGTTTTTTATATTTTATGATTTTTTTTAGATTTTGTTGTTTTATGATTTTTTTGTCTTTTTTTGTTTTATGATCTTTTTGTCTTTTTGTAAGATTATCTGGATGTTTTTGTATTTTTCAGAATATGTGACCTCCAATGTCAAGATGAGAATCCCATGAAGACACAAGCCAAGTATTTTCCACCAGTCAGGTATAAGACCAATTTATTAAGGGTGAAATGGGACGAGTGTTATGGTAGGTAGATATGAAAGGTGAAAGATGCAAAATGTCGATCATTCGTAGGCCATGAGTAGGACAAAAAAGCATTATTATGGATGATATGGGGAAGTTTGGATATGAAATTATTATATATGGTCACTATAAGGATCAAGAAAAATTCACGTGAAAGATGCCTACAAGCAAGCAAGAAAGCGTGCTCAAGAATCCAAGGACAAACATGATCTTGCCCCTAGTCAAGCTGAAAACCAATTGACAGGTGATGATGATGACAATATTGTTTGACATGGGAAGGATGCATCCCGAAACAACATGAGGACTGGGAAAGACATATCCCATTGATGACAATGTGAGTAAAGGATCAAGGTCCGCATCAAGGCTAGGAACAAAGCCAAGGAATGTTTTAGATGATGTACTAAGTTGCATAGCAAGATTGTGTGGATTAGGCTTGTTGCATTTGGAATGAATTCTTTTTAGGATTGAATGAGATGATGGAAGGATGTTGGATAAGCGAATTAGAATCCTTAAACCAATGACAAGGGAAAACCATGTTCAACAATAGGTATGGAAGGATAATGGATTGATTTTGGGGATAGGAGACATGGGGATTATTGGCTGGGAGAATTAGCATATGATCTCTAGGGACTATGTCGCATAGGAATAATTAATTTTCTCCAAGGTATGGGTTTGGATAATGTTATGAAGGCTATGACATGATATTTCATGGATAGTGTATGACCAAAGGATAGACATGTCAAGAGTTTTCCCAAAGCAAGATTTATGTTTGTACCCCAGTCCTTATCAAGATCAAAGTAGGTGGGAAAATGGATGGAAATGATAGGGCTTAGATGGATAGAAGGAAATGTCATAAGAAATGTCATGCGAAGGGTATGGGAGATGAGACAACTTTCCCCCAAGTGTAATGGTCCACATAGATAATTGATCTTACACATTATGCCCGTTTGCTAGGTTTTCATCATGGTACTTATCCAAAGCGCCATAAAAATGGTTTTCACTATTACACGAAATTTTTCTCTTTACTATTTCTTTTTCTTTTTCTTTTTTTTTTCAATGTCACCAAGATGCCTGTTTGCCAGGTTTTTATCAAGGTGACATTTTTTTATTTTTTATATTTTTTATATGGACTTGATGTTCTGGATGATCCATGATTGTTCTAAATCCTTTGATGGTGTTGATGTAGATACTGTTGCCATGATATGCCAATAGTGACCCTTATGGAGTAGTTGTCTTGTCAGGATCATAACACTTGCATACAACTGATCGATGTCATTGTGATCCTTTTTGATACTAGGTTTGGCATTATCAAAATATGCCCATTGTGATAGAAATCCATGGGAGTCCTTATGATAAAGAGTTGCTGCCAAGATTCGACGAATTTGTGAATTAGGATTTTTGGAATGTAGACAAGATTTTGGATTATGATGGGTGATGGTAGATGTGGAAGGGTTATTTGGATGTTTGGATGTAGTAATTTTTATTTTCCAAACTTGGAATGGTGGATGAAGGAGTTTGGAATTTCAATTGGGATAGTGTTTGGAACCATGAATTTTATATGCCTTGTGTGATGACCATTTTGAAGGAGGTGGAAATTTGTTATATGTGGGAGGCCTCTTTTCTTGTGGCTCCACATTTTGATTGGATATTGGAATTGAACTCTTTTCTTTACTTGATCCATTTTTTCTGGAATCCATTTTAACTTCATTTTTCCACTTGGATTTTTGTATTCAATGGCCTTTGATATTTGATTTTGGAATTTAGACTTGTAAGACTCTTGTTTTTGTTGGTTCGAACTGATGGGTTTAATTATGTTGGAATGATGGTTTATGGCATGGATGGGAGGATTGTTGGCAGCAACCTTATGACAAGGACTACTCATGACACCCATTTTGATGTTTGTACTGGATAAAGTGTCCCCTAATGTCATGGAGGTATCACTAACATTATTTGATTTTAAGATTGAAGAATAGCCAAGACCTTGATGTCTAGGATTTTCATAAAACTGTATTGGTTCTTGAATGCCTTGCTCATGTAGGCCTAGTCCTCTTCTTTGATACAACATGCTCTGAAATATTTTATTTGCGATGGGGTATTTGTTATTTTGGAAGCAAGATGTGAACCCATCATTGTGGATGTGGAAGTTGATGCTTGGAATATTCTCTTATGTGAGAAATCCTGATTTGATAAAAGTGGATGATCCTAGTTGATAGGATATTTTGGCATTATCATTTTTATGCTTGTGTTTTCTTGGTCATTTGGGATGTCGATTTGATCCATGGTAGCTTTTGCATCTTCTTCTTTGAATCGATCAGTAATAGCTTCTTTATGTTCTTCTTGATCCATAGTAGCCTTTTTTTGTTCTTCTTTGACTTGATCCATGTCATTTGTTTGATTATCTATGTGTCTAAAGGAGGAAAGTGTCTCATTTTTGGAAATGGAGGCACTTGAAGTTTGGATAGGGTCAACTTCAAATGTTTGGTCACGAATGGTATAAAGGTCAATGAGCAGATCGTTTTGGATTTCATGATCAATGGTAGGGTTTTTATCAAAGATAGGTTTGTCTTGGGTGACATGATTGTCTAAGAGGATTTCTTGGATGGGCTTAAGGATAGGATCATAAAAAGGAGTACTTTGACCTTGACATAAATGGGGTTCTATGTTATCATGATTTGGACTTTTTGCTTGACATATATCCTCAAGTGTAGGTAATGGGATGTGTTTTTGGACTGTTAGAATTTGCATGACTAAATGTATTTTCATAATTAAATGTATATTGGGATGGAGTGGGTTGGAATGGATTAGTGGATGAAGGACTAGAATAGGATGTAGAGACTTGTGATGTATTGATAGGTGATGGACTAGGATAGGATTTGGAGGCTTGGAAGGAATTAGTGGAAGGTTGGTTTCCATTTTCTAGGTTAGGATAAGGAAGATTAATGGATGTTTGTTGGGGATTAATGGTATGGATTATGTTAAGTGACTCTTGATAGTGAGGATAGATGGATGGAGGACTAGAGCTTATGGATTGTTGGTAATATGGGTAGATAGATGGATGACTATGGGTTGTGGGTGATTGGGATGGAGAATTGATCCATTGTCTCTTGAATTCTATGGCTTGTTGGTATTGAACATTGCGGAGTAATTGGTATTCAACTTGACTACGAAGCATATCAAGGTGAATTGATGACATGGTGGTGAGGTGAAGTCTAGAAAATGACAATGCAAAGATATGGCTTAAGCCTAAGGTATGTAACCTAAGCTATGTTTTGGGTTTTTCAATATATAAGGATGTCTAATGAGGATACCAAGATAAAGATTCAATGTGACAATAATCAAGATGTGGATAAGATGATGTCACAATGATCGTTTAAACCTATGGTATGTCTAAAGTATGCAAGTAAACTATGTTTTTGGATTTTTCAAGGTATAAGGATTCCTAATGAGGATACCAAGATAAAGAGTCAAGGTGGCAATAGTCAAGATGTGGATAAGATGTTGTCACAATGATCTAAACTTAGGGTATGTCTAAGAATAAGGTATGCCAAATGTGATGCAAAGATGAATGGATGATGGGGGATGGGAATGGCAATATGACCTAAGATGATGACTAATATTATGACAACTAAGCACCTTATGGTAAATCTAAGGCAAGACTACCAATAAAAATAAGATAGCCAAGAATACAAATCTGATTTTTCAAGACCTCAAGGATGACAAAGACTGAAATGACATAAAATGATACAAAGTAAGGTCAAGATAAATCTAATTTTGTAACCTATGGATTGCTCTAAAGTCTGATGAATTTCTAAAGCCAAAGTTTACAACAAGGTGTATGCAAGCTACGAGATGACCTAATGTTTGACCTATGGAAAATACAAGTAATGAAAAGGTGGAGAAATGGATGGACTGAAAATGACAAGTCTGGTGATTGCAAGTCTATGATCAGAGGACAAGATTATACTCAGGAATTGATCAGAGAGTGGACTATCTCAGTTTTCCCTAAAATTTTCAAAAATAGGAAATTGTGTTGTTTTGAATATCAGTTGTGGTGTTCTAGGAATCAATTGTGATTTTTTGTGAGTTAGTTGCAATTTTATGAACAACAGTTGCGGTGAATGACAGTCAGTTGTGGTGCACAGTTTCTTTTCACCTAAGTTGAATGTGTTTGACTCAATTTTGGATATGATTTTGGAAAAGTAGGAATAGAAAACATTGTAAATAGTCTAAAAACACTTGGGATGGTCTAAAAATGTCTAAAAGTATGGTCTTAATGTGTGTGTTCTTGAGGTTAGTCACCTAAAATTTCCACGGGTATAGCACATATCAAATACAATATCACACATAGAAAACACTTTTCTATCCCTAAAGGAAATGGCCAATGGCGACACTCTTAGACCCACTCTAGGAATTTCCTTCGACGCAAGGGAGAGAAACCCTTTTGGGTTATGTATCACCTTTTGTGTACGATAGTGGATAGGTAGGGGCCTCTTGCTATGGAAAGATACCACAAATCACCCTCTTCATGGAAAGTGACAAGCGAAAAAAGAAAGTAACTTATGCAAGCCAGGGATTTCCTGTCTCACTGAAGGGAGCCAAATTTGCTGGGTGTAAAAATATTATGGGTGTGATGCTACACCCCTGCACTAAGAACATCGCCAAAACTCAATCATAAGGGTGGCTTCTAGCTAGTTTGGATATTAGTCACAACTCAGGGACATGGAACCTCACGAGCGTCAAGCAAGCCACTTAAGGCTTTAATAACTCCTACTAGGGGCTCTTATACTTTTTATGGTAGTACCCTGTTATGAATGAAACTGTACGGCTAAGGCCTACATACCATGAGGACTTGACGTTTCATCTTATCCTTTTATATACCGACCCAAGGGAAAAACCGATTGGAGTCACCTTTGAGTTTTTCGTACTGATCTGTCTCTTAGGTAGGCCCTTCTAAGGGTAAAAAAAAAGAAAGACAAACACAATGCCTTTTAATCCCCAAGATCACACAAGGTTCTAGGAGAGAGCATAATGTGTTTTCCTTACACTAGCATGGTGTTCATTTCCCTTAATGCATTCATATGTGTGGGTGATAGTGCAAGTGTCAAAATATGTTTTTGATTCTCAAGACTGGGGCAACTCTGCCCTTAGTATGAGTCAGGACATTCCTTTTCTGTGATTGTTTGATTTGGAAATGGATGACCTTGCACCATGGTCTATATCATACCATGGTGTTTGTTGTCCATTTGTCATATTTTACCACCCTTGCATAGTAAAATATTCATCTTTAAGTTGTCTCTACTAATGCCATGTTAACATTTTCCTCTTGCTACCATTTCTTTTATTCCATCTCTTCATCATTCTTATCTATTTTCCTCTATTCTTTATCTTTCATCATTTATTCCTCTCATCCATTTCGAGAGTACACTCGTATTCTTTAAATCCACATGTTCTCTTGAGGGGGTATAATACCACCACCTCCTTGTCACCCTTCCTCATCCTGCTCACATCGAGGCATATTTTGACTGAACTTCTTTGACACAACGTAATAAACTGCATTGTATCAAAGAGGGGAAAAATGTAGACACTAAAAATTGTCCCAGGCCTGCGCACTTTATTTTCTTCATAAATTCCTCTTCTGTCCTTGATAATTGAATAATTTTAATTATTTAATTATTGTCTAATATCATAAGTCTGCTATTAATTAAATAATTTTAATTATTTAATTGATGCATTTCTATCTTTTATTTCTTCTTTCGATTAATTAAATAAATCTTATTATTTGATTGCATCACTAATATCATTTTCCTCCATAATCAAATAAATTTATTTAATTATTTCATCGTCTTTCCTACTATACTTAAATAATTATGTCAATTATTTAATTATTCATTTAGCCCTTTTCTATCATAAATTAAATAAATTTAATTTAATTTATGACTCATTAACTTGCCTTTCTCTCCCACTTTTTGAATTAAAATTGCTATTTAATCAAAAAGACAACTTGCCTTTTTCTTCTAAAATTAAATAATGTTTCCATTATTTAATCCTCCACTTTCCTTCTCGAACTAAAGGATTCTTTAAAATTATTTAGTTCTTCTATCAGTCTCATTCTTATCCCTTTTGGTCTCATTTAATTTCAACCCTTGATTGAAATTAATTCATTCGATCTCCACCATTCATTTCCATATTTCTTTCTATAAAAGACACATTCCATTGTCATTTTCATATATCTAGTTTATGCATAAGTACATGTTGTTGAGACAATTAACTTCAATATTTTGCAATCATAGACATAGGCTACATTTGCACACTCAAATATGAGGGAATCAATCACATTCTAGCAAAATGGAGAAGGGTAATAGAGGTGAATCAATGGAGGCATGAAGACTTTTGTAATAGTGTTGTATTATTTCATGTTTTTATGCTTTCTTTGTTCTCTATTGCTTTATTAGGGTTTTAGGGTTTGAGTTTAATTGATTTAATACCTCTACCTGGATTTTATCATTGAATACAAGGAGTACTAATTAGGTCCCAATCAACCTTTCATTTTTCAAGAGCGTCCTTCCAATATTTCTCCTTGATGTTGTCTGTATTGGTCATCATCTAAGCTGCATCCTCTTGGTGTTTTCCCATTTTTTTCTTGATTTTCCTAATATTAGTTTTGCTAGAAACGGTGTTTAAAATAGCCTGATGCATGATCCCATCAATAATTGAAGTGAATTTTCCTATAGCCTCTTCCAAAGTTGAAGCCCTATCCTTCATGGTATCATAATCACCATCATCTTTAGTTCTTGAAATGTAACTGTGCAACTCCATTGTTTAGTCTTTCATATTTTATAGAGGCTTAGAGTAAGTCTCTTCCTCTTTTTTGGTTTCCTTCATCTCCTCATTAATATTTTCCTTACCATCCTCCTACTCCAAATCAAGAACATTTGTTTCTTCTTCATTATTTTCCTTGTAGATCTCCTCCTCCTCGATGTGTTCCTCTTCTTCCACCATGCTAACCTCTTATTCTTTCTCTTCATGTTTTCTATTATCCAGGCTATCCTCTTCATAATCAAGGAAAAAATCTTCGTTAGAGGATCCCAACCCCTCTTCCTCAAGGGATAGTTTGTTTCCTTTGTTATCATTACCTTTGTTTTAAAGACTAGCATGGGATAACTTGGCAGACCTCCTCTCACTCAACCTACCACTGGTTAAGCTCTTTTGGCAAGGCTCTGGTTCATCACCAATCTCTATAGTAATAGAGCTAAAGGGGTCTGTCTTTTTATTTTTGGAGTCAAGAAGAGGAGGAGGGGCTTTCCTTTTTAGTGGGTGACACTCTTCAACACATCGATAGAAGATGGTTTTGGGGAAACAACAAATATTAGGACCCCTTTTTAGACTTGGATTTCAAACTCAAAGGAGGGGTATTTGGGGAGAACAGAGCTTTGTTTTGAATCATCTTGATTTCTAGGGGATTAACATAGGAGGTAGGGTTTGGTTGGGGGTGGTGGTGAGCACAAATTTGTAAAGGGTAAGGATTAAACCTTGATGAAGATGTGGAGAAGCCCCTTTGGTAGTGTAGGACATCAATGAGGAAAGTAGATAAAAGGGAAGATTAATCCATTCTTTATGGTAGATGTGATTCAAAAAAGGAAAATGATAACCATGAATAGTCTTAAATATTCCTTGTAGGGTAAAATAATGCATGATGTGGAGACTTACTAGACTGTAGGGCACAATCATCTTCTCCCTATTGAAACTAATTTTTCCTCTTTTTCAAGGAACTTATCCATGAAGTTCTAACACTTGCCATTGTTGACCTTGGAAAATTTGATTCCTTTGCATTGTAAACTAATACAAATTCTACAATAAGGTGAGTAGTCACCTCAAAATGGACTCCTCCAATAGAAACCTTACCAAATTTGCAAGAATTGTAGGATTTAGAAGTGAGGACATCGTCATACCCTTGCATAGCCTTGAAAAAGGGCATAAGGCCAACCTCCTCGAAGATTTTCCAAAGCTAAACATTTTTTTTAGAGGGATACAAGAGAGCGGTTTAGAACATTTTTTAGGTCCTCCCACGTTTCTAGTAGAGTTATTTTGTAGAAGATGAAGAAACACAAAAGACACTGTTAGCTTAAAGCACAAACCAGGAGAGATGATGTTTATATTGCGAAGGGAACCCTTGTCAAAAATTCTTCCATTTAAAGAGGAGGAAATGTAATTTGTGGCATGTGTTAGAAATCTGAAATAGATTGAATAACCCAATAAATTTTTTAAGAGAAAATAAAACTTACATAAACTAGAAAAACAAAAGAATGCAAACTAGGACTTTGAGAGATTATGCAATTTTGATGTGACAATATTGCACTAAGAGATTCCAGGCCAAAAATATACAATGCAAAGATGCATAGAAGATACAATGCATGAATCAATGCAAATACAAGCTAGCTAGTGAGTTTATATAGAACTAAGGAGAGGATGTAGGTGGAAATTCCAACCAATAGGAATCAACCAAAAAAAGTGGATATGGACCACCAAAAGTGGAAAATGGCTCCACCCTTTAAGGGGACACCACACACTTATCTCCTAGTAATAAACTCATTTTATTATCTTAAGAAAACTTAATTAAATGTAGGAAAAACCTAGGACTGAGGGAAAATAAATTAACCCTTTAGGAAAATAAAAACCTACACCAACACCCCCCTTAAGCATAGCTTAGGAGGATGCAAAACATGATGGGTACTGGAAAATGAGGCCATGTTAGGTACCCATGTATATATAAAATTCCCCACCAAAGAAGAATAAGCCACCCCACCAATAGTGGAGAACACCCCCTAGAATAGAGAGAGAAGAAGAGAAGGACTAAGTAGCCTCCCTCAAAGAGAAGATCCAATGGTAGATGCTCAAAACTGAATTGAGATGATGGTCCATGATCCTGGAACAACATTCCTCCCCTTAGGAAGAAACACAACCAAAGGTGTATGCAAGCTATCTTCCAAGTCCTAAAAAGAATATGCAGGAAGAAAGTGCAATACGTATGAAGTCTTTGAAGTCAGCTCAAGTGTCCCCGTGTTGATGCTGAAAGTTGTCACAATCAAATCAGGTTTCTAGGCCACATTACTGAAGATGACAAATTAGAATCTCCTAGAGACTAATGTAGAGCATAATCCAAAGAAGATTCAAGTATCTTATCTAAAGATGTCTCCTCCAAATGTTGATCCAAAGTATCCACAATTATATCAAAATGTGATGAATGATCATGTAGATAATGAACAAGAGGGTCAAAGTGTTCCCTCACAACATCTGAAGAAAACTCAACTGAACATTGAAGAGAAGATGAATATCATCAATAGTGTCTCCCAAATCTATAGTATGTGTTGGCAAGAGACATTGCACATGTTTTCTGGTGTTGTCATTGATGGAAACCCTTGTCAACTAGTTGATCTTCATGTCATCATTTACTCATATCGGTAGACAGATTGAAGATTAGTGATTATCTGTTAAGCTAGAATAGAGTATCCGGTAGATTTGTGTTCTTTGATTCATAAGCAAATTTTTTGTTAGTATTTTGTGTTGTGGATCTCAGGGATGATTGGTTGATGCATTATCTATGTTATCTATAAATCTTTGTGCCTCGTATCAATTTGAGTATAAGTTAGAAGATCTGGTTGACTAATTTTTTGTTCATCAGTGTATGAAGGCCGACTTGGTGGATGTAGTGTGTCGCAAATATTTGAGGAGTTATTGTTTAAGTGTTTTTGTTTTTGAGCATTTTGATTTGGGTCCTCACTATGTTGTGGCCAACTTTTATGGATGCGCATTGAATATTATGCATGATTTTAGCTAACCGTTTGTTAATATTTCTTATTTTGTTGAAGCCGACATGAAGCGATTAAATCCCTTGTAGCGGATATATATAAGTGATTGATTATATCATTTTGGTGCATGTTCTATGTGAGTTGTTGTATGTTGCAAATGTTAGAAGGTTTGTAGAGTGATTATGCATAGTTTCACTTGTGCATTAAGGATTTTTAATGTGAGTTGAAGAACATAGAAAAAGAGTAGAATCAGTTAGAAGGTCTAGAATTCAATTGTTGAGCCTAACCAGAACTGTAATAAGGCATTTGTAAATGCTACTTTCTCAGTTCAAATCTTTGGAAGTATTCCAAACTTTTGTAAGGCAGTGAGCCTTTATGTTTTTGAGCAGTGAGCTCTAGGGAGTGTTCCTGAATGCAAGTTCATTTTTATTTTGTAAAATTTTCTTGAGTATACTCAGAACATATTGTGGATTGACCTCCACCATGGTTTTTCCCCTAATAGGGTTTCCACGTAAAAAATCCTTGTGTTATGGTTTTGTGGTTATATGTCTTATGTTCATGCATCTTTATTTTGGTTGAATGTTGTAAGTGCTTTAGAGATCATATTAATAAAGTTAAAAATTTCACAACACTGATTCACACCCCCTCTCAGTGTTGCTTGATTCCAACAGTATGTGCCTCCATAAACAAATCTTAAATACCTATCAAGAGATCATCCCATAAAGTTGAATCTCAAAGACAATGTATGTACTACTACAAAGAATCATTGGAAGCTTTCAAATAAGCAACACTAGAATCTGAGATAACAACAATAGATGAAGGAGATGAAATGCAAGGTTCAAGAACTAGATCACTTGTGAGTATACCCAAGTTCAAGTAACCAAAATTCCCCTCAAAATCAAAATCCACACTAGAAGTATGAACATCATCCAAAGGATCAAAGCCATCATGAGGAACAAAATCTGAAAAGGAATACAACTGAGATGCATGCCAACCATCCTAGTAGCAATTATCTCTCTGCTATCCAAATCTCTAATAAAAATTGAATCAGGATTGAATTCCATAGTCTTTCTTGCTCCATTATGAGTAACTTGATAGATAGAAATAATATTATTAGAGAAATGAGGTATGCACAATACATCATTGAAAGTACCATACCCTATATCAATAGATCCCTTCCCAATTACATTCATAAATGTATTGTTACCCATGAAAATAGGTGGCATAACACAAGGCTCAAAAGAAGATAACATGGACTATGAAGAAGCCATATGATGAGAAGCTCCTAAATCTAGAAGCCATCTCCCTACTCTAATACTTGTAGTAGCACAAAGATCTCTTCCTTTATGTTTTTCTAATGTAGAAGCATAACTAGCATGACCTTTTTCCTTTTTCTTTATAGATTCATGTTTTGATGAAGATGGAGATTCAATGACCACTTTATTACTCTTCTCAAGAAGATGTGTGAGGTGATCAATTTGTTTCTTCATACATTTGTGTTCATCATGACCAAATTTCTTACATTTTACTTCTCCTTCTTAGATTTTCCTTGATTTGGAGAAGGTTTAGTGTCTACATATGAAGCATTCTCTCCTTGAGTATTTTGTTTCTTACTTTGTTTTCCATTATCTTTCTAATATTTAGTGCCTTCACTTGAAACCAAGGTGTGATACTTAGAATTTGCACCTATAGTGAAGTGGACTACCATTCATGCATTTTTTTCCTTGTCACAACAAAATGGATGGAGTGGACATGAAAATTGTATTCTTGAATGGCGATCTCAAGGATACAATGCATATAACTCAACCAAAAGGATATGTAGTCAAAGTTCAAGGAAAACAAGTGTGCAAGCTTATAAATCATTGTATTGTTTGAAGCAATTCCCAGGAGCATGGTATGAAAAATTCACCAAACAAATCTTGATGATGAATTTCATGCACTTTGAATTTAATGATGCAATTATTTTTTTCAAAAAAGTTGACAGTATGGTTGCATACCTGGTTTATGAGGATGGCATATTCATAACTAGTAATAATTAACAGTACATTGCAATTGGGAAAGAAGAATTAAAGAAAAGGTTTGAATAAGTAACTTGGGACACCTTCATAACTATTTGGGTATTACAGTGATTCAAAAACCCAACCATATCTTTGTTTCCCAACAAACATATACCAACAAAATTCTAAGAAAATTTCAAAAATCAAAATACAAACCACTCAATAACTCCTATGGAACAAAGTTTGAAACTAACATGAGATCATATTGTAGAGTTTGTTGATGCAACTAAGTACAACCAACAACAATACCAATTGTTTCTTTTCTTGTTAATGCCCTCTCTAGATTTGTGCAATAGCTAGAGAAAATCATGGGTGGCAACAACAAGAGTTCTTTGGTATCTAAAACAAACTTAGACCTAAGGGCTCCGATATTTTAAGGCAAAATTTTTTAGATGAGTTGGTTATTCAAATTCTGACCATGCAGTGATTTGGAAGATGGGAAATCTACTTCAAGTTTCCTAAGGTATCGAGGGTTAACAATCATCTCTTGGAAATCTAAGTAGTAACCAATGTGAGCTCTCTCAACAAAAGAAAAATATATGACATTTTCCAAGGAAACTTTAAGGAAATGTTATGGCTCAAAAGAATTCTTGAATATTTTCAGAAACAACAGGTTTCATCAATAGCTATCCTAGTTGACAAGACATTTGCAATCAAAATAGCAAAAAAAAAAAACCTTTCATGATCAAACCAAAAACATCAACAAAAATTTTCATTTGATTCAACGTCTTATGAAAGATGGTCACATTCAACAAAGGTATTTTCCAACTATAAATCAGCCAACATATATTCTCACCAAGTGCTTAGACAAGAGAAGTTTGAGAAGATAAAAAAATTATTAGCTTAACTATAACCCCTTCAAATTAAGGGGGGGAATGTAAATTGTAATCAGGTTAATCCTATGGGGTAACATAGCATTCAATTTTGATAGTTTTCATTTTTTATTTTATTCATGGAAGTCAAATCATAAATCCCACCATAATTTAGAGAATGTAGCTACTTTAGAGTAAAGTATATGCCACACAATAGTCAAGTGGAAAATGTTTGTACATCAACAACAATGTTTCCAGCACCATGTAAATAATCATATACTACACTACTCAATATAATTTCTTCCAATATTATTATATTTTTCTTTTTAATTATAAACAAAAGAAAAAAGTTCTTTTGCACTAGATTGTAAAACCAAATTTTGATGTAATTTCTTACCAAGAGCTCATATTCTTCCAAAAATTTATAGAGATGAGCATATCAACATTAACCAATTTTCCACCAAGTCACTCTGAGTGCCTCAAACCTCATGGATTTTGAATTTTTTTTTTTTTTCCAAATTACTAGCTAAAGTCGTGAAATGATTAAATCTCCAAAACTATTAACTATATGACTTTAAAACTTTCGCCATCAAATATAGAATAGAGTTAAAATTTTGTCAATAAGAAGGTTTTCTATGAAACCTCAACAATCTCCTAAGACAATTTTTTTTGTGTGATTTTGATTGTGCATTTGCTCGGGTGCTCCTGCATCAATTGTATTGCTTGGTAGACTTTAGAAAGGCAATTGACTCTCTTTAGAGACATGATCTTTTCCAAAAACTATGTGATATCAGTGTCTTGGATTCTCTTTCTATTGTTGTCATGAGGTTGGTGACCATACATGGTTGTTATATACCACACCAAATTTTTATTCCTCATGAATGCATTGAAGATATACTATAATGGATTAAGTGATGACGCCATGTTTTGGTGAAAGGGATCCAAAAATTATGCAAATTTTGAATTATACAATTTATTCTAGAAGCTTTTTTCCTGAATGTATGTTTTCTTTGACATTAAAATTAATTTTAGAACATATAAATTTGAGTTGGGTTTACTCAAATTAAAGCCTATTCTCTGGCTCATTTTGCACGACCCTGCAAGATAGTAGAGCCTTAAAGAAAAATTTAGAAAATAACATAATTTTAAGAATTCTTAGAAATTTTTTTTTAGACACCTTAACATAAAAAAGTGAAGATGAATAAAAATTACCCTAGAGCAACTCCAATATTTCTTTTCCCATGGACCTTTGTACACAGAGCCGATTGTAGTAATCTCCAATCCATCATTCTCATCCCCTACTCCCTTACTCTTTCCCATTATTTCCATGGCAGAAATAATGCTCCTTGCTTTTTCAATCTTCTCTACCGCCAAAATATTAAAGGTTTTCCCACATATTTAATCAAGGGGGTTGACCTAGTTGAACTTGGCCCTTAGTATCTAGTGATCTTGCAAGGTGCTTTTAAATATAATGAATTCTTAACAATCAATAACAAATAGATGCTATAGTTAATTAGATAGCACAAGTATGCACTACACTAGATTAGGGCTATATGTTAGAAATTGAATGTGTACAACACAAGATTAATCAAAAGCTATGAAATCAACCATAGAGGAACACAAGTCTACATTGAATTCCAAGCAACGAGCACAGTTGGGGTATTTGTGTTCCATACCTAGAAGATTGAGTTATGTGTTGCATTAGGTTTTATCTTCGTCACGTCCCCAAGAGTTGAGTACACCTATCACTTCACAATGTTTTCCTAATTTAACATTGATTTGAATGTTATATCATTCCCAACTATCATTACATTAATATAGGATAAGTAGTGTTTGATTGTATTCAATTTTTTAATATTCAAAGATTTACCCTAGGGAAAAGATCATTTACCTTTAGGCTTTTTGTAAACCCATTTGGTCTTACCCGCCAATGGTTTTTTCTTAGAGGTCATACCTTCATTGTTTTTAAGGAATAAGATTTGTAATTTTTTATTACATTATCATTTTTCAAATCTCGGTAAGGTTTGTGTTATTTCATAATTACATATCTCCTTGTAATTTTTGTATCTTTGTGAACTTCATTTTTGCACACTCTACCCACCCTTTGATACCTTATGAGGGTTTTTTTTATCAAATATGATACATAAATATGTTGGACTTAGGGAACACTAGAAGGGGGGGGGTGGTGAATTAGTGTTCAACGAGATTTAAATTTTAATTCTGATCATAAACCATTTACAACACATAAATAGAAATAAAGATGCAAGCACATGAACAAGATAATCAAGGCACCATAACGAAAAATATTTTTATGTGGAAACCCTGTTAGGGGAAAAACCATAGTGGAGATTAATCCACAATTTATACTCTATTAAAAGTATGAAGAAAAGGGAATGCACATGCATTCAGGAACACTGCTTAGAGCTCACTGCTCAAAACAAGGCTCACTGCCTTACAAAATGTTTGTGATTACAATAAAAGGTTGAACTGAAAGGATAGCATTTGCATATGCCAAAATATAGTTCCGGTTAAGCTCATAAATCAGATTATGGACTTGCTAATTCCTTTTGGACTTCACTCTGCCTTGCTCTAACTTGCTTCCACAAAATCTTAATGCACAAGTGAAATTGTGCATAACTCGCTCAATCACCCTTTTGATATTCACACATACCCTGCTCTACTCATTTCGCACACACACACACACTTCAAAATGAATTACTGATCTCATATATATACTTGCTACCAAAATTTCAATTACTCCAAGTTGGCTTCAACAAAAAAAAATATTCTTCACATGTCGGCTCAAATCATGAGCAATATTTTATGCGCACCCACACAAGTCAGCTAGACTATAGCTATGACCCAAAACAAAATAACCAACACAAGAAACAATTAATCAATTACTCCTTATACATTAATGCGACATTCACTAGGTCGGCCACAATGAGGAAATAAACAAAAAACATCTTTTGGATCTCCAAGCTCGTACACTGATTAATGAAACATCACAAAACTTACCAATAAGGTAACATATATGCAACATTCACTACCCACAAAAAATATGGATCCAACATCACAAAAAAATGATGATATAGGGATCAACTGAAGTGAAGCATATAGATCAACTAACTGTCTAGATACCCTGTTCTTTCTGCTTTCTGCCAGTAGAACACTGTTCTCTACTTTTCCTGCCGGTATGAATAAATTCTGATATGTGGATTGGGATAATGACTTCACTTGCCATCAATGACAACACTAGAAGCCATATGCAAAAAATCTCCCCAAGCCATATGCCAACAATCTCCCCCTTTGGCATTAATGGCAACACTTAGTGAAAATGACTAAGTGTCAAAACTAGAGATACACTGCCAAAATTTCAAAACTTTCAAAACACAACTTTCTTTCAAAACACTGCTCCCCCTTAAAATGTCAAGGAATTTTTCACAACACTCTCTCCCCCTTTAACATCAATGACAAAGTTTCACTGCTTTCTCTCTTCCCCTTTGCTAATTAGAAATAGGATCAAAATTTGAAGAACTACAACTGCTGCACAAGTCAGAAAATGATTTTATACTTATCTTTCATTTCTGAAAGAAATTTCTTCCAAGCATCTACTGTAATCCCAATGATTATGATCAAGCTATTGTTTTCTGATGTCCAGTTGATGATTTGGATGAGGGATTCTAGAATTGTAATCACTTCTTCTAACTTTTCTCCTTTCCTCAGAACCTCAATTAGCTGCTCCATTCTGCCTTCAGTTAAATCCTTAACTTTCCAGAAAGTGTCCATAAGAGTTTTTTCTGGAAAAGTGAACTTTTGCATACTCAGTCTGTAACTCCTGAATCCTTTTCTTGATTGCACCGTCCTGGTCCTGAACCATGTTATAATCTTGACCAATTTTTTTCAACTCACTTTCAATCTGCTCTAGCTTGTCCTTGTATCTCCTAACAACACAAGGCCAATGAAGAAAATAATTATAGATGTTATTTGCTAAGTCAATGAATTTCCTCAACACATTTTTTTTTAATTTGATAAGGGATAGCCTGAACTACTCCTTCAAATGTAGAATTATTTCTTCCTCTTTCTTGTCCTGAGGCTTAGAGGCCATAGCCTCCCTGATACATTCAATCATTTCTTCTAGCATCACATTCTGTAAACTTTCCAATCCAATGTTGTTATGCACAAAGTAATTGCCTAGAGTGCTCTCAATCAGGTCCTGCTCATATGAGGGTCCATCTAACCATATGTCAGCAATCTTCTACATTCCATCTTCCTCCTAAATAATCTGTATTATCTTTGTTTTTAATAAAGCACCTTCTTCATCACTTCCTTCTGCTATTATTACATCTGGTTCAACTAATTTCGGTTCATCTCTTGGAGTATACTCATTAGAATATTCATCTGGTATATCCACAATTACTTGTTCTTTTCCTTTTCCTTCAAGTTTAGGAGACTTGTGTGCCAGAAGAGTGTCATCAACAAAATCTAGAGCCCTTTTTTGCTTCCTCTCCATCTTACTTGAAGATGATCCAACTTTAAGTGTTTTTACTAGAATGGAAATGCTAACTACTCCATACTTTCCTAGCAATTCACTAAAGAAATTTTCATATCCTTCCTCACAATTTTCTAGAGTATTAGAATGTTCAAAAATTTGTTTACAAATCGGTTCATTTTCCTTCCATACCACATTATCATTTTGAGGAAAGAAATTTAGAAAATACATCATGATACATATGACCAAAGTACCAAACTTGAAGAGGTAATCTGCATCCTTTGTTAATTGCACATTCTCCATCAATTGTTCTTTTAGCAAACTGCACAGGTCGAAGTCTTGGTCCTCCATTATCATTTTATGAGATATGTAAACTGCGCCTTCCCTGTTTCTGAAGAAAATTTTGTATGAAATCCCATGTGCAATGTACCTCGTTATTGGATTTTTGATTGTTGTTATTATCAGAGCCCTTTGATCTCCTATTACTGTGGTTAGGGTTTTGACTTCAATGTTCTGAATCGACTTCTTTTTCAGATATCCCTGACATTGCATAATCCAGTTAAATTTATGATCACCTCTTTTGAAATGAGATAGGGTTTATCTAGAGTGAGAGTTTCCTCATTCAATCTATTTAAGATAAACCTAACAACTTCTTTGTTGACAAAGTAAGGAAACTCATTCCAAATATCCAGACTCCTATGTTTCACACCTTCAAGCCACTTCAATTCATCGGCCGACAACATATTTTTTACATCTCTAATCTTCCTGCTACTATATTCATCCAAATTCACAATTCCTTTGATTTGCTTCATTTTTATTTCCGTACCGAACAAGTTTTTCTTTCAAGCACAAAATTAGGAATTCAACAAGTGATCAGAAATGCTTGATGAATGCATTGCCAAATTTACTTAACTCCTTCAAAATTCTATTGCAGAGGTTCTCCTTCTATTCTCCTTCAATGCAAGGTGACAAATGAGGGTTCCAAATACCCTTTTATAACTTCGCGCACCTAACCTTTTTTTCTGCATTAAATGTTTTTCCCTAGGAGTTCTAGCTACCCTGTTTTATCAGACAACAAGAGAAGAATTCATTTGTGGACCTTCTAGATCTCGAATTCCTGCACAAATGATCATGGACACATTTGAAGATTGATGGCACAACTACTAAAAATTTCCTGCATTATGCTGTCAACTACAAACAGGGGGACAAAGGATTTTTCTTGAAAGACTCCCCTAGGCGAATGGCCTGATATCAATTTCTGGAGGAATTACTAGAGACTGCTTCTGATACGAGCTTATTTCTTTCATCATATTCACTCTTCTTTACCCACATTTTCTTCATCTGATCTCTTATCTCTTCCATAGTCACTTTTCCTTTTCCTTTGTCATCTTTCTGTGAAATTATTCCTCTGTATATCAGACCTCTTCTATCCATGTTTCTATTCCTGCAGAATCTTGCAATGTGACCAAATCTGTTGCAATTGTAACACACCAGATTTATTTGTCTAGACCATTCATTCCTTTGATTTCCCTTTGACCTGCATTGATTAGCAACATGCCCAATTCTTCCACAAGTGTAGCATTTAACATTCCTTACACTGGTAGACATACTTCTACATTCAATTGACTTATGACCAAACTTTTTGCAACTAAAACACTAACCTGGGAAATGATGGACTGCTTGAATTTATTTTACTTCTACACTGTGAAGCCATATGACCAAATTTATTGCAAGCAAAGTAGTAACCACTAAAATTTTGATAATTGGGTTGTCTTACTAGATACCTTTTTCCTTTGTTCATCTGATTTCTTTGTCTGGAATCCTTGTGTTTAGATCTGGAGCTTTCTCCTTTCTCATAGCCAAGACCTCGCTTATCATTTGCATCCTTCTGTCCTTTAGTCAGCTCATCAAGCTTAGCAGAGCTAATCTTGAACTTCTCCTTGTATTCATTTGCAATAGTGAATTCATCTTTGAGAATAACTATTTGTCTTTCAATCTCTTGTTCATTATTTTAGGATTATTGCAGTTCAATCTCCAGTTGAATGAGTCCACTATTTACTTTGCTGCATTCTTTAGACTTTTCTTTTAAATACTAGGCCATATTATCCTCATTCTTCTTCCTTTCTTCAATCTCCTTAGCTTCATTGCCACATATTCCATCTCAAGCTTTAGAGTAACATTGTCCCTAGCAAGCTTTTCGCATTCTTCAGTTATTTCTTTTACGGTATGATTCAGGTGAACATCTTCCAAGCTTTTATTCTCTTTCTGCTTCAGCTAATCACAAAGTTCCTTCCTCTTTTCTCTTGACTGATTGATTTTATCCTTCAATGATTGAATGAATTTTTTGACATCCACAAGATTTTCTTTTAATTCAATGACTTCTGCTTTAGATTGATCAAGATCATCAAGTGTCACCATAAGCTATTGTTGAAGATCGCCAGAGTCCATTGCAATTCAAGATCCACCTCAAGCTATTAAACTTCTATAGAGGAACCTTACTCTGATACCAATTTTTGGACTCAAGGAACATAGAGAGGGGGGGTGAATCAGTGTTCAACAAGATTTAAACTTTAATTCTGATCATAAACCATTTACAACACATAAACAAAAATAAAGATGCAAGCACATGAACAAGATAATCAAGGCACCATAACACCAATATTTTTACGTGGAAACCCTGTTAGGGGAAAAACCATGGTGAAGATTAATCCATAATTTATACTCTGTTAAAAGTATGAAGAAAAGGGAATGCACATGCATTCAGGTACACTGCCTAGAGCTCATTGATCAAAATAAGGAAGGATCATTTCCTTACAAAATGTTTGTGATTACAAAAAAAGGTTGAACTGAAAGGATAGCATCTATATATTCCAGAATATAGTTCCGGTTAAGCTCATAAATCATATTTTGGACCTGCTAACTCCTTTTGGTCTTCACTCTGCCCTACTCTAACTCGCTTCCATAAAATCTTAATGCACAAGTGAAACTGTGCATAACTTGCTCAATCACCCTTCTCATATTCAAACATACATCTACTTTGCTCATTTCACACACACACACACTTCAAAATGAATTACCAATCTCATATATATACCTGCTACCAAAATTTCAATTACTCCAAGTTGGCTTCAACAAAAATATGAAATATTCTTCACATGTTGGCTCAAATCATGAGAAATATTTGATGCGCACCCACCCAAGTCGGCTAGACTATAGCTACGAACCAAAAAAAAATAACCAACACAAGAAACAATTAATCAATTACTCCTTATACATCCACAACATGCAACATTCACTAGGTCAGCCACAATGAGGAAATAAACAGAAAAACATCCTGCTAGATCTCCAAGCTCGTACACCGATTAATGTAGCATTACAAAACTTACCAATAAGGTAACATATATGCTTAACAAACTATCCTAGGGATCCATAACACAAAATGATGATCTAGTGAAGCATATAGATCAACTAATTGACCAGATACCCTGCTCTTTCCGCTTTCTGATGGTAGAACACTGTTCTCTACTTTTCCTGCTGGTATGAATAAATTTTGATCTACGGACTAGGATAATGAATTCAATTTCCATCAATAACAACACTAGAAGACATATGAAAACAATCTCCCCAATCCATATTCCAACAAACTATTATTTTTATTTTAAAATTTGAAAGTGGTGTATTGTACTTTATTTTATTATGTTATATAAGCCATATTACATTGTTTTTTATTAATTAAAAGGGATAACAAGGATTCCTACCCTTACAAAATCCAGAAGGCTAAAGAAAAATAGGTCCCAACAAGGAGACCACACAAAATGACCAAAAAATGGACTGACATCAATCAAAACACCTAACAGACTAACAACAACAAACTAGCAACACATAAGACTAACATTAGTTGTAAGGCACCCTGAATATGAGCTAAAAGGAAGGATAACAACCCAGTTCCTAGAGATTGAGTTTTATTTCTCATTCTTCTAAATTATGACACAAAATATCCTTGAGGGAGTCAACATCACCAATAGACTCACTAGTAGTAGCAATTATCTTCCTCTTTGCTTTAGCCCTAGCTAACTCCTTCTCAAGGATTTTCATGCTTGAGGTTGTACATTCCTAACATTTTTTACTCAAATTCGAAGTATTGGTGACTACACCCTCCAAATCTCTATAATTTTCCTTTTTAATGAGATTATTTTGTTTTGTAAAACATTTATCATTTTTTGGTTAAAATAATAGGAAGTGCAAGCATATTGCCTATTGTTGATCTTCTTGAACTCATTCCTCCTATTATCTCTATTAGCAACATTGGTTTGATTTTCTTCCCACTTCTAAGGGTGTTATTCTCCTCTTTCTTCTTCATCTAGTGGGGGTGCTTTATAGTTAACTTAGATTTTTTAGTTTGAGTCTCATCCCTCTTTTTGATAGAAGCAAATGATTCTTTCTTAGTTTCCATCCCACTATAGATTGGGGAATGAGTGCTATTACTCTTTCTAGATATAAAATTCTAAGGCTACTCTCTCAAGGTCTATGGACACATTTAGATCTCCCCCCTCGCTAGAATCCATTGAAGTGATATCATCAACAAGGGGATCAATTTTGAATTCAGGTTGAGAAGGAGCAAGGCAAGAAGATCTTTTAGCCATAATAATATTCTTCTTGGTTCTCTTTTTGGGATCATCACTTATAGGACTACTAGTAGCTAACTTAATTTTTTGTTTACCTTTTTGAACACTGAAACCCTTTCCCATAATCTAGAGTGTGAGGGGAATCCAAGTCTTGTATTGAAAAGTAATTCTCTTAGCTCTCAAACATGGCTTTAGAATAAGTTCTCTTAATAGCCTTAAACATCTTCTCAAATACCCTAGGGGTATCCTTTTACATTTATCATTCTTGGGATAAATCTTAGGGTTATTGGAGAAAGGGGGAATCTCAAGCATAGGCTTGGGAGCATTCTTAGGGACAATATTTTTCCTACCCTTCCTAGTGGAGTTAGGTTAGTTCTCATAAGCTAGGTGGTTGATTCCAAGGTCTAGGAAATTATTCAAGAAAAAGTGGCAAAGGAAAAAAATAAGGCCCTTATGTAGAGGAACACTCACCTTATTTCACCTAACCTCATTAATAAAGGTTTTAATAGAATTCAAAAGATAGAATAAAAATCTAATGCACATATTATGGTGAAGGTCACATAACAAGGGGAAGTGATAAGTGTAAATGCATTGAAAATACCCTTTCAAGGTAAAATAGCTAATTAAGTAAATACTCACTTCATTATAGGGGGAGATCCTCTCTCTTGAACTCGTTTTGATGTTTATCATTTTGATGTTCTTTACCAGTGAGGAAGAAATTTATGAAACCCTTCACTTTTATTTTTCCCACTGGTCTCACTTTTAGGTTGTTAGTATCCAAACACATAGTGTACCACCAATTATCCCTCTATAAATTCAAAATTTACAATGTCAATTTCCACCTTAACCATGTTTGAGGTCTCCATAAATTGAATAGAAATGGTTGGTCAAGACCTCTAATAGATTTGAAGTAAGGCATGACACCTCCTTATTGAAAATGGTCCAAACCTATTGAATTTGTTTTATGTCCACATATGAGGAGGCTTCAAGCCTCATCTTATCTCCTCCCAACATGGTTCAATAATAGAAAAAACAACTCTAATGAACAAGATAAACCAAGAACTAATATGAAAAATGAGGAAACCATATAGGTAAATAATGAACCCAAATATATTTCAAAAAGTGAAATCATTTTCTACATACTACCACCGCCTTGGATCATCATTCCTATAGTCTTAGCATTAAGAAAAATAATCTTTTGTGAGCCACTGTCACCTTGGAGCATAAATCTCAAGTATATTGTGGTATAATTGCTCCATTGTAGTCTTTCCACATTTCTCTTAAAAAGAAAGATCATAATCTTATTTTTTAGAGTAATGATGGATTTGATGTGTAAGGGAGTGACTTTCCAATTAATCCAAATATTTGAATTTATAGGAATCGATACAACGTAATGATCAAGGTACTTAGGAATGTTGAAAAGACCATTAGCCAACTATATGAGCATTGGCATCATTGGGACTAAGTCAAGCATCCAATTCAGATAAAATATCCAAATCATTGAGAAATAGCTCATGCACACTTTTTAGAATTCTGACCATTAATCTCTGTCACCTTTATATCTCATGTCGTATTCCTTCATTGTGATTTTATCACCCACTTTGTTTCCCTCTCTATAAACATACACAACAAAGAAGAGTAAATTCTCTAAGATGACTATCTAATGTCAAAAATAAAATTCATTATCTTCCATCTAGGCTTAGAATTATTATTAATTATGTCAAAAACTAATATAAAATCTCACTCGAGAATAAATTTACTCAAAGTCAATCGAAGAAGCAAGAAAAAGACCTTAGTAAATTGTCACCACTTTTGCTTGATTATTGGTTTTAAGACTAGGAAATCCTACATAGGTTGTAATTAATTCACCTTTGCCATTTCTAATTACCCGTCCCTAATTAGCATCCTAGGATTTCCTTTAGAAGCTCCATCAAAGTTTAATTTATCCCATCCAATCAGGGGATTCATCTATTTTATGTTCTTCCTCATCCTTTTCTTCTTAAATTCAACATTTTGAATCTCTCTTCTAATCCCCATACCCTAATAATTTTGGATTCTTGTTGAGAAAGAAAAAGCACATGAATTTTTTGACAACAACAATTTTTACATTCATCTTTATAGCTCTACTAACCAACTAAAAAATTATTTCTTCACTTTGAGATCTCTCCTTAAAGATCAACCATATTGCATTATTTCAACTACGAGCTACTTGTGATTCTAATATTCCTTCAAGGAGTGCTCACCTAAACCTAATATGGTTTCTCATTCAAATGAAATTAAAATCTATTTCAATGCTAATGTTGAGAATAATATTGATGATTATGACCAGGGCACCAATATTGATCAATAATATTTTTCCAATTAACTTGCTAGTTTAGCTCATGTAAAGGACCATACACAACTAATAGACACAATTCCTATTCTATAATTTACCAACAAGATAGAGATCTAGAGATCTCACAAGCTATAGTTGTTGAAACTGCTTCATCTACCTTTTTGTTTGTTGTATATACTTCCCCTCCTACCATTGTCCCATCTTCTACCACTATCTTTCAACAGCCATTGTTCCATCCCAAGTGCTACCCCAACCTCCACTATCACATGGATTTCAACCTTTCTCTATCTTTCATCCTCACTATATGCCTCTCGAGATACCCACATCCTACACAATGTTTTATTCCTCTATTTCTATTTCATATAGTACTATCTCGCCTACATATATTTTGTGTGATTACTACTTCCACCGCTCCCTCTTCTACCATGTCTAACCCTCACTCCATCCTCCATTTCAAAGTGCACTTCATTATACTTCCTCCTTGTGCCTCTTTCCCAATCTATTACCACTTTCATTCACCATACTAACCATATTCATATCTACACTCACCTTAGTGCCCCTCAACCTTCTTTTGTCACCATTCTCTCCTCTACTCAAGACACGTTTAGTCAAAAGATAGATCAAGTAGAGAAAAGAGTGGATGCAAGATAAATGGACAATATTGTGGGGAATTTAAGGATGAGAGACATACATCATTTTCATGTAAGATTGTTACATATCCTCTTCCCATAGGATTTTGGTATATCATTTTTTCAAATATAGTGGAAAAAGTGACCTAAATAAAAATTTGAGATTTTTTTTACCAATGTATGTGTGGAATTATCAATGAGGACGAGTTATTAGCTAACTTAGTTCCATAAACCTTAAAGGATTATATCTATCCATCTACACACACACATATGTATGTATGACATCAAACATGTACATTGCATGTATGTGTATATATTTACGTATGTATGTATGTATGTATGTATATATATGTGTGTGTGTATGTATGTATGTATATATGTATGTATGTATGTATGTATGTATGTATGTATATTATATACACACACATATATGTATATACATATATTTATATATGTACATATGTATGTATGTATATGTATATATATATAATTATATATATGTATATTTATTTATATATATGTATGTTTGATAAATATGTATGTGTATATATACATATATATATGAATGGAACACAATCTACTGAGAGGGGAGTGAATCAGTAGATCCAAAAAATTACAACAATTCCAAAAACCTTCACAACTACTTTATAGATTTTCAACATGAAGAGCATTGAACCATACAAGCTAGTAAGTAAAGAATAACACAATATAACACAACACCAGATTTATGTGGAAACCCAAGATGAGAAAAACCATGGTGAGAAACTCTCACAAGAAAGAATATAATAAGTGAATTTTATAATGAGATGTAGTTAGCAACCTAACAGAGACACTAATCCCCAAAAGAATCAGTAGACACCAACCTACGGGAGACACAATCCCCATCGAAACAAAGACACCAATCCCTACCAGAACAATACAACAAGTAGAACACTAATCATACCAGAAAAATAATAATGGAAGATTTAAATTTAACTAACATGCACCAATAGACACACTAATACTAGAACTCACTCCTTTCTTCATGCATCTACTATGACACAATTGTACATCCCACTACAATACTTTCACTGTAATCATCAATACATTCGGTACATACACACACACACTTTTACAATGCATCTAAACATTTGAAATATATACATAGCATTACATTAACACTCTTCTACGTTGGTCAAGGATCCACACCGACCTAGACATCATAGGGTGGACCTAAATTGAAATTACATGAAACACTTAATACATCGGTCCAAACTTGCCGCTAAAAGAACATGACACCTTGTGCCACCATGGGAACCTTGAACAGGTCAATCCTCACTCGACATGCTTGAATTGAATTATGCACACTTGTAGCCGCTACCATACATGCCTCAAACTTTGAATATCTTGATGAACTTCCTATTACTTCAAACTCCTTGCACACTAAACCACACCACCAAAATCTCAGGAAACTGATAAAACTAGTGCAGACATACTCTCCTTCCAAATTGTAGAGTAACATTGTATTTCTAAAAGTAATGCCACCCATATTAATTAATCTCTATGTCCAAAAGATATCCTTCTAGAGCACCACACATATGTTGACTGCATACCTGACATGGTATAATAAATTCATTAACTATCTGAAGGCAGCCACACTACTACTGACATGATACAATATATGATAGATTAGATAGCCTACACAACATGCTTCTGAAACCTTGAGACAACTGATAATACTTGTAATCCTACAATATTCTTCATTTTGAAAACCTCCACATCTGACAGCCATGACACCCTTTGATAACCACTATCAATCACAATGACCTACTGACATCAATGATAACCTATGCTCAACAATACCCCCCTTTATTATTGATGGAAAACAAAAAAATGTTGGGACCACCAAAACACTCCTAATGAATAAGTTTGAATGATTCTTGTGTTGTAACATTTTCCCCCTATGAAAGATGATATTAAAATATATAAAGATAGTTATTCTTTTTGAGCAATTCAACATTTCGAGTATTCTCTCCATAACTTAGCATTTCCTCAATTCCAGATAGTTATTCTTTATGAGCAATTCAACATTTTGAGCACTCTCTCCCCCTTTGAAATCAATGGTAAAGGATCAACATCTTCAACCGGTACTGCAACATCCATAATGAGTCCAAACAACTTCACTTCTAAAAAAAATCTATAAGAGCACCAACCCTTCTTGCGGTAGGGAGACCAATCTCCCCCTCACCCTATACTTTCCTCTTGAATCAAGAGGTGGGAGTAATAACTCCTAACATCTACCAAAGAAACTCAAATATATCCTTAGGAAGTGGCTTCATGAAGATATCTGCAACTTGCTCCTTTGTATCCACATATTCTAATCTGACTTCTTTATCAACAACCTTCTCTATCAAGAAATGATACTTGATTGCAATGTGTTTTATTCTCGAGTGTATCATTGTATTATTTGAAATGTTTATTACACTTGTGTTATCACAAAGAATAGAGATAAGATCTTCACACTCGACCTTCATTTCCTTCAAGCTCTACTTCATCCAAAGCACCTGAGTATAGCATGATGTTGCAACAATGTATTCCACTTATGTTGTAGATAAAGAAATTGATTCCCACTTCTTACTCAACCAAGACACCAAATTGTCTCCAAGGAAGAATGCACTACCACTTGTGCTCTTACGATCATCCACACAACCTACCCAATCTGCATTTGTATATGTAGTAAGAGTTAAATTTTCACTCTTTGGATACCAAAAACCAAATTCTTCAGTAGCCTTCAAATACATGAATATGCTCTTTGTTGCCTTAACATGAGTCTCTTTAGGTGTTTGCTGAAATCTAGAAACCATTCCAACTAATTGCATAATATCCAGCTTGGATGTTGTCACATACAACAAACTACCAATCATAGACCAGTATAGAGTTTGATCTACCAAAATAGAAACATCATCCTTGCTCAACTTACACTTGATAACCATAGGTGTTGCAACAGGTTTACAATCTTCCATCCCAAACTTGCTTTAAAACATCTCCTTAATGTATTTTTGTTGTGAAATAAAAATCCCTTTGTCTTATTGAACAATTTGCAATCCTAAGAAGAAAGACAATTCTCTTAGCATAGACATCTCAAACTCATTTTGCATAGCCTTCTGAATTTTTTTTCACATTTCTTCACTGCTATCTCCAAAAATGATTTCATCAAAAAACACCATAACTATCAACATTTTCTCTCCTTTTTTATGTATAAATTATTGTCTACACAACCTCTCTAAAAACCTCCTTGTTGCAAGTATCCATCTAATCTCTAATACTAAGCTCTAGGAGCTTGTTTGAGACCATGCAAATCCTTTAATCTACAAACATAATCTAGATTTTCAATACACTAAAATACTTCTGGTTGTTCAATATATACTTCTCCAAGTTGTCCATTCAAGAATGTTGACTTCACATCTATTTGATGCACACTGAAATTCTTGAATGCTGAGAGAGCTAAAAACATCATGATTGCCTCCAATCTAGCCACTGGAGCAATTTTTTCCTCAAATTATACACCTTCAACTTGAGCATACCCTTTACATACAAGCCTTGCTTTGTTCTAGATCACTTCACCTACTTCATTTAGCTTGTTTTTGAAAACCCATTTTGTTCCAATAAAATTCTTGTTTTTTATGGCTTGGGACAAGTTCCAAAGTTTCATTCTTCATAATTTGATTCAACTCTTCCTCCATTACTTCTATCCATCCTTGTTCTTTCCTTGCTTTTGGGTAAAAGCACAAACCCGTGTCACTTTATAAAGGAATCAACCAACAATAATTTTTTTTTTGAACTTCGACCATATAAAAGTGGTATTTATGTTTTGAATTTAAAAATGATGTAAAATAATGAAATGTAAAAATATTGATGAAGTTTATTCCTATAATTTCTTATATTTTTTAAAAACTATTTTGATTATTATTTTTATCAATTTAAGAGTAGATTTTGGAATGCTGAAAATTTCAAGAAAAAGTGACATTCACTTGACGTAAAGAAACAAATAGAAAAAAACTTCATTTTCCCCTAATTTTTTTCTCCAACTAGGTAACTTCAATATCTAGTGCATGGAAAAAAAATTAAAATTTTGATGTATATTTTTCTTGTAATAATATTTTCAAGTCAAACTTGTTAGAATTTGGTAGTTTTCAGTTGACGTCAACTATTGCCTATTTTTTTAATCATTTTCAAAAAAAAATTACACCCTTTTGAAGAGGATTCTCTCCTCTAGTGCACCATATATTTTTCAAAAAAAAATAATGTGTTTTACTATTTTTTTCAATTTCTAATCAAACTCTTTTTTTAACTTTAACAACCTACTTGCATTATTTAAAAAATAAGATATATTAAAACTAATCAAAATATTTTTAAAAATAGATATCTGGTTTCACCACTCCGAGCTCTACAAAAGGGTATTGTTATTTTTATTTTTAAATCATTCTAACTAAAGAAATACTTAGTTGAAGTTGAAATTTTTAGAAAATTTTGAAAAAAATTGAGTTGGCACCAACTAGGATGCCACATAAACAGTTTCAATAGAAAGGGTTTCGACTAAAACCCCTTTCTACCGAAACCCCACAAATAAAATAAGCCACATTTCGATGTGACAAAGTGAAAAATTCAAATTTTATGATTTCAGATGAAAGGGTTTTGCTCGAAACTCTATGCGCCATGTATAGGCCATGTGGTTTCAGATGAAACTAGTTTGAACGAAACTATTTAGGTCGAAAGTTTGACACAACTTTGTGCTTTTACCCTTTTGTATATTTCTTAGGTTCAATCTTTGATAGTAAAGAAAAATGTACTTAATCTCCTGATCTTTCTAGCCTCTTCCTAGTAAGAACCCCACTATCTTTATCACCAATAATCTAATCTACAGAGTGATTTTTTTAACATACTTAGCTGGAGTTTTTTAACTACTAGTTATTCAACATTTCTATGAATTGATTCCTCATCATCTTCTTCCTCTGAAATAGTAGTATTTTGCATAGTTTCATCAACCTTTACATTTGCACTTTCAATTATCCTCTTCAATCTTTTGTTATAACATTTGTAAGCTTTGCTTCTTAAGTAATAACCAAGAAAAATGCCTTCATCTAATCTTGAATCAAAATTAACCAAATTCTCATCATCTCTCTTGATATAACACTTGCTTCCAAATATTTTTGGATGCCTTATTGTGCCAGTCCTTCCTTTACATAGTTCATATGGTGTCTTCTCTATCTTATGCCTGATATAAACTCTATTCAGATTATACACAGTTGTTTGTGTAGCTTCTCTCTAGTACATATTTGGTAGATTTACTTGACATAGCATAGACCTTTCTATCTCTTGTACAGTCTATTTATTTCTTTCTGCAACTCCATTTTTTTGTGGATTTCTAGGAGTAGAAAACTACCTCTGGATTCCATGTTCTTCACAAAATATATCATACTTCTTAGTTGTAAACTCTCCACCTCTATATGATCTTATGTCGTTAATTTTGTTTTCAGTCCCATTCTCCACCATAGCCTTAAATGATGATTTGAACTTCTCAAAATCTTTTGATTTCTCTTTTAGATATGTAATCCAAGTCATCCTAGTATAACCATCAATCAACATCATGAAATACATGTCTCCTTGTGGACTCTTAGTCTCATTGGTCTGCATAGATTTGTATGTACCAAATCCAATGGATTTTATGTGGAATACTCCTTAGTAGGATATGTTCTTCTTGTTTTCTTTCCTTCATGACATGGATTGGAACTAATTTACTAAGGTTTCTTAATTCTTAGCATATCTCAGATCAACCCTTTGAACTAATCTTGAAATTATCATCAAAATTCATGTGTCCTAATCTTTTGTGTCAAAGCCAACTTTCATCGTTCTATGCAGTGAGACAAATTTTCCCATTCAAGTCACTAAGGTGATAGATATCACTGTCTATCCTACTTCCTTCCACAATCAACTCACCGATACTTAATTTTCTGATTTCACAACCATCAACACTTTGGATAACTGATATCCTTTATTGAACATCTGACTGACACTCAAAAAATTATGTTTTAAACCTTCAACATATAAAACATCATGTGTCTTTGTTTTACCACCATCAAGACTTAAGGTACCCTTACCAAATATCTTAGCAATTGAATTGTTTCCAGGGGTAACCAAGCCACCTCTGAATTCCTTGAAATTCATGAACTTACTTTTATCTCTAGTCATGTGACTAGAGCAACCGTTTTCAATAATCCACAAGTTCTTCTCCTTCTAAGCATGTAATATTGTTTGATCAATCATAGATTTCTTAGATTTCTTCTCTTTAGGAAGCTTCTTCTAGAACTTCTCTAGAACATCACTTCTTCCTTTTTTGGTAACAGGAAACTCAAAAAATTACTTCTACATTTCCTTGCAATATGTCCAAAATTGTTGCACTTAAAACACATAACATTGAAAATAAATAAAGGTGTAAATGTATTATTAGTTACAATATCATTACTTCTTACAATAACTCTTCTACAATCCACAACCTTATGTCCATACTCATTGTAATTAAAATAATAACCAGAAAAAGAAAAATTAACCTCATATTGTATACTTGTCTTTTGAATCTCCTTTTTTTCTACACTTGAACATATCCATCATTATGAGTAATACTTTCATCACTTGTCATTGTCCTTTCTAATTTTAAACTTCTAGAACCTATCACCTCTGGACTAGCCTTAGTAGTCTTCTCTAACTATTCTACCACCTTTTTCTTCTGATCATCAAAACCTACTTTGATTTTCCCTTGTGAAACTTTTGGACCTTCTAATTGTTGAACACCCAGAATACTGAGAGGGGGGGTGAATCAATATTCACTAAAATTTATCAACTTTATCAACTTAAATATATATCCAAAGAATCTCATCAAACTTACAAAAATGAAAAAACAATTGAAGCATGTATCACATCAATAAATACAAGAACACTAGATTTACATAGAAAAGCCTTGGAAGGGAATAACCTTAGTGAGGATTAGCTCACAATATATTATAACCGGTTATAATGGATTATAAAATGTAGGACTCATTGTCCAAAAAGAATGTCTCACTTCCCAAAGGACTCATTTTCTAGAATAGAAAAGAGATTAGAAGAATGGCTCACTGCAAGATTTTGAACTGCTAACAATGCATCTACAACATGTTGTAGATATAGTTCCAATTAAGATAAAAAAAATTGACTTTACACACTTGATACTTCACCACTATCACCTTTTTCACTTCACTCTACATCATATCTCTCTCACAATCTCTACCTTCATCCTTCACACACTAAATCAACCTTCTATATATACCAAAAACACCCACAACATCAATTAGGTTGACCTAATTCAATGAATTGTAACTTAATGAACTATGGACCCAAAACTCTATCACACACATCTTGTAGAAGAAAGTAAAACATGCTCTTCACGAAAATAGATTGGCATGACCTATAATTACTCTCATGATTTCACTCCTTTCATAATTTTTTTGAATTCACGAGACAATTGAGAGGGGGGTGAATCATTTGTACCTTAAAAATTCAAAACCCTCACAAACATTCAGATCCACATTAATTTAATTAACCCTCAATTTGTTAGAATGATTTATCATGAAAGCAGATGAAAAAAATAGAAAGAAGACAACACTATGCACAATGAAACACTAGATTTACATAGAAAATCCATGAAGGGAAAAACCGCAGTGAGGATTAGCTCACAATATAAAGTAATATCAATACCGATTACAAAGGGCTCACTTCCATAATAGAAAAGAAGATAGAGAAGAGTGTTATAATGATAAATCCAACTCAATGCAACAAAAAATTCCACCATAACATCACCAATACCTTCACAGTCTTACTAAAAATTGTAGACACCTTTTGCTCACTACATCCAATAATCTAACACATGAAAGCTTTCACTGTACTACACAAATTCACACCTCATAACTATGCAATTCACATCATTCACATCACACACATCTATCTTATCATCCCTTAACAACTCAACTCATATTTATACTCTCACTCATCCTGATTACAACAACCAATAATGCCATTACCTACTCCCCCTAAGAGGTAGCCACCATCATCATTCCAAATCAAAGAATGAATCTTGAGATCCACTGGAATGATGCATCTCCTTATGCATCTAGTTCAAAGAAGGAGGGGAAATAACTCCCAACTTCTCCTGGAGATACTCAAAAGTATCCTTAGGAATATCCTTAGTGAATATGTCAACAACCTGGTCCTTTATAGGCACATATTCAAGCTTCACTTCATTCTCTACAACCTTCTCTCTCAAAAAGTGATATCAGATTGAGATATGCTTTGTCCTTGAAAGCATTACTAAATTATTTGATATATTGATAGCACTTGTATTATGATAAAAGAGAGATTGGTTCATCATATACCACTCTGATATATTTAAATGTTTTCCTCATCCATAAAAATTTTGTGCAACAAGATGCTGTTGCAATGTATTTTTCTTTTGTAGTAGATAAAGGTACCAAATCTTGTTTCTTTCTTAGACATTACACCAATCTGCATCCAAGAAATAATGCATCACCACTTGTACTTTTCCTATCATCTACACAACCATCCCAATCTGCATCTATGTAAGCACTCAGAGTAAAGTTAGTATCCTTTGGATACCACAAGACATGATCCACAGTGCCCTTCAAGTATTTGAATATCCTCTTTACTGCTGCAACATGCGAATCTTTGGGATCTTCCTGAAATCTAGCTACAAGATAGATTGCATGCATGATATTCAGTCTAGTAGCAGTTAGATATAACAATCCTCCAATCATTGATCTCTACTTGCTCTGATTAGCCTTAGGAGATTCATAATTGTTGCCCATCTTGCAACCAATAGCCATATGGGTACATACTAGTTTAGAATCTTCCATTCCAAACTTCTTCAACATTTCCTTGACATATTTTGATTGTGAAATCAAAATACTTTTATCTATCTAATTGATTTGTAGCCCAAGGAAGAAATTCATCTCCCCAAACATAGAAATTTCAAATTATTTTTGCATATCTTATGTAAATTTCTTACACAGATTCATTTCCTCTAAAAATTATTACATCAACATACACAACCACAATCAAGATTTGATCTTTTTCAACTTTGAAGTAAATATTTCTATCCACTATACCTTTATTGAATCCTTGATGTAACAAGTACTTGTCTAACCTTGCATACCAAGCTTTGGGAGCTTGCTTCAATCTATATAATGCCTTCTTCAATCTATAAACCATATCTAGTTTATCTAATAACTGAAATCCTTCCGGTTGTTCTATGTATACTTCTTCTTCCAATTCACCATTCAAGAAAGAAAACTTCACATCCATTTGATATACTTTGAAATCCTTATGATACCTTCCATTCTTTCCATTGGAGCAAATGTTTCCTCAAACTCTATTCCTTCTACTTGTGAGTAACCTATACACATAAGACTTGTCTTGTTTCTTACCACTTCTCCAGTCTCATTCAATTTTTTTTGAAATAACCACTTAGTTCCAATCACATTCTTGTTTGTTGGTCTTGGGACAAGTTCCCATGTTTGATTTTTCTCAATATGCATTAGTTCTTCTTCCATAGCCTTGATCCAATACTCATCATTGCATGCTTCAATCATTGTTTTATGTTTAACTTTAGAGAGTAAGCATAGATTTACCTATTCTTCAACAAGTTTCCTTCTTGTTAGTACACCTTTTTTCTTGTCACCAATAATCTATTCTTTAGAATTATTCTTTTGCACATACTTAGGAGTTTTAAAAACCTTTTTTGAAGTTTCTTCCTCTTCAATCTACACTTCTTTTTCCTTAGACTCATTTGTTTCATATCCATCTATTACCACTAAATTATTCTATAGGTCTTCATCAACCTTGACACTTGCACTCTCAACAATCTTTCTTAGCCTCTTATTTTAGCATCCATAAGCTTTGCTTCTAGTAGAATATCCAAGGAATATATCTTCATCAAATCTTGAATCAAACTTTACCAAGGTTTCCTCATCTCTTTTGATATAGAATTTTCTTCCAAACACTTTAAAGTATTTGATAGTAGGAATCCTCCCATACCATAGCTCATAGGGATTCTTTGTATTGTTTTCTCTTGCTTGCACTCTATTAAGTATGTAAATAGTAGTATGAACTACTTCTCTCCAATATACTTTCGATATATTTGCTTCTTTCATCATTGTCTTTGCAGCTTCTTGAATAGTCCCATTCTTTCTTTCAACCACTCCATTATGTTGAGGAGTCCTAGGGGCAGATAAGTGTCTCTTTATTCCATGGTTCTCACAAAAGATATTGAAATCATTGGAGGTGAACTCTCCACCTCTGTCAAAACTCAAGAACTTGATTTTCATATCCATTTCATTCTCAACCATAACTATGAATGCTTTAAACTTATCTAAAGTTTCTGATTTTTCTTTGAGAAAAGTAACCCATGTCATTCTAGAGTAATCATCAATCAATAACATGAAATGCCTATCACCTTGAAGAATTCTTACTTTGGTAGGACCACAAAGATCTGTATGTACCATTTCTAATAGTCTAGTAGAAGATTGTTCTTTGACTTTGAAACTTCTTGCTTTCTTTCCAACTTGACATTCCTTACAAATAACATTGATAGGCTTTGTAATTTTTGGCAGATCTATCACAACTTGAACTAAACTTATTCTCACTAGGCTATCAAAATTGATGTGACATATTCTTATATGCCATAGCCAACTTCCATTAATCTGAGTCATGAAACAATAACCCTTAGCACCTTTGAGTTGATAAAAATTTCCATTTGTCCTTCTTCCAATAGTAATCATAGTTTCAGAGCCTTTTCTGATCTTACAACCATCATTCTGAAACATAAGATTGTATCCTTTTCTGCATATTTTTCCAACACTCAAGAGGTTATTTCTTAAACCCTTAACATAAAGAACATCATCAGTGTTATGCTTTCCATCAAAACTGATTGAACCTTTTACACATATCTTAGCAGATGTATCACCAAACCTAACAAGTCCCTCATATTTTTCAAGTTTAATAAACCTACTCTTATCAAAAGTCATATGATTAGAGCATCCACTATCAATGATCCAATAGTTTTTATCTCGTCTAGCATGAAAAGCAGACACCAAAGTGCCTTTAGTATTAGCACTTTCTTTCGGAGAATTCACACATTTCTCAAAGTTAGTAGAATTAGTTTCATCTTTTAAATTCATGAACAAGCGTTCACCATCCTCATCATGTAGTACCCCTCCATTTATGCTTATGCTTTCTACTATTGTGTTTTCATACTATTATACTATGATGTTTTAAAAGTTTGGATACTTTGATCGCTAGTTTTGAGTGATAGTGGATTATTCTATGACATGATGATACTTTGTATGGTGATTATTGATTTCAGATATGATTGGATATAGTTTAGATGTTTTACTTTCAATTGATTATTGCTTTGTATATGTTATGATGGACTAACAACATTTATTTCATTAGTTTGTTGTGATGTGTATTGGTGTGGAGAACGGAATCGCATCACTCGCTTGCGAGTGCCCTATGATATCTGTGATTTTCTCCGCACGGTGTGTCTGTTTAATGCTTTATATATGTATATGTATGCACGTTATTTGCTTGGTTGCAAGAATTTGTAGGTACATGACACTGACTCCACCTGGGTACTCAGGTCTGAGCGTGTCAAGACTCAACGGATACGTTGATCGGGAGATAGTAGTTTGGTTTACCCTAGCCTAGTCTTTAACCCTAGTCTTAGTACTTTGTCTGTTTTAGTTCTGAGTCACAGGTTTGTCTTGTCATTTTCTGTTTGAATAAATTGTTGAAAGTTAAATATTGGTTAATTTTAATGTTAGTTATTGTGCTTTAAATATTGTTATTTAATTAATGTTTAAATGTGGTAGAGATTTACTTACTTGATAATTTAATTCATTAATTAGCTTATTTGGTTAAATAGTTGATCTTAAAAGGATTAAACTATTTTAATTAAATAAATAAATAAATTAAATTAAATTAATAAGTGTGTAAATTATATTGCATTTGAAAATTAATAAATTGTGGAAAATTAGAAAATAAAAATAAAATAAAATGCATGCGATTGGAAATTGATTTTTAAAATTTAAATAAATTAAATAAGGCATGCAAATTTTTTTAAAAAAGGGAAAAATTGCCGAGAAGTTGTTAAAAGATATTTGCAACTTCTCGACAAGTGTGGAAGTTTCATTTAATGAGGTTGTTGAAAATTTGTTACGGAGGATATTTTGGATCTCGAGAAAAACAGAAGGGTTATCCAATTTCCTCACGGGGAAATTATCAGAAGCTTTTGGCAAAAAAAATAATTCTCTGTGTAAAAATTCTTATTTTCTTAGAAGTTGTTATCTCTCTGGTTGGATATCTTGTGGATTTTGGGATTTGTTTCTCGGGGAAGCAAAATTGTGGAAGCTACAGGATATTGTGGAAGCTACAGGCAAAATCTTCACCAGAAAATTTTCAAAGCATAGGATAACAGGTAATCTTCTGGTGAAATTGTTTATTTATTTTGAAAAGGAAAGCATGTTAAAAAAAATATAGAGTAATTTAAATCTCTGTTTTTCACCTATGAAGATTGTTTACTCTATACTGTTGTGTGAAATTTTAATGGCTTTAAAAAAAATTCAGTAGAAAATTCTCTGTTAAAAGTATTGTATTTTATGAAATGAATTATTTGATTGGGAAATTGAAATTTTTTGGGAAAATTAGATTTGGAATTTAAAAAAAAAATATTGTGTATGTTTTCTGTGAAAACCTGGGGAAGTTTGTAAAATTTCTCCAATTTCCCTTATGAAAACCCCGAAGAAAGTTTTACAGTTTCCTGTATATTTATTTTGAAAACCCTACTTAATTTGTTTAAATATATATATATATATAAATCTCATATGTAAATTGGATTGGGAAATCCTTTATATTTGAATGAGTAATTTATGTACAGATGATTTCTAGGAATTTCATTTTTAATAATGAAAAATGTTATTATCGCCGTACGGACGAAATTGTAGAAATACAATTTAAAAAAAAAACGAAATCACGTATTTGTTTTACGCATCACCGAAACGACGAATATAAAAAAATATTTAAATTTTTTTTTAATTTTCAGTGGGTTTGGGGAGGGCCGAAACCCTCCCCTCTCCCTTTTGTGGAGGCGCAGCCCCCATGGCTGCGCACAACAGCCACCAGGGCTGCTGGGCGCAGCCCTGGTAAGGGTCGCGGCCTTTCCAGGCCGCGGGCTGCGCCGACATGTATAAAGAGACAAAATTTATTTATTTTGTTTTAGTTTTTTAACTTTAAAATGAATATTTAATGGTTGTTTTGTTAAATGCAAATTTTATTTTATTTATATTTTTGTATTTATATATATATATATATTTATAATTTGAATAACATTAAGAATTTAATAATTTTGGTATTTTATTTTAATATAAAATATATTCTCTTAAAAATTATGTTGTATATGGAAATTATGATTGAGAAACTTTAGATTATAATGTTTATAGTGAAATTGAGAAAAAAAAAAAATCTTGATATTTTAGATGTATAAAATATTCTTTTTAAATTTTGATGCATGTGAATTTCTAGAATTATTTGAAAACATATTTTAATTAAGATGAGTTAATTCCATGCATATTATATTGTTTGAAAGGATTTAGAATATCCAAATGTAGATGTGATATATTCTTTTAATTTGTTTTAAAACTTGATTCCTTGTCGGGTAAAATGGGTTAGTCTCAATTAAACAAGTCTTCCAGATCAAGTTGTAAAAGTGGGGATAGTGGTTGTTAAACTGAAATTCTGTATTGGTTAATGATGTGTACATGATTCTTTGCATGGTATTTAGATACCAGATATTTGTGAACATAAACTTTGATGTTTGTAATGAATAGTGTTGACTTGTATTTTGTATGAATGTTCACCTGAAAAACCATAGTCAGGAAACTTAGATACCTTGTTATGTTTAGGGGAGTGGCTATTTGTAAGGGCCGACACACAAAGTGGTGTCAGGGTAACTTACAAATAGTTAACTAAGTCAGTGATAATTAAATGACATAGTAGTTAGATTTAAAACTTTTAACAAGATGTGTATGCCTCTCTTATGACTCTTGAGCTACTACAGTCATGAGTATAAGTTGAGAAGACCTGGAATGGAAAATCGGTGTCTTGTTCCTTTAAAAGACATTCGATTCCACAATAGTTTGCAATAGGGGCCGGGTTTCGTAAGAGGTTACCAGGGTAACCCAAGGATTGGGGGCCGAAACCTAGGAAGAAACACCAGGGTAACCTTTGCATCGTTGTGATGACACTCCACCTAGAATAATAGTCAACCTTGTATTTGTAAAACATTCAATTGTCTAAATTTGGAAGCAATGTAACCAATAGTCTGTTGTGTACTAGTGTCTAGGGTTACTGGATTAGGTCTAGGTAACCTTATTACTATCTCCTAGCACGGGGGGTGGACCTACGGGTACCACATGGTTGGGTGGAATGTGCACCTTACTCCGTTGGGTCCCCAGTATGATCATGGCATCAAGAGCTTCATGGATGGAGAGCTCGCACTTGAATCTTATGTGTACTTTCAATTTTGTATATTGTAAATCTGTATTTGGAAACGTCCCTCAATTGTATAAGAGGTGAACAATGTAATTGTAATTATAATCATTATTGATCTACCTCATCAGATGGATGAGTATTGTATAATTATCAAATGCAATGAATGGAAAAACATGTATGTACTTTATGAAATTATCTTGAATGGAAATTTAAATGTTATGCAAAGTTAAATGTTTATGTTAATGTTATTAATATGTGCAATGTGAAATACTTAAGTCACTTATGGAAAACTCAAAGTAGTGTAACGTCGCTTAACCTAATGAATGTATGCAGCTAAATAACATAATAATTAAAATTTTAAAAAAAAATTATTACACTATTGCAACATTCTTAGGTTATTAAGACGGGGCATTACACATCATCCCCATAATCATATTCATCATCATATATACTTGCATCTCCTCTAGCATAATAAATTTTCTAAATCATATTACCTTTGTTCTCCTTATTTTTGTCATTCAAATCTCTATTTGGACATCTTGAAGCATAATGAAATATCTTTCCACAACTGAAACATTTGAAAGGCAACTTACTTTTGTACTTTCTAGTACCCTTTTCATTCTCCTTACAAAGTTTTCCTCTGCACATCAAGATCCTCTTGATCTAGTTCCATAGTCTTCTCTGATTTACCAACCTTAAAAGCAGTCTCAACTTTTTCATTACTTGTATCAAATTATCTCTTCTCAAAAGTAATTAAAGAACCCTACAACAAATATCTGGTATATTGGCTCAAATTTTGTAATTCCTCAATAGCAGAAACTCTATGAATATAATATTTAGGAATATTTTTGAGTACCTTCTTTACCACTTCTTCTTTCAGTTCTCCACCAAGAAATTTGATGTCGTTGAAAACTTCATCCACCTTTTGCAAGTAGCTTGTAATGTTTTCACACATTCGCAAGGTTTAAAACATGATCTTCAAATTTTGCATCTTAGCTTACTTGACCTTATCATCTCCTTCATAAATGCTTTCTAACTTTATCCAAATTTCTCTAACATTTTTTAGATTCATAACTTTCACCAGTTCATAATTAGCAAGAGCACTTAAGAGAGCATAACTTTCTTTACCATTGTTTTCATAGGCCTTGATCTAGTCATCAGTCTTTGGACCATTTGCAGGTATAGTGTATCTAGTCTCAAAAAACTTCCAAATTTCAAATCTAAGAGGAACCAAAAAAACCTTCCATCCTTGTCTTCCAGAATGCATAATTTGATCCATCAAAACTAGGAACATATTTCTTGTGTGCTATCCTAGATCTACCTCAAGCAATTGAGATTTCTTCCAAGGAACCTTACTTTAATACCAATTGTTGAATGCATAATACAACTAAGAGGGGGGGGGTGAATAAGTTGTACCTTAAAACTTCAAAACCCTTACAAACATTCACATCCACATTAATTTAATTAACCCTTAATATGTTAGAATGATTTATCATGAAAACAAATAACAAAAATAAAACCAAGGAAACTCTATACACAAGTAAACACCAAATTCATGTGGAAAACCCAAGAAGGGAAAAACCATGGTGAGGATTAGCTCACAATATAAAGTAATATCAATACCCATTACAAAGGGCTCACTGCCCAAAAGAAAGAAAGGCTCATTGCCAAAATAGAAAAGAAGATAGAGAAGAGTGTTACAATGAGGAATCCATCTCAATGCAACAAAAAAGTCCACCACAACATCACCAACATCATTGCAGTCTTATTGAAGATTGTAAACACCTTCAATTCACTGCATCCTATAATCTAACACATGAAAGATCACACTGCACTACACAAATTCACACCTCACAACTCTGCAATTCACATCATTCACATCGCACACATCTATCTTATCATCCCTTAATAACTCAAATCATATCAAGACCATCTTCTTCCTTAAAAACATTCTCCAAGGTCGTCTATGCACCTCAACCATGCAAATTCAAATTAGTGTTGGGATTAATGTGTCTCAACCTTAGAGTCCTTATATTTAAATGCCTATGGTGTCATGTCACAAATTGGTACCCACCAGCTGGGTGTCATCCTCATTGGAGGTGACTGGATGACACATAATCATCCCAAGTGGACATAGGCATACTACTTTGGAATCTTTGACCTATGCCAAATTTTATGACATTTCATAAGGCATCTTGTTGCATGGAGAAATTTGACGCCCAAGTTGGGTTATGTTAGGATGCACGAGAATCAACTATTTTTCATCAATTATGATAGATTCTCTTCGTATTCTATGACATATTTTATGGAAAATTTATGGCATATTCTATGATAGTTGTAAGGCATCTATCATAAGCAATTATGAGCACATTTTGGGCACCCAAGCTAGGAGATAGAATAGTTGCATGTATGACAATTGTAAGAGGTGTAAAGGAATCTATTACAAGTGTCCAAATGCATGTATATGGTGTGGGATATTGTGCCATGTGTATTTGGATGCCCATCCTCTTCTAGAAGCTTCTCTTGGTTGTATTCTCTATAAAATGTATGCCTTGCATTGTAGAATGCATAGTTTGCTTACAAGTAACAAAGTGCTACCGATATCACTCTAGAACACATGTTCATTTTGAAGCACTTGTAGAAGAAGGCTATGTACTTAGGGTTGTATTGTAATTCCTTTTGAAGTAATATAATAGTACTGCGCTTTTGGAGGGTGGGGTTTTTTACTTGAAAGGGTTTTCTCCATATATATTTGGTGTCATTGTTATATGTGTTATTTTTGTTCTATTCATTTATTCTCTTTGTGCTTCTCTTGTTGTAACTGTTTTAAAGATGTTAAAACAAAATTTTGTAACTCTCCCCTACTTAGACTAGTGTAGGAACTTGTTTCCGCTCACCTGATTTCCTTTCAATTGGTATCAGAGCCTGGAAAGCCTTGGTTCCTTTGTTGGGTTAGAAGGGTTTTTTGAGCTGATCTTTATTTCAGTGGGAGTTTTGCAAAAGTGTGTGTTCTGTTACCTTGTTGTAGGAAAGAGATGGAAGGAAACCTAGGAGGATTGAGATGGAGAAATTTAACGGTGGTAATTTTGAACTTTGGAAGCTCAAAATGGAAGACATGCTTGTAGACTGTGATTTATGGCTTGTAGTTTCTAGAACCATGACACAAGGCATGAAACAAGAGGATTTGGATCTCATGGATAAGAAATCCAAGGTGCTTATTAAACTCTATTTGGCTGATTACATCCTCTTGAATGTCCATGAAGAGAAAAATTTTGCTTCTCTATGGAAGAATCTTGGTGATGTCTATCAGGCTAAATCCCTAGTAAACAAGATTTTCCTGAGAAAGAAGATGTATTCTCTAAAAATGGAAGATGGAGGATCCGCGAAAGATCATCTAAACTCTTTTAACATGTTAGTTGCACAACTGGGTTCCGTTGGAGACAAGATTGATGAACAAGACCATTGCATGCTCCTTTTGTGTTTGTTTTCAAACTCTTGGGATCACTTGGTAATGGCTATTTGAAGCACTACTTCCACCTTCAAGATGGATGAGGTTGTTGAATCATTATTAACTAAAGAGATGTGAAGGAAGTCTTATGAGATGGCTAAGGAGTCCCTTGTAGTTCATGGCATACCAAAGGAGAGAGGAAAAAAGAAATACAAGAAATATAAGTCAAAGTCTTTGAGGAGATCTAAGTCTCATGGCAAGGAGTCCAAGGAAAAATGTTGGAACTGTTGTGAAAATAGTCACATTAAAAAAGATTACAAGGAGGAGAAGAAGAAAAAAAGTCTTTCTCTGATTCTGAATCTGAGAAATCATCTCAAGATGATGGAGAATCATTTATTGCAGCCTTTGCAGCCCATGCATCAGATGATGTGTGGTTGATAGATTCGGGTGCATCCTTTCACATGAATTCTCATAGAGATTGGTTCTCAAAGTATGAGTACAATGGGAGAGAGGTGTACTTGGGTGATAACTCTCATCTAAAGATTGTTGGCCAAGGAAGAGTCAAAATTAGATTTCCTGATGGACAAGTGAATGGGATTGATGGTGTCTTGCATATCATGGGTTTGGCATTAAACCTGCTTTCTATAAGTAAATTGAATGATTCAGGAGTGCAATTTGTTTTCTCTGGTGGAGGATGGAAGATGACTAGAGGGGCTATGTTGTTGGCTAAGGGTGTTCATATTGGAACTCTGTTTTAGCTTGATGCATGCACTATACAGTGCAATAGTTCTTCTAATGTACTAAAGAAGAGACCTTTGGATTCTTCACCCTCACCATCAGATTGTGCAGAGAAGAAGCATGTTGCAATTACATCTAATGGCCATGCATTTTGGGCACCTAAGGGTGCTCATTCCATGATAATGAAGCTTCTTGTAGAGAATATAATGTTATGGAACCAATGAATTGGTCATATTGGTGAGAAGGGTATTAGAACCTTAAAAAATAAGAGCCTTGTTGAAGGTCTTGATGATTGTAATTTCGAGTTCAACTTTTGTGAACACTATGTATATGGAAAACAACACCATGTTTCTTTTTACTCTAGTTCTCATAAGTCTTCTAGGGTTTTGGACTACGGTCATTCAAATGTTTTTGGTCCTCTAAATATTCCTTCATTATCAAAATTTGCATATTTTATTTCTTTCATAGATGATTACAGTAGGACATTCATTTATTTCCTCAAAAGTAAAGCTAAAGTCTTTATTCGATTTAAGGAGTTTAAGGCCTTGGTAGAAAATCAGACTTGCAGAAATATTAAGTGTTTGAGGACTAATAATGGTGGTGAGTTTTGTTCTGTAGAGTTTCATAATTTTTTTAAAGAGCATTGGAATGAGAGACATAAAACTACTCCTTATACTCCACAACAAAATGGAGTTGCAGAGAGGATGAACAAAACATTGATGGAGAGGGCTGGATTATGTTGAGTGGTGCTAGCCTTGAACAAATTTTTTGGGTGGAAGTAGTATCCATTGCATGTTATTTGATCAATAGATCTCCTACATCAACACTTGTTGGAAAGACACCCATGGAGGCATGGTCTAGTAAACATCCTTCAAGGAGACATCTCAAAGTGTTTGGTTGTGAAGCTTATGCTCATGTTCCATTTGAGAAGAGGTATAAGTTGGAGAAAAAGGTTGTTAAGTGTATCTTTATCAGCTATGGTGTTAGTGTGAAAGGGTACAAGCTTTGGGATCCAGAAGCTCAGAAGGTTCTTTACAATAGAAGTGTGATTTTCAAAGAGATGAAACCTTCCACTATTGAGTTGCAACCAGAGAAAGAGGAGAAGTAGAAGGAGGTAGTTCAAATTCCACCTACTCCGAAGAAAGAACTACACACTCCTATTGGACTTGATGATGAGGAGAGCTCAAGTAGCTCTGAAAGTTTTGAAGAAGAAGAAGAACCTCAATCTTAGCCTTTGAGGAGGTCTACATGAGTTAGGTAGAAACCAAAAATATTTGGTTATTCATTATTGGATTATAGTTGCATTTTTGCTTTGACTACTAACATTGATGATCCTAGGATGGTTCTAGAGAGGAATTGGGTATGAGTGATTCAAATTCTTGGGTGCAAGCCATGGATGAGGAGATGGCTTCATTAAAGAAAAATAAGACTTGGGATCTGATACCTTTGCCTACTAGACATAAACCTATTGGTTGTAAATGGGTTTTCTAGAAAAAGTGTGGTCCTGATGCTAGTGTTGAGAAGTATAAGGCACGGTTGGCCGCTAAGGGGATTTCTCAAGTGGAGGGAATTGATTATGGGGAGACATTCTCTCTTGTAGTAAAGTTGACATCTATCTGGATTTTGTTGTCACTTGTAGTAGCATACGACTTAGAAGTGGAACAGATGGATGTGAAGACAACATTCCTTCATGGTGATTTGGAGGAAGAGATTTACATGTCACATCCAAAGCATTTCATTGAAAAAGGTAAATAAAATTTGGTTTGCAAATTGAAGAAGTCTCTTTATGGTTTGAAACAGTCTCCTAGAATGTGGTATCAAAATTTTGACACCTATTTGTTGTCATTGTGATTTTAGAGATCTAAATCTAACCATTTTGTATACTTTAAAACTGATAATGGCCGCATTCTGATTATTATCCTATACGTAGGTGATATGTTGTTTATTGGGAATGGTAAAAGTATGATTTCAGATTTGAAGTTTTAGTTGTCAGCATAGTTTGAGATGAAAGACCTAGGTGCATCTAGGTACATTCTAGGAATGGAAATCATGAGAGACAAAGCTAACAAAAATATTTGGTTAAACTAGAGAAAGTATGGTAGATTGCAGATAGTTAGTTGTTCCTATGATGCAAGGGATGAAGCTTTCTATGAATGATTGTCCAAAATCTCCTACTGATATGGAGGACATGACCAAAGTACCATATGTGAGTGCAATTGCTAGTTTGATGTATGCGATGGTGTGTACGAGACTAGAAATTTCCCAAGAAGTGGAAGTCCTTAGCTGTTTTATGGCTAATCCTGGATGAGTGCATTGGGATGTGGTTAAGAGAGTGTTCAGATATTTATGAGGTACTTCTAAGTATGCCTTGTGTTTTCATGGTTATCCTACTGGACCTCAACATTCCATGAGCATTCATGGATAAATGGATTCAGATGGAGGACATGACCAAAGTACCATATGTGAGTGTAGTTGGTAGTCTGATGTATGTGATGGTGTGTATGAGACTAGACATTTCCCAAGTAGTGGGAGTCCTTAGCCATTTTATGGCTAATCTTGGATGAGTGCATTGGGATGCGGTTAAGAGAGTGTTCAAATATTTATGGGGTACTTCTAAGTATGCTTTGTGTTTTCATGGTTATCCTACTGGACCTCAACATTATGTGAGCATTCATGTGACATTGGCAATAGAATATCCACCAATGGTTACATATTTATGATGTTTGGTGGTGCTATCAGTTGGATGAGTAAGCAGCAAGTTGCAGTAGCACTATCCATGACAAAGGCAGAGTATATGGCATCCAATCATGCTTATAAGGAAGCTATTTGAATTAATATATTGTGTTTTAATATTGGTTTAGATGTAGGACAAATTTTTGTTTGTTGTGATAGTCAAAGTGTGATTTTCCTAGCAAAGAATCCCACCTTCCATGTTGGAACAAAGCACATTGATGTTCAATATCATTTTTTTCGTGATATGGTAGAGGATGGAAAGGTGAACTTGGAGAAAGTTAACACTTTGGTGAATGTTGTAGATGCACTGACAAAACCAATAAGCACAAATAAGTTTAGATGGTGTTTTGATTCCAGGGGCCTTGGGGCCCTAAGAAAATGATTTTGTATGACTCTCAGTAGGTCTTTGACAAGTGGGAAAATGTTGGAATTAAGGTGTCTCAATCTTGGAGTCCTTATATTTTTTTAAATTGATGTATTATTGTATTTGTTTGTTTTATTTAAATGCCTATAGTTTCATGTCACAAATTGGGACCCACTGGCTGGGTGGCATCCCCATTGGAGGTGACTGGATGACACATAATCATCCCAAGTGGACAAAGGCATCCTACTTTAGAATCTTTGACCTATGATAGATTCTATGACACATCATAATGCATCTTGTTGCATCAAGAAAGTTGGCACCCAAGTTGGGTTATGACAGGATGTAAGAGAATCAACTATTTTTAGTCAGTTATGACAGATTCTATGGTATATTTTATGGTAGATTTATGACATATTCTATAACAGTTGTAAGGCATCTATCATAATAAATTATGAGCACATATTGGGTGTCCAAGCTAGGAGAGAGAATATTTGCATGAATGACAATTGTAAGAGGTGTAAGGGAAACCAATACAAGTGTCCAAATGCATGTCTATGGCATGGGATATTGTGCCAAATGTATTTGGATGTCCATCCTCTTCTAGAAGCTTCTCCTGGCTTGTATTCTCTATAAAATATATGCCTTGTATTGTAGAATGCATAGTTTATTTGCAGGTAACGAAGTGTTGCCGATATCACCCCAAAATAGGTGTTCATTTTGAAGTACTTGTAGAAGAAGGCTATGCACTTGGGGTTGTATTGTAATTCCTTTTGAAGTAATACAACAGTACTGTGCTTTTGGAGGGTGGGGTTTTTTACCCAAAAGGGTTTTCCCCACGTATATTTGGTGTCACTATTATATGTGTTGTTATTGTTCTATTCATTTATTCTCTATGTGCTTCTCTTGTTGTAACTATTTTAAAGGTGTTAAAATGAAAATTTGTAACTCTCCCCTACTTAGATTAGTGTAGGAAGTTGTTTCTGCTCACTCGACTTCCTTTCAATTAGGTTGGTACCAAAACATTCCCATAGTGGAAAGAAACAAAAGAGGACCACAACATACCTTAGCTAGGACCTAAATCCACTCATACACGCCACACCATGCTTCCAAAAACATAGAAGAAACTCTGCAATTAGTGTAAACACCCAAGGTTAGCTAAACCTACGTTAACACCATTAACATTTAATTACATGCTTCCTCAAATCCAAAGATGACTTGTGGACCACACACCACACTTGAACATGATATATAATATTCCACAAACATCCTGGAAACCAACAAATTCCTTTGCAACAACTTTCACTTGAATAATGTACACACCCAATACACTCAAATAGTTTTGTCATACATTACAACTCAAGAAACTAACTTTTGAAGCAACATCCCTCAAAAAACTTCAACTAAAGAAAGATGCAAACACTATCATAACCCTTCCAAATTTTCAAGATCTGAAATCACTCTACGAAGAAATGTAGAGAAAAAACATTTCTCTCAGACACCTCTACAATACATAGTTCATACACTAGTGAACACACCTTCCTCTATGCAATGATCCAACACACCAAATTATGGATGAAATACTTTGAAACACCTTTGATCAACATATCCAAACCACACGAGAAAATATTCAACATCGAAGAAATGTGGATCCAAACTAGAATGCTACTCTGCAACACAAAACATCACTACAACACATTGTTTCCTATTTTTATTGAAATTTTCTTAAAAGCACTTGGAAACCAAGCACCAGAGACACATCTTCAACATCTTCAACACTTTCTCATCACCACCAAGCCAACTACAACATAGAAACTCAACCATACATCCATAGGAAAATTATTATCATAGTAACACTATAGGTTGACACAGGTAGCTTACAAATGACAATATAATGCAACTAATTAAAGCATCATCAAAGACAACATCAACTCAATAACAACTACTCACACTCTTGCAAAAATTTCCTACTCATACAGTTGACACCAAATGACAACACGTATTCTTGCTGACATCAATGACAACACCAACTACAAATATTTGCAACAAATTCATCTCCACATGATCCCAAAAACCCTTAGGTTGGCACCACACAATAAAATTGGTGAAGCAACAATTGAATGAACAAATTGTTCATCCTCAACTCGACATGTGGACCACAAAATCACTTTCTACATGGAGTGCATACACTTTTGACATCCTCAAACACTTCCTCAAAACTACACAACATAATAATTCCCACAATGGAATGTAGAGCATTCCAAATGCAATTTGCACTTGTAACTCTACTTCTACTAAGCCCAATACTTTGTTATCAATATCTTCAACTGTGGAAGACATGCAACCCTAAAAATTTGGATATAAACTCTTCCACTATGTACTATGACTACCTCAGAACCACATGACAAGATGATGCAACACAGAGCAATTTGAACCACAAAATTGTTCCTTTGTTATACTAAAAATGCACTGGGACTTAGTTGATTTCCTCAAACACATTTGGTCTACTTACAAACTACATACATCTTGATATACCATCACTTCTATAATGGGTTGTCATAAATGACAACACCATACACTATCATGCTCATGTTTCCAACAATATCCCCTTTGTCATTAATGGAAACACACATCTCCAAAAAACTTCTCTCCCCCTTTGACATCAAGGGAAAAGGGTACCAAAAAGATGTTTTTATTTACTCCCCTTTACTGATATATTTACATGAGAGTAGCTCCCCTTATATACTTTACTCCCCCTTACTATATTATCCATCACCAAAAAGGGAAAAACTATACCACAAAACCATCTATTGTCTCCACATATGTACATTGAAATAAAAAATTTGCATATACAAAGCACAAATGTACACCTTAATTAGATGAGGGTAAAATACCTTGATATGACACCTTCAATTGTGCAAGGTGTGCCTCCTAATCCTTCTTTGAAAACTTTGAATCCTTCTTGGAAAAGGCAAGCATATGGCATTGATTTTTAAATTGAACATGGAGGTCTTCTCCTTCTTTAGGAGAACTAGGCACTAGATTCTTTTGCACAATCTTCTCAGCATCAGCAAAAACTTTAGTTAAAGGAGTTAGCTTTACACTTATCATATCTTTGAGCTGACTATACTACATTATTATTTTCTCCTTTTGTTCTTGCAATAGAAAGAATTGACCATGTATATTTTCAATGGAAGCTCTTGTAGCTCCATTTGCATCACTCATTGTATCATAAACACCTGAGGCCTATGCAATTTGAGACTCAATTGAGTCTGTCTGATCCTTAATGCTCCTTGTAGAAATTGGCCACTTCAAACAGAATTGAAATAATTATTTGGATTCATCCAAACACTTCTTAACATCATCCAACTTGGCATGTGTAGTACCAAACTTATCAAAAATATCAGCTCACCTTTTATCATTGACTTTGTTTTCCATTTCCTTCTCTATCTTCTCTTCCAACCCAACAAAATAATCCTTAAAAGAATAAATTAATAACCTCAATTGTTGCACACCAGGTAAAGAACTTTCAATAGATACTTTGGGAAGTCCTTCATGCAAGACCTTCACAACTTCATCAACCAACTCAATACTCTTCTAGTGAGTTTGAAGAATCTCCTTCCTTGAGGAGGCATGAAATACTTTACCAAGTTGTAACTTCTATAGAGAGGAAATCTTATCCAGATCTACTTGACCTTATTGTATAGGAATCTACAACAGTTTTGCAGACACCACCAGTTGAAACTGTAACTACATATCCAAAATATATTTTAATGAATCTCCAAAGGGTATGGAAGATTCACCACTAGTTTTAGTACTCTCTTCTTGATGAGTATCACTCTTCTCTTTCTCTCAACTTCTAGAGCACACTTTTGCATTCTTCTCAATATATAAAGGAAAAGTTTCTTCTTTTTGTGCTTCAGTCTTCTCTGAGGAATCTTGCTTATCTTCTTTATTTTGTTTAACAGTTACCTCCACATCCAAAAGATTTTTTTTTGTCATTATTTCTTCTTGTTGATCATGCTCAATTTTTTTATTAACAGGCTCATTGAGTTTCAAGAGGGGTTTGTCTAATTTCATTTGATCCTCATCACCTAGAGGAACTCCCAACTCTTTAGCAAATGTTTCTATTGTATGCAGTGTCTCTTTCCTTAACCTCTCAATATATCCCTTACATTTTCTCATAAGAGTGTTAATGCTTTGTTTTGTCTTGAATTTCTTGTTTTACAACTGAGACAACTTGAGTCTATCCTCATGAGAAAAAGAGGTACCAATCTTCTCCAAGGGAGATGTCTTCATCTTTTCATCCTTTGCAATAGCCTCTAAAATCATCTTAGGGAAAATGCTTAAACAAATTATAATGAAACCCTAACAAGCACAATAAAGCACAAACTAAGCATGAAAATCAAAATAAGAAAGCAAAGCAAACTGATCTCCAAGCTAGATTTGATTTATCTCTATTTCTCTTCTCCACCTGCATGAGAATGCAAGATTTTGAAGGTTTTATTGTTGATATGTTGATTTTGATTGCTCATTTTCACAACATAATGATAAGATGGAGATGATAGAGGAAAAATTGATAGACAGATGAGAAGATTAAAATAAATTTTGGCAGAGTGAGGATACTAGAAGAAGATTGATCTCAAATGGCCCGTGAAAGGCTAGATTTATAGGAAAGAGTTGATATGATTCGATGGCTAAGATTAAAAGTCAAATGTGTGATGTGTATGGCTAGGATTAAAAGTTTATTTTAGTGTCTATGATGCACATTAAGTGGGTTATGACATGAGGCTAAAATTAGGATGTGAGGAAATAAGTGGGATTCTTTTATTTATTTTGGAGGAAAAGATGCCTATGACACACAAATAAGTGGGTCTAAAAATAGGATGTGGGTGGGAATCTCATAATTTAAACAATAAAATTATTTAAATTATTTATGCATGTGAAGAGTTGTAGTCATGTGACACATGTTGCAAATGTGGTAATAAGGGAGGGATTAATTCAAATATTTAATTTGAATTATTTTGAGACATGTGAAGGGGAATTATTTAAATAAATGAGATTTATTTAATTAATTGGGAATGTTATTAAGTGGAATAAATGGGATAAGCAGGATAATGTAATGACCTAGGGTAAAATATTACAAGATGTCTTACAAGGTCATGTATCAACTAGGTAATGTTATGACATGAACAATTTTGGGTGTCTAAATTTTGCCTCTCTTTGAGATGATGTTTGAGATGATGAGATTTATGTTGAGTAACATTATTTCAAAGAAGCTAAGGTATGGATAGAGGAAAAAAAGATGATGCCCCAACCACTTGAGGAAGTGAGGAGAAAGATGAATGAAGAAAAGGGATGATAGAAGAATATGATGATGCAAAAGATATGAAGAAATGGGATGATGATGTAGGATATGATAATGATGATGTGAAATATATGATGATGATGATGCCCCATTGAGAGGATAGGTGGGTTGGAAAAACATGGGTATGCTCTCGAAATGAATGAAACGATAAAGGAGGTTTAAGATGAATGATACAAGATAGGAAGTGAATGAAAGAGGACAAGTTATGCTGCAATAAAGTGAGAAATAATATGTTTGATATAGCACAAGATGTTATGCACCAAGGTATAAGGACCAAGGTGACAATGTGTCTCGTGCCCCAGCCTAATACAACCTTGTCTAGATAAAATATATGAATATTAACTGGGAGTGATTTGGATTTGACGCAAATGCAAGATAAAAATGATAACACACACTAGCAAGCAAGCAAGCATGCACAAATAATACAAACAAAAAAAAATTTATTGCCCTTGTCAAGCTATAAACCAATGAATAATTGATTGATTGATGATGATGATAGTGTTGTCATTGTGGGGAATGATATATCCCTAGATCAACAAAAGGATGATTGATTGATTGGGTTTACAACAAGGCTACGATCAATACCAAAGAATGTGATTGGATAATTTGGCAAGATTGGTTAGCTTGGTTGGTATGGATTAAGGATTGACTTGCATTTGGATTATTGCTTGGAATGATTGAAGATGATTGATATGAAGATTTGGATGATGATTGATGAATTGAATTGAGGAATTAATTTTCTTGGAATGATTTAAGTTAGGGCGATTTGATTAGAGAATTGATAATTTGAAGATTGATTTAAAGGAGTTGAATTTATTGGAAGAAGTGATTTGGTTTTATTTTATTGCTTGGATTTTTGTTGGCTATTTTATTTTTTTGTCTTTTTTTAGGACCTTTTTCCATTTTTTTGTATTTTTGGGATATTTTGATTTTTGTATTTTTGAAATGTTTTGTCTTTTGATTTTTGAAATGTTTTGATTTTGTTTTGGATTTTGGAAATGTTTTAATTTTTTGGATTTTGAAATTTTTTAATTTTTTTGGATTTTCTAAATGTTTTTATTTTTTTGGATTTTTTCATGACCTTTTTGAAATGTTTTGAGATGTCAATGGATAAAAATTTTGGTAGCCTTTATGCTAGATACCAATGACAAGGGAAAACCAATTCTAGGTACAAGGAGATATATGGGATTGATGGATGAAAGGGTGGGTGATAGGATAAGGGATAAAAGGCTCATGATAGATGGATGGATAAAAATGATAGGTCATAGTGAATGGAATGGACGTATGCATCATAGGAGAGGAAGGATGTGATCTTCAAAGACTATGTCGCATAGGAATAACATGCCCCATTCTAGGTACAATACTTAGGAATTTTCATGACAAAGGTTATGACAATAGGATAATAATAGGCTTGTTTGGAAGGATGAGGTATATCAAAAGATATACAAAGCATGTTTAAACATTTTTCCCCTTATTTTTATCAAGATCAAAAGGAGGAAGAGAGGATGTATGGTCTCAATATGATAAGTATATGGGTATGATGGCCAAGGATGAGATAGGAGATGGTAAGATAGGATATGATAGGATGAGACAATGTGCCCCCAAGTGCAAGTGACATAGAAGATCAACCTACACATGATGCCTATTTGCCAAGTTTTCATCATGGTACTTCCAGGGTGCCTGTTTACCAGGTTTTCATCGTTGGATGAAGGGATTTCTCTTTACTTTTTGATTTTGATTTTTTTTAATTTTTTTGGATAGGAGAAGGGGAATATGGATAGGGGGGACTCAAGTTTCTAGTTCAATGAAAGGTGATAGTCCCACTAGTGATGGATGCCATCACATGGACCATGTCAAATGTCATTATGCTCGTAGATGTTTATAAGGGATGACATGAAAGGGATATGGAGTAGGTAGATGATGGATTATGGAGGGAAATGGTGGATTATGATGTGTATTATGTAGGGAAGATGAATGGGAGGCTTAGCCAAAATCATGGACCATAGGAAGGTGATGGGGGAGATATGTAGGATAATGAGTGAAGGATGAGGAGATGGAGGTAGGTGGAATTGTTGTGAAATGGAAGGGAACCATGACCAATGGTTTTACACAATGTGATAAACATTGAAGCTTTTGATGCAGAGGGGGTGTAGGAAGCAACATAGATGTTTTATTAGGAGATGGGTGATGAAATGCTTTAGGTACCCACATAGACTTAGTATTTTTATGAATTTTATTTTGTTTGTGGGATGAAATATGAGATTCTTGAATAGAGTGGGAATGTGAGGTGGAAGTGGATGGTTGGGATTTTTATGATGTAGATGCCTCATTTGACTTGCTTTCCTTTTTCTTAGGGACCCAAACCATTTTATTTTTGGACTTTTCTCTTGGAGGTATGGGCTTATATAACTTTTTAGATGGATTTTTCTTTGATTCTTTTCTTTTGTGCCCTAAGGTTTGAGGACCCTTAGGATTTTTTGCTTTATAGGTAGAGGCATCAAAAAAATTGCTTTTGAATCCCATGGGTATGGTGGAATGAGTGGAAGCTTCATGTTTAGACAATGTGTGCATAATTGATTGGTCATGATTAGGATTTTTAGAGGATTTATGGGTAGGTGGATAAGGAGATTGGATAATGGGGATATTAGGTGTTGGGAGAAGTGGAGGTAGATTAAATGGAGGGATATTAAGAGTTAGAAGCAATGGTGGAAAATTTGATGGTGGAAGGTGTATGGTCACATGCTTTTGACATTTGTAGAATGATGGTGGAATGGAAACATATGTTTTAGGCGTATGATAGGATTTATGTCGGAAAGAGGACTTAGGATGGATGGAGGAAGTACCAACATCTTTAGCTTGTTTTCCTTAGGGTGAGTATCCAAGGCCAAATGAGTGTGGAGGGACTTTGACATGGATGGGATCCAAAATACCTTGTTCATGAAGGCCTAAACCTTTACCTTTTAGTTCATGTTTTGGAGTATGCAATGGATAATGGGACTAGGTGTGTTTTGGACACTAGACTTGAGTTCATTATTAGATGAAGAAGGTGAAGTGATGGAAGATAATGGTTGTTGCTGTTTTAAGGAGGAAAATTCATGAATGAGGGTGGAAAGACCAAGTGGATATGATGGGGGATTTAAAGGATCTTGAGTATGTTAATTTAGATCCACATTATTGGTTTGATCTTCTATGTTGGCTTGGGAGGCACATGTATCATCAAGGGAAGTGGATGTTTATGCATCATGGATACGACTAGGTGGATGTGTATTTGGGATATCTTGCTCATGGATGGGTATAGGATAAAGTTTCTCATGGATAGGCTCTTCATCATTATGGATATCATCTTCATCATAGAAAAGATATAGATTATGGATAAGTTGGATGAAAGTGATCTGATCTTGATTAGGACTAGGGTTTGATGTTTCCACATGCTTAGGACTAGGCTCTTGACATACCTCTTGGCTTGATTGAATGGAAGTGGATGAGGAAGGCTCTTGTAGGGGCTTAACATGTTCTTGATGGTCAATCACATGAGGGAATTATGGAGGTTGACTTGGGCTCATGGGGGGAGACTCTAGAATAGGTTCAAGGGGTTGTGGTTGACATGATGGAATTAGAAGACTAGGCATGGTGTTCGAAGAATATTTTGTAAGCTCAAGGATGGGAAATGGTTGAGATGGTTGACTCCTTGCTAGTATCCCTTGGGTCACATCCTTTGTAGGTGGATGGGTGGATTTGGGTAATTCCATAGGTTTACTTTTGAAATGTTTGAATTTAGGGCATAGATTTGATGGAGGATTAGATGATGGTGGGGGTAATGAAGAGTTTGATGGGTTAGAAGGTGGAGAGGCCAATGGATTAGGACTAGGACATGGTGGCTTAGGGATATGAATTTGATTGGATGGTGGTATGATAAAGTTATAGGGTGAATGAACTAGATTGGTGTTCCCCTTGTCAAATGGAGCGTGAGAATTGAAAGGCTCTTGATTTTTTTGCCAAGGTCGACTTGGGCTTGCATGTTCTTGTTGCAAAGTAAATTGATATGATGATGTGGCATTATATGGTGGTATAATGTTGTCTTGATAAGTGGATGGACTATGTTGGTGTGATGATTGATGTGGAATTTGAAGTTGTGTTTGTTTGGTTTGGGATTGGTGTGTGGCTATGATTTGATGGATTTGGGATTGGTGGCTGCCTTAGATGTGTTGGATTTGGGATAGGAGTTGTTCTATGTGAGGTGATTGACTTTGTTGAAGTGGTTGAAGGTTGTCTTGTAAGTGTTGTATGGTTGATTTGTTTAGGGGTTGGTTGGGTGTTAGAGTGCTTGGATGATTTTTTGTAGGTTGGGTGCTAGGACCTTGTTTTCTAATGTTGGCATGGAGTTACACATGTCTTTAAATCATTGTATGTCATCTTGTTCCTCAAAGTATGCCACATATTTCTTGTCATCATTTGAATTAGGAGGAAGGGCCCTTCGAAGTGTGATTTTAGGTCTTGGATTGTTCTCGTCATTAGTATTAGGGAGAGGGCCTCCTTGAATTATGATCTTGGGCTTAGGTTTTGTCTCATGATTTGGACTAGAATGATAGCCCCCTTGAATTATGACTTTGGGCTTATGATTAAGATTGGGCTTGTTTATGATTAGGACCATTTTGACAAGTGGTGACTAGGACTGGTTGATGATGATGTGGCAAGTGTTTATTAGAAGTTTGACTTGGGCAATATCAAACACAAGATCTCACATGTAAATACATGAACACACACACCAAACACAATGATAAATTTTTCTTTCAAGATTAAATGTTATGATTAAGCAAACACTTGAATAAACATCAACAAGCCTAATGTTAGTCAAGTGGTTATGTCCAATTAGGTCTTAAAATATGATGCACAAGGTTGAATAGGGATGATTTGAAAGTAAAATCCTACCACACAGCCGGAAGAAAGGGGTAACCCACCCTTCACCTTCACTTCCCAAAGGTATAAAGTTCTTTGGGGCTTAGCCAAGAGTGACAAGATTTCAACTCCCAAAGGAGGGTGTATTTTGATTCACCACTCGATTGAGGTCATCCCTTGGAGTGGTGTGTGCTCCAAGCATGCCTCCTAAGAAGGGTATGAGAAAAGAAAATGAAGTGAGGTGTTTTTTATTACACACACACTTGATTCACACTCACAGTTGTTAATTGACCCTTAGAAATGAAATGTGTGTAAGAAAACATTGGAAGCACTTATTCTTTTTAACCAAAAGCAAAAATGTGTGATGGAAGAAAATGGTTCTTTTTAAGCCCAATTTCAAAGTGTGGTTGCAAACAAGATGTTCTTTTTAAAGCCCCAAATTTAAGTGTTTTGCAAAAAAGATTGATTGATCAAATGAGAGATAAAGATAATAGAATGAGTGTACCTGAAAGTTTCTTCTTTCCAATCTGCTATGTATGACTAATATTTCTTCTACTACAGCTCCTTATGATCACCTACAAATTCAAAAAATGATATTATAATGCAACCATAAAAAAAATAAGCTCATCAAAAAATTGCAATTTCAGATACATGTTTTTAACATAGCTGAATTAGATTCGATTATTTGAAGACATTATTGATCTGAAAAATAAAAAATTAAAGAAGAGACTCCTATTAATTTTCTAAGAGTTTTCCATAAATGTAAAGAAGTTAGAAAATTTCCCTGTTTTGTGACCATACTTGTGGATTTATGAAAACCCTACAGAAAGTAAAGATTGGATTTTTTAGCACCTTATATGATGTCAAAATCAAATTTTTAAAAATTAGACCCCCATTATAATTTCAAGAGCTTTCTAGAATTATAATAATTTCTAGAAAATTCCTTGATTTGTGTCCAAAAAGTCAATTTTATGAAAAAGCATGAAATCATGATAAATATCACAAAAATGGTGATAAATCCTCAATTTTTTTTATTGTAGCCTCTCGAGATGATGCATAAGCTTTTTTGAAAATCTTGTAGAAAAATTTGAAGCCATTTAGAAGATACGAAGGAATTTATAAAACTTGGGGTTTTGTCCAAAAATGACATAAATCTGCAACAAAAAGTTAATGAAACCTGCAAAAAAGAAAGCTAGATCAAAGGATTCATGTCAGGTTCACCAATGTAGTTAGGGAAAATCATCTTAAGGAAAATTCATAAAAAAATTATAATGAAACCCTAACAAGCACAATAGAGCACAAACTAGCATGAAAATCAAAATAAGAAAACAAAGCAAACTGATTTCCAAGCTAGATTTGATTTATCTCCATTGATCTTCTCCACCTGCATGAAAATAAAAGATTTTGAAGGTTTTATTGTTGATATGTTGATGTTGATTGCTCATTTTTGTAGCATAACGATAAGATGGAGATGATAGAGGAAAAATTGATAGATAGATGAGAAGATTGAAATAAATTTTGGCAGAGTGAGGATACTAGAAGAAGATTGATCTCAAATGGCTTGTGAAAGGATATATTTATAGGAAAGAGCTTATATGATTCGATGGCTAAGATTAAAAGTCAAATGTGTGATGTGTATGGCTAGGATTAAAAGTTGATTTTAGTGCGTATGACACACATTAAGTGGGTTATGACATGAGGCTAAAATTAGGATGTGAGGAAATAAGTGGGATTCTTTTATTTATTTTTAAGGAAAAGATTCCTATGATGCACAAATAAGTGGGGGTAAAAATAGGATGTGAGTGAGAATCTCATAATTTAAACAATAAAATTATTTAAATTATTTATGCATGTGAAGAGTTGTAGTCATGTGACACATGTTGCAAATGTGGTAATAAGTGAGGGATTAATTTGAATTATTTTGAGACATGTGAAGGAGAGTTAATTAAATAAATGAGATTTATTTAATTAATTGGGAAGGTTATTAAGTGGAATAAATGGGATAAGTAGGATAATGTAATGACGTAGGGTAAATTATTACAGGATGTCTTCCAAGGTCATGTATTGACTAGGTAATGTTATGATGTATGAACAATTTTGAGTGTCTACACTTTTAGATCAACTATCAATTGATCTTCTATCTCACCTAGGCCAGTATCAAATGTTGCCATGTATTTAACTATAGCCTCTTCAATTGTTTCATTGTCTTCATTATTTGCATCTAGATACATTGCAACAATTTCCTTTAGCATACCAAACTTTGCAATAAAACTAAACAATGCATCTAACTTCATAGGAATATGCTTTTGGACTGAAGGGGTCTTCTCATATTTCTTAGAAATCTTTTCTCTTCTTTGAAGAAGGAAAGCTTTCTTTTCCTTTTCTACTCCCTCTTCACTTTCTGTATCCACCATATTAAATTTCTTGCTTTTTTAACTAGTCTCTTCTTGAGAGACTTGAGACTTCCTTTTCCAGATCAACTAATGTTCTTCATATTCCTCTTCTTCTTCTTCAACACTAATATTCTTTTCTCTTGTTGTTGGAAACACAAGGGTAGACAACTAAGAGGGGGGGTGAATTAGTTGTCACAAAATTTAAAACTTATTCAACTTATTAACATTATTCTCTGATATGATTAATAACCATGAAAGCATAAATCAACACATCAGAAACACACATAACACCAAGATTTTTTACGTGGAAACCTTGTTAGGGGAAAAGCCATGGTGGAGGTCAGTCCACAGGATTATACCCTGTTAAAAGTACAAGAAATAAAAATATGGGTAATGCACATGCATTCAGACACAATGCCTAGAGCTCACTACTAAATTAAAACAAGGCCAACTGCCCAAAGGAAGACAAATTGTCTTACATAAATAATCAAATTACATCCACAAGGATTTGAACTGATAGAATAACATCTGCTAATGCCTGATCACAATTCTAGTTAAGCACATGAACACTTCTTTACTCTTCTTCACTCTTCTTCACACTCTGCTCTGCCTTCGAATGATTTAGATCAATATTCACACATATACACACATAAGCACACCTCAATTCAAATAAGAAATTGCTCTTATATATCCGCAACAAGAAATTTCATCCCTACATGTCGGCTTCAACAAAATAATAAAATGAATATAAACTGTTGGCCCAAAATACTAAAGATTATTAATGCGAATCAACCAAGGTTAGCCACAACTTAGTGAAGACTCAAATCAACATCTCTAATGTGAAAACACTTCAATTAATTACTCCTCAAAGATCCACAACACGCTACAACCACCATGTTGGCCAAGAATAATAAAAACATGACCACGCAAGAGAAAATCGCCAACCATGAGCACAACGATCAATGCAGATGTGCAACAAAGATAGATCATGATCTAGAAGCATCCACAAACATCACAAATCACCAGAGAAGCATCCACAACAACTGAACTAATTGAAATCACATCATCTTCAATCAGGAACACAAATTGAGGCAACATAAAAATTGACAAAATATAAATCTTCATAACTCGATCAAATCTTCACGTGGATCTCTAAAACTTGATGTGGATAAACTAGATACACTCAAAACAAACCCTTTAGTCCACAACCTTTGATCATCAATGTACATAAATTTCTGACATACTAAACTTCACTTCACCACTAATAACCTGCAACTCATCTCATTACAATTTTCTCAATATCCTTGGCATAAACAACTTCTAATGAATTAATGCTAATAGTGTTGACATCAATGACAACCACATATCAACAACACAACCACAATATCCAATAATCTCCCCCTTTGGCATTGATGGAAACACATGATGTGAAAAAAACCATCAATGCAACTAACTCTTGACACTTACTCCCCCTTAGATCCACATATCAACAACACAACCACAATATCCAACAATCTCCCCCTTTGAAATTGATGGAAACACATGATGTGAAAAACACCATCAACACAACTAACTCTTGACACTTACTCCCCCTTAGATTCTGACTCATTTTCTCCTCAATTCTTTCACATGATCTTCTTTTCCCAGAAAGTTTTTCATATGGTCTTCTCCCCCTTTGACATCAATGACAAAGGTTTCTTCTATAGAATCTCTAAACCACATATCTGAACATCTAAACTTATGACTACTCCCCCTGAGTAGCAACCATCACAACATGAATCTGAATCAAGATATGACTTTGAAATGCATGGACTAATGCAATGCAATGCATCCTTAGTTCCGATTAGGAGGGGTAATCACCCCTAACTTCCCTCTGAGCTAAAAAGTATCCTTAGGCAAGAGCTTGGTAAAGATGTCTACAATCTACTCCTTAGTAGGCATATACTCTAGTCTGACTTCCTTTTCACTCACCTTTTCTCTCAAAAAGTGAAACTTAATAGATATATGTTTTCTCTTTGAATGTAGCACCAGATTCTTAGAAATGTTAATAGCACTTGAATTATCATAGAATATAGAAATATGCTCATTATACACAACTCTGATATCCTTCAACATCTGTTTCATCAACAGAACTTGAGTACAATTGTTAGCAACAACAATGTATTCGGCCTCTACAGTAGATAAGGAAATGGCATTCTGGTTCTTACTTAACCATGAAATCAACTTCTTACCCAAGAAAAATGCTCCACCACTAGTACTTTTCCTATCATTTATATCTCCTACCCAATCAACATCAGTACAGGAATTCAAAGTAAGATCATCATCTTTAGGATACCATAGGCCAAAGTCAACTGTTCCCTTCAAGTATCTAAAAATTCTCTTCACAACAGTCACATGAGATTCCTTTGGATCAGCTTGAAATCTTGCAACAATACATACAACATTCATGTCATCAGGCCTAGTTTGAGTTAAATACAACAATCCACCAATCATTGATCTATATCTAGTCTGATTTTCCTTCAGAGAATCATCTTCTATTGTCAACTTGTATCCGGTCACCATGGGTGTACAGACTGGATTTGAATCTTCCATATCGAACTTCTTCAACAATTCCTTCACATACTTGGACAAAGATATAAAAATCCCTTTGTCTAACTGAGTAATTTGAAATCCCAAAAATAATTTCATCTCACCAATCATTGACATTTCAAATTCACTCTTCATCTCATTAGAAAAATTTATGCACAAATCATCATCTCCTCTAAAATGATATCATCAACAAATACTTCCATAATCAAATCTCTATCATCATTCTTGAAATACAAATTACTATCAGTAGTACCTTTTTTGAATCCAATCTTCAGCAAATACTTATCTAATCTTTCATACCATTCTCTAGGGGCTTGCTTGAGTCCATACAATGCTTTCTTCAACTGACACACCATATCTCCCTTATCAGTCAATTGAAATCGATTAGGTTTCTCAACATACACCTCTTCTTCCAATTCACCATTTATAAAAGATGACTTGACATCCATCTGATAAACCTTGTAGTTCTTGTAGGAAACATAGGTAATAAATAGTCTTACAGTTTCAATTCTAGCAATAGGGGAAAAAGTCTCTTCAAAATCAATTCCTTCCATCTGTGAATATCCTTTGCATACCAATCTTGCTTTGTTTCTAACCACTTCTCCTTGCTCATTCAGTTTGTTTCTAAAGACCCATTTAGTTCCAATGACATTCTTATCCTTAGGTCTGGGAACAAGAATCCATGTATCATTCTTCTCAATTTGTTTTAGTTCCTCTTTCATTGCTTCAACCCAATGCTCATCTTTACATGCTTCATTCAACTTGTAGGTTCAGTCTTTGAAATCAAACAATATTCTTCTGCAATGTTTCTCCTAGTCTGGACACCTTTGTTCTTATCACCTATAATATGATCTTTTGAATGATTCAATATTACATACCATGGAGTCCTCAGGTTGTTCTTCAACTTTAGGCTCTTGTGTTCTCTCTTCTGCAACTTCATTGGTTTCTTCTTCCTCTTGATTTTCTTGATCTGCTAGAATGATTTGCACTTGATTTATAGTTTGAACTTGCTTTCCCTTGTTTTTACTGACATTCTGATCATCAGAATCATATCCACGGGTTCTAGATGGTGTACCTAAGTCTTCATCAACCTTGAAATTTTCACTTTCAACCATTTTCCTTAATATTTTATTGTAACACCGGTAGGCCTTGCTATTAGTAGAATAACCCAGAAAGATACCTTCATCACTCCTAGCATCAAACTTCCCTATGTCTTCATCTCTCTTGATATAACATTTGCTTCCAAATATCTTGAAATATTTAACAGTAGGCTTTTGACCAGTTCATAGCTCAAAAGGGGTCTTACCAGTATCACCTTTGATTTGTACCTAGTTGAGTGTGTACATAGCAATACTCACAGCTTCTCTCTAGTAGATACGAGGGAAATTTCCTTCCAACATCATAGTTCTAGTAGCATCTTCAATTTTTCCGTTCTTCCTTTCCACAACTCCATTTTGTTGAGGGGTCCGTAGTGCATATAATTGTCTCTTTATTCCATGTTCTTCACAAAAATAATTAAATTCACCAGAAGTGAATTCACCACCTCTATTTGATCTCAAACATTTAATATTGAGACCTGTCTTTGTCTCAACCATAGCCTTAAAGGTCTTGAACTTTTCGAGTTCTTCAAATTTCTCCCTTAAGAAAGTAACCCACACCATTCTTGAATAATCATCAATGAGTAACATGAAATACTTGTAACCTTGTAAAATTCTGACCTTAGAGGGACACACAGATCAATATGCACAAGCTCCAACAATTCATTTGAACAATGTTGTTTGCTTTGAAATGAAATTCTAGTTTGTTTCCCCAATTGACATTCCTTGCATATGGAATTAGTAGGTTTCACCAACTTAGGTAGATCTCTCACAACCTTAGTAGAACTTATCTTGACAATATTATCAAAGTTAACATGACACATTCTCCTATGCCATAACCAACTTTCATCAACTTGAGCAATCAAACAACTTTTACTAGCATAACTCAAGTCAATGATATTACCTTTTGTTTTTATACTTGATGCAATTACATTTCTAGAACTTAGTATTCTTCACTTTTCATCCTTGAAATGAAGATTGTATCCCTTATCAACCATCAAACCAACACTTAAAATATTATGCTTCAAGCCTTCCACATATAGGACATCATTAGTATTATGCTTACCATCAAGAGAAATGCATCCTTTGCCACGAATCACACCAGTTGTATTATCACCAAATCTCACAACACCACCATCATACTTTTCCAAGCTCACAAACTTACTTTTATCTCCTTTCATATGATGTGAACATCCATTGTCAATCACCCATTGATCTTTCTCTTCAACTCGAGCAGCTAGGGCTTTCTCCACATTTTTACAACTAGCAGATTTAGTAGATATAGCAATAAATACCCATTCATCATCACTTCTATTTATTTTATCAGATTCATCATCTGTCACACCTTCATCAACAACATAGTAACACTTCTTTTGAAATCTAGGCTTGTTATGTCTTGGTTTAGGAGTTCTTTCTAGACACCTTGATGCAAAGTGGCCTATCTTATTGCAAGAAAAAAATTTAAGAGGCAATTTTCCTTCATACTTACCTTTTCCTCTCGTTACTCTTTTGACAATAAGTGCTCCCATCTCTTCCAGCTCTCTTTCTTCTTCTTCAATCTGTCTAATTTCATCCTCATACTTGAATGTGTTTCTAGATGAACTCTCACCCAGATCATAGCTATGTCTATCTCTTCCAGAAGTAGTAGAATTAAATGTAGATTCAACCTTAAGAAGAGCATCACCAAATTCACTCAACTCAAAAGAAGTAAGCTTACCAACCAACATGTCTCTGGTTACATTTGTTATAGTCTGGAGCTCTTCAATAGCACTAGCTTTGACTTTGTAAGAATCAGGCAAGGATCTAAGCACTTTAGCAACAATATCTGATTCATCTATCTGTCCACCAACACATCTAATACCACACACAAGTTAATTCACTCTTTGCATAAAAATAGTAATGTTCCCATAATCATCCATTCTCAACTTTTCATATTTTCCTTTCAGACTCTGCAACTTAGCAATTTTCACATTAGTATCACCTTCATACAAGGTTTCCAACTTTTTCTAGATCTCATAAGCAATCTTCAGATCCATAACATTTTTCATCTCAAAATCAGTCAAGGCACTCAATAATGCTTCCGTAGCCCTGATATTATACTCAACATATCTAATCTTAGTAGTAGTAGTAGGACCATTATGAGGAATAACATACCTATTACATGTAATTTTCCAGAAGGGTTCACCAATGCATCTCAAATGACACTCCATTTGAGTCTTCCACAGAGAATAATTTGTTCCATCAAATCTCAGACTATCCTTCTTGTAAGTCGTCATCCCAGATCACCTCAAGCTATTAAACTTATTCCAAGGAACTTGCTCTGATACCAATTGTTGGCAACACAAGGGCAAACAACTAAGAGGGGGGTGAATTAGTTTTCATAGAATTTAAAACTTATTCAACTTATTAACATTATTCTCTGATCTGATTAATAAACATGAAATCATAAATCATCAACACATCAGAAACACACATAACACCAATATTTTTTATGTGGAAACCCTATTAGGGGAAAAACCACGGTGGAGGTTAGTCCACAAGACTATACCCTGTTAAAAGTATAAGAAATGAAAATATGGGGAATGCACATGCATTCAGGCACACTACCTAGAGCTCACTGCTTAATTACAACAAGGCTAAGCACCAAAAGGAAGACACACTATCTTACAAAAATATTCATATTACATCCATAGGGATTTGAACTGATAGAATAGCATTTGCTAATGCCTGATCACAACTTTGGTTAAGTGCATGAACACTTCTTTACTCTTCTTCACTCTTCTTCACACTTTGCTCTACCTTCAAATGATTTAGATCAATATTTACACATATAAAAATAAAATCACACCTCAATTTGAATAAGCAATTGATCTTATATATCCGCAACAATAAATTTCATCCCTACATGTTAGCTTCAACAAAATAATAAAATGAATATAAATTGTCAGCCCAAAATACTAAAGATTATTAATGCGAATCAACCAAGGTCAGCCACAACTTAGTGAAGAACCAAATCAATATCTCCAATGTGAAAACACTTCAATTAATTACTCCTCAAAGATCCACAACACGCCACAACCACCATGTCAGCCAAGAACAAGAAAAACATCAACACACAAGAGAAAATCGCCAACCACGAGCACAAAGATCAATGCAGACGTGCAACAAAGATAGATCATGATCTATAAGCATCCAAAAACATCACGAATCACTAGAGAAGCATCTGTAGCAACTGAACTAACTGAAATTGCATCCTCTTCAATCAGGAACAAAAACTGAGGCAACATAAAAATTGATAGAATATAAATCTTCACAACTCAATGAAATCTTCACACAGATCTCTAAAACTTTACATGGATAAACTAGATACACTCAACAACAAACCCTTTAGTCCACAACCTCTAATCATATTGAACTTCATTTCACCACTAACAACATGCAACTCATCTCATTACAATTTTCTCAATATCCTTGACATATACAACTTCTAATGAATTAATGCTAATAATGTTGAAATCAATGAAAACCACATATCAACAACACAACCATAATATCCAACAATCTCCCCCTTTGGCATTGATGGCAATAGATGATGTGAAAAACACCATCAACACAACTAACTCTTGACACTTACTCCCCCTTATATCCACATATCAGCAGCACAACCACAATATCCAACACTTATTTCTTTTTCTTCTTCTCTTAGGAGACTTCTATTGCAAAGTGGTACTATATGTTCCTTTCTTCTTTGAACCACCTATTGATTTTGTTCTAAAGGGAGGAGTAGTAGGTGGTGTGGGAATTGAGGTCCTACCTAACCTTAGTAATTTGTGTAGTCTTTGGAAGGGCAGATATACCTATAGATTTCTCTGCAAGGGCTTCAAGGGCACCAAAATCTCTCTCCAAATCATCCTTCATGTTCTCAACCTTTTTTGCAATATCTTTTTTTTCTTCTCTAGGTTTTCTTTATTAGATATTTCTTCATAAATATCATACCTATCTACTATTGAATCTCTAGGTTTATTCAATACAACCTTTGCAAGGCCAACAAGTTCAGGTTTTGTTACCTCATAACCAAGCTCCAAAACCCAAACTATTTTGGGTTCAAATGCTTCCATATAGCAATAGTCTCTGCTAATCATAAATTTTATGTTATTCTTGTATTTATTCACAACAATTTCAAGAATCCTATATCTCTCTTGCACTCGACCTTGAAATGTTTTGAAAAATCCCCACAAAGCTGACTTTCGAGGCTCAAAATCTACAAATCTCCTTAGGTGTTCTCTAATTTGTACATCTATCGAAATGTTATCATTCCATACAACATTTTTTTCTTCAAACACTTATTTTATAAATTAAAACAAGAAGAAAATAATTAGGTTACCATACCAAAAAGGGTACCTTGAATCTTTTGTCTTCTACAAATTCTTCAACAATTGCAATCTCAAGAGCTCACAAAAATCAATGCCTAGCCCTTCCTTCACCATCTACTGAGCCATGTGTATTGTGGTGGCTGAGAAAAAATTCTCTTTGTTTGTGAAGAATATCTTGTAACTAATCAACATAGAAGTATACTTGACTATCGGATCTTCAATATCATTCACCATTAGTGCTCACTTGTCAAACTTTACATTGGAGAGCTTCATCACTACCTCATTCTTTACTGCCTTCAATGCCAAAATGGGTCTAGTTGAGTACAAACTAGTGAAAACCTTGATTGCATCTTTAGTGATCATGTGCAGCATGTCTAACCACATGAATTTTTCATGTATTATGCTCAAGACATACTTTACCACTCATCTTCATAATAGAAATTCAGAAACTCATTCTACACATCCAATTTTTTCTTTGTCAAGTTGGAGTACTCTGGTTTCAACTTGAAATCATCTCTAGTTAGAACCTTTTCCCTAAATTCTTCCAATTTCAAGCGGTCATACTCATCCATCTTCGTATGAATGTATATACACACATCCTCTATGTGCATTACACCACTAGGACCCTAGAAAATGTACCTTCCAGATCTATTTCCATTGATTTGTATGGGTGCTTCTTAAATGTAGGTCTTGGTATCTCATGTACATCAATAACTTGAGTAAACATTTTGAACCTCTTTGAAACTAGGTTTTTGCAAGAAATAGTAAATTCCTTGTGAATCTTTGTTGGTAGGGTTTCACACAACACCTCACAAATGCTCCAGATCTCTTTTTCTCTTCTCTCTTCAAATGCTCGAACACAAATAACTTTTAAAATACACATAATGAAATATAAACCCTTTTCCAGTGACCTAATATGCACATTAATTGTAGCAAAGAAAGTTGGGTCAAAAATTTGTCAAACCCTTACTGTATCATTAGAGGAACTTCAAAACATTTTGCAAATATTTGCAACAAGATTTTTCTTATCAAATATTTCACCAACAAATCAACCTACACATATACCAATATGTTGAAGACATCAACATCTCATATTTGGCAGGGTCTAAAGAGGTTTTTGTTAAAACTCCCCCTAAGCCAATGCCTTCTATCTAGTTTCTGAAGGAAAAATTTGCACCAAGATTTGGCACAAACTCATTCTTCACCTCATTCTCTTCCTTTTTCTTCCATATCTTGTTCATCTCCTTCTTCATCTCAACTAGATCAACCTTCTTTACCAGATCAATGTTCTTTTATGAATCAGAGGGTTTCACATTCTCACTTTTGAAAAACTTAGCTATGTGTCTTGGTTTATTACATTTATGACATATGACATCTTTTTGTTGAACAAGCTTACTTCTTTCCATTTTAGAAATGCATTCAAAATCCTTATTCCCAAACCCATTGTATGTATAACAGTAACCATTGAATGATTAGAACATCATACCATTATTATACCTATTCATCATTTGACTTCTACAATCAATAGCCTTATGACCAAATCTACTGCATGTATAGCATTGACCAACAAATGAATGGAAGTTCTGATTCATTCTACTTCTACACTCTACAAATCTATGTCCAAATTTATTGCAAGAATAGTAGTAACCATTAAAAAATGAATGCCTTTATATAGATGGTTGTCTAATAGGAGGCCTCTTGAAACTTTTCTTCTAGTTTTGTACATGTTTGAAGTTTCTCTTCTCATCTCCAATATTCCATTGTTCATGATTCTTCTTTTCAGAATTGTTTGGAGTCTGATTCTCCTTTGAGATTTCTCCTTTTTCAAACCCTAATCCTTCTTTTTCCTTTGAAGCTTTTTGACTAGCAAGTATATCATCAAGCAAGGTGGAGCTCTTCTTGAATTTTTCCTCTTTACTCTTTGCTTTCTCCAGATCTTTCCTCAAAGACAACTTCTTTAAGTTTGAACATTCTATAGATTTGTCTTTCAACTTGGCATTCATGCAACCTTCAACTCTTTTTCCTTCTTCAACCTACACTTTCAAACTGATGATTATCTCATTTGATTGTTTTAGTTTCTCATTTGTTTCCTTGAGTCTTTCTTTAAATTTCTTGATTTGTTCCCTCAACTTCTTGATGCACTCATTTACCTCAATATTTTCTTTTAGATATTTATTCTCACATTTTGATTTATCCAGATCATCAAGAGTAGATTTGAGTTATCCTTCCAAGTCAACTTCATAGTCTTCTTCAATAAACCCTTCCATTATGATCTCTTTTAGAGGGATAAGATACCTCCTAACTTCCATATGTACAGCCTCCAATATCTACCTCAACAGTTAAGGTAATTGAAGGAACCAAGCTCTAATACCAAATTTTGAACACTTGGAATACCGAGAGGGGGGGTGAATCAATATTCACTAAAATTTATTAACTTTATCAACTTAAACATGTATCCAAAGCATCTCATCAAACTTGCAGAAATGGAAAAGAATAATTGAAGCATGCACCACATCCATAAACACAAGAACACCATATCTATGTGGAAAACCCTTGGAAGGGAAAAACCATGTTGAGGATTATCCCACAATATCTTATAACTGGTTACAATGGATTACCAAATAGAGGACTCACTATCTAAGGACTCACCGTCCAAAAATAATGGATCATTACATAAAGGATTCATTGTTAGAATAGAAAAGAGAGTAGAATAATGACTCACTGCCAAATTTTGAACTGCTAACAATGCATTTGCAACATGTTGTAGATATAGTTCCAATTAAGCTCAAAAAACCAACTTTACACACTTCATACTTCACCACTATTACCTTTCACACTTAACTCTACATCACATCTCTCTCACAATCTCTACCTTCATTCTTGAAACACAAATTCAACCTTTTATATGCACTGCAAACACTCGCAACATCAATTAGGTTGGCCTAATTACATGAACTGTGTAACACCATGACCTGTCGGCCCAAAAATTCATCACACACGTCTTGAAAAAGAAGCCAGAATTTGTTATTCATAAAAATAGGTTAGCATGACCTATGATTACTCCCATGATTCTTCTCCTTTCATAATTCATCTCTACACAACCCCAAAAACCCTTAGGTTGGTACCACACAACAAAATCGATGAAGCAACAACTAAATGAACAAATTGTTCATCCTCAACTCAACACATGAACCACCAAATCACTTGACACTTGGAGTGCATACACTTCTAACATCCTCAAAAAATTCCTCAAGACCTCATAGAAAAATAATCATTTGTGGTGGTGTGTATGTTGAAAACTGAAAAAGTTGATTGGAACTAAAACCAAATTCAAATCATTTTCAACATTACATCAATGAAGCTTTTCTAGATGAATACAAATGTAAAAATGTAAACTATGTAAAAACTAAAACACATGAATTTAAAATAAAATGAAATCCATTGTTCTCCTATTCACCAAGGTCTTGATTTGTGCATTTGGTGCTCTCAGATTTTCACAAGCACAAGTGCAACACGAGGCTATGATGAATGGAAGAAAGGATTGTATGATCAAAATTCAATGTGATTTTTGGTGAGAAGAGAGGATTTATATATGTCACATGGTGAATTCAAGTTGCAAGAAAAATGTGGGATTAAAGAGTGCAATGGAGATTATCATAATTATCCCATATTCTTTAATTAAGTGCAATCGATTGAAATAAGAGAGACAAATAGGAGGATTTATGATAGGGCGGAAGTTTAGGAATTTGAATTAAAAGTGAATTTATGAATGATTTAATGGATTTATACATGGAAATGAAAATGATTTAAAATATGCAATGGATATAAGATTAATGCAAATGGAGAAATATAAAATGGATAAATGATTGATTATGCAGATGGATAAATGCTTATAATATAAATGCATGAATAAATACTTATATATCGATAAATGCTTTAAATGCTTATAATATGTTAATGATTTAAGTGAATTGATAAATGAATAGAAGAAAGTATTAAATGAATTAATTAAATAGATAATAATATCCATTTCATCAATAGATGAAAAATAGGACAATTGTGAGGACAACTTTTGAGTGTCTACATTTTTCCCCTCTTTGATACAATGCAACCTGTCATGGTGTTTCAAAGAAAAAGATATGCCCCAGTGTAAGGAAGAATGGCAAGGAGGTAGAGTTATGCCCCCTCAAGAGGACATGTGGGTTCAAAGAACACGAGTGTGATCTTGAAATGGATGAGAAAACTAGTAGATGAGGGACAAAAATGATAGAGAATAATAGATAAGGATGATAAAGGAAAAATGAAATGATGAAGGAAATGGATGATGGAATAAATGATAGATGAAAAAAAAAGAGATATGAAGGAAATGAAGGCGATGAAGCTTATTATGCTTTACAAATTGCTTTATCATCATAGAGCGGTAAAATATGACAAATGGAAAAAAAAACCATGGTATGACATAGACCAAGGTGTGCAAGGTCATCCATCTGTAAAACAGACAGTCACAGCCAAGGAATGTCCTAACTCATACTTTTTTTTATTCAAGGGGTAAATGCTTTTGAATCAAAGTTATGAATCGTAATATAACCATTCAACAATACCACCCCAACGGGGTTTGAACATTGGTGGCAAGAACAACAATGCCACCTTTAAACCATCACACCATGCCAGTACCGGCTATCCTAACTCATACTTAGGGAAAAGTTTCCCCAATATTTTTTTCAAGACAAACCGCAAACAACAATCAAATAAAAGATGAGTCATGAGACATCATCGCTTCTCTAAATCCTTTGTGGGACATCCTCGAGGTGGCTAGTAATATGACCAAATAAAATCCAAAAGATAAGACAAAAATAGACCAACAAGGTCAACAGTCATTTAGATTGTTTTCCAATAAGTGTTTGCTAGTGTGTTAAGGGACGAAGTGAGTGATGGGTGGACTATTTTGACAAGGCCTGGTTTTAGGAGAAGAAACATGTCGTATAAGATGTCAAGTCTGGTTTCGATCATTCAACTACTTGTATAAGGAAAATGAAAAAGTGCGACAATGACAAGGCCTGGTTTCAGGAAGGACACATCATGTATAAGACCATTGGTTGTGATCGATTTGACTGGTTTGATTGATTTGGAAAATGATTGATTTGACTTGGAGACTTTTTGGCTTGCGTGTCTTGTTGAGTTAGGATTTATGTTTGAAGTTTAGATGATTATGTCACGTCTGAGTTGAAATTGTCTAATTTATTTTGACTTACCCAACGAACCCTAAGAGACTAATCTAGGGGGCCTTGAGGGCTCATCGACAAATGGCCTTGCCTACGTAGCAATGCATAGAGACCTTGTAGTTTGACATGAGCCTTGAATTTTTTTAAATGACAAATGACCAGATCATGATTTTATTTGACAACACCTAAAGATTGACCTAATGCCTCAGGGTCACATCCATAGATGGCCTTGCCTACGTCCAGTCGCAGAAGCAATCTAGTTCAACAATGACGAAGAATGGCATGACTGACTATGACTCTGTTTTTGGGATTTTTTGAAAGTTATCTGAATGTTTTTGGGTTTTGACATGTTTTTATTTTTTTCTCTTTTCTTGAAGTATTATAATTTTTTTGTGTTTTTTGTCATTTTATGATTTTTTTGTCTTTTTGGAATGTTTTGATTTTTTTGTCTTTTTGGAATGCTTTGGTTTTTGTCTTCAATGTTTTGATTTTTATTATCTTTTGAAATGTTTTGATTTTTGTCTCTCTTTTTTTAAGTTTTATGATTTTCTTTTGTGTTTTGTCGTTTTATGATTTTTGTCTTTTGGAATGTTTTGATTTTTTCTTTTTGAAATGTTTTGATTTTTCTGAAGTTTTGTCATTTTATGATTTTTTTGTCTTTTGAAATGTTTTGATTTTTTTGGTCTTTTTGAAATGTTTTGATTTTTTGGTCCTTTTGGAATGGTTTGATATCCAATGACAAGTGTAGAATTCATTAAGCTCGGTTTTAGGAAATTTCCCCCAGTCAGGTATAAGACTAACCAATAGGGAAGGGATGGGACAAGGATGTATTCTGGATGAAAGATGGGGAAAGGGTAGAAGACGTCAACTGCTTAGAAGTCACGATAGAGATGACAAGGCCTGATGATGGATGTCAAATGGGGGATGATGGAAGGTAAAGGCATTATTATGAATTAGCGTGGAAGACCAGATAGAGTGATAGTAGATGATGGAGCAAAGACTGACTACACATGGCACCTATTTTCCAGTTTTTCACCATGGTACTTATCCAAAGTGCCACTAACGTGGTTTTCACTATTGAACGAAATTTTTCTCTTTACTTTTTTTTTTTTAATTTTTTTCAAAAAAATTCAGGACTTTTTCTCCATTTTTTGTATTTTTCAGAACCTTTTAACCGGTCTCTCTAAAGCTAGGTATAGAATTGATAAATTCCAAATCCATAGACTACCTTGATGATGCCTTGATCTTGTTTGGATGACCGTGCTAGATGAAAGGACCTAATTTGGATGACGAGTGCAAGTGGTAAATATGACAGATGATAGATGTGGCAGAGGAAAGAGGCTAGGGTAGGATCCCTAATATGCACACTACATAGGCCATTAGGCTTCAAATGAAAAGGAGCTTAGGTGAGCAATGAGCTAGAGTACGTGAAGCAGTCGTCGTCAAAGGTCCATCGAAAGACATCACCAATGGAGTGATATGAAAGATATGTGAACATGGATGAATGGAATGGAGTATATGGTATGAGTGAGAGTGACATGGATAGATACCTTGGATCAAAAAGCTCTTTGTTTGACTTTTTTCCTTGATAGATTCCCCTAGTGATTTTTGATGGAGAGGCATACTTGGAGATCGAATTTTGCTTGCTTTCAATTTTGACTTTTATTTTTTATTTGTCTGATAGCTTTTTATTTTGGATAGGGGACTTGTCTTGATCTTCTTTTACTTTTGATTTGTCCAATAGCTTTTTATTTTGGCTAAGGGACTTGCCTTGATCTTCTTTTATTGTCATTACATTTCTTGATTCTTGATCTCATTTTAAAGATAACTCGTTCATTGGAGCTTTGCCTTTATTATTTTCTTGAGCTATGACTTGTTGATCCATGTCAATGATGTGAATGGATGTGGGTGAGATGGATGAGATAGGTAGAGTGGAAAGAATGTCTAGTGGACAAATAGGAGTGATGATGTCATCAATGGAGTCTTTGAGATTATCCTTTTCTATACTGCTAACATCAAAGGAAGCTTTCACATCCTTAATGAATCAACAAGGTGTCTTAGTAGAGGTGATAGTAAAAGATGCATAGCCTATCCCAAGGTAGGTGGGATGGAAGGATGATGATTGGATATCCTCAGTGGGGTTATGATCAAAAAGTGGTTTATAATAGATGTCCTAGTCAAACAGGGGGTTGTCATGGATATGAAAAGTTTGAATAGAAGTAGGTATGGCAAAGGAAAGTGTATCATCAGGATCCCAAAAGGTTTCAATCCAAGCATGACCATCTTTTTGTGTTCCTTTTGTAACTATCTTGACATCAACGTTAGAATTCTAAACCTTCTCAGGGGCATTAGCATTATCTTTTATCGGTAAATGTATCCATACGATGTTCTCCACATCCCATATCATGGACTTGGACCTTGGGGTTTGATGGCACGATAAATGGAGTGGATGAATTGGTTAATGAAGATGGATCAATGTAGCTAGATGATGAGGCCTCTTGGTTGACAAGAACTTGGAATTGAGTATTCCCTCTCAAATTGTTGCAATATTGAAAGGGGTTAGGATCTCTCGTGACTCTAATTTTAGTTTCTTCTTGAGGAAAATTCAAGCATTGATGGTATGTGGATGGAACAGCTTTCATGGCATGGATCCATGGTTGACTGAGGAGTAGGTTGTATCGTAGTTCAAGATTTAGGACTTGGAATGTGGTATCTAGTACTACAGGTGTAATAATTCCCTGAGAAGAACATTCTTCATCATCATAGGATTTGATGAAAATGCTCTTAGTTGTATCCACACATGCTTCAGAAAGGCCCAATACCTTCACCAGTTTTAAAGTGAAAATGTTCAATTTGGCTCCACCATCTACTAGGACTCATCTGAGCTTGTGTTTATTAATGAAGACCTCAAGGTGTAATGGGTCGTTATGGTTTGACTTGGATGTAGAGCAATATTTTTTAAGAAAGAGACATGGTGGGTGTTGGCCAAATATCCAACCATGGCTTCAAATCGATTGACATCCAGGTCAGTAGGGATATAGATTTCTTTCAAAGCCTTATCAAGGATAGCTTTGTGTTCAGGTGATATGCACAAAATCTCAAGGATGGAAAATTATGTGGGTGTCTTTCCCAATTGGTCAACAAGATTTATTGGGATTTGGATTGTGGCTGCTTTGGAGGAGGACTTGATATGGTAACCTTAGCTTTGCAGGTTGTAACGACAATATCAGGTTGCTTCTTAATGGTGATTGTGTTAACATGATCATTTTCAATTCAAATGTGGTTGATAATTGTGTAGTCAAAAGAGGCATTGGTATAATTGGCATGATTTCCATTCCAATATGCAGTCTACACCTATAACTCTACTTCTACTAAGCCTGATACTTTGTTATCAATATCTTTAACTACGGAAGACATGCGATGTTGAAAGTTCAAATATAAACTCTTCCACTACATACCATGAATACCTTAAAACCACATGACAAGATGATGTAACGTGAAGCAATGCGGACTGCAAAATTATTCCTCTATTATACTAAAAATGCATTGGGACTTAGTTGATTTCCTTAAACACACTTGGTCTAATTCCATAATACATACATACTGATATACCATCACTTCTACAATGGGTTATTGTCAATGACATCACCTTACACCATCATGCTCATGTCTCCAGTTACACCAATATCTAATCTAGGGCTTCAAAACTCTTATTGAACTTCAACTACAGCTGTTGATTTACCTTCTCAAGCTTTTTTATGGCTGCAACAACTTTTTCTTCAAGCTTTTCACAATCTTCATCTCTTGCTAGTAATTTTTTTGTCAAAACTTCTTCAACTCTTTTTGCTTCTTCTATCTGAGTCTTCAGTTCAACAATCATCTTTTCAACATTCTTCAAATATTTTGCAATTATTTATTTGGCTATTACCTCTTCTACAATTCTTACATTTAGCTTCTTGATTTCTTTTCCAACCCATAATAAATTTTTCATAAGATCTACTTCTTCATTTTCTCTGGAACCCATTTCAACATCACTATCAACAGTTTCAAAAGACATAAACATAACTTTTCCATTTTCATCTTCTAATGCATCTTTATCCCCTTCTTCAATGGAATATTATTCTTCCTCATTACTGTAGAAACTCCTATGTTTCCTTTGACCTTTGGATCTTCTCTAAAAATATGTCTTCCCATTCTTTTTCTCAACACTGTTAGTATTCTTATGAGGACACTTAGCCATGAAATTTTAAACATCTCCATAATTGAAACATTTGAAAGGTAATTTACCTTTATACTTAACGAAACCTCTTTGCAACTTCCTCACAAAATAAGCTTCTTCTAGATCTGATGCCCAATTAGAATCTTGATCAACCTACTTCAGAGACACTCTAAAAGTAGTTTCTTTCCTTATAGAATATTCAATTTCAAATGTAGTCAGTGTTCCATGCAACTCAATAATCCTTAAGGTAGTCATATCTTTAGATTCTTCAATAGTAGAGATTTTAGGATCAAACCTTCTAGGTAGGGATCTAAGAAACTTCTTCACAATAATATTTTCTTCCAAGCTTTCACCAAGACCTCAGATATGGTTGACAACTTCATCAACTCGAAGCATGAATGTAGCAATGTTATCATCTTCTTTCATCCTCAAACCTTCAAATTGAGCTCTATAAGTCTACAACTTTGCTTCTTTCACTTTATCATCACCTTCATAAATAATTTCCAACTTTTCCCATATTTCTTTGGTTTTTCTACAGTAGAACCACATAAAATAACATTTATAACCTTAGCATTAAGTTCAAGAGCTCTCTTTCATACATGATATTAGGGAGGGATATTTTCAAGAGGCTCATATCCTTATGCAATTGAAATCCAAATTCCCATTCCTAAAGCCATCAAATATGACTCCATCCTAACTTTATAAAAAGAAAAATTAGATTTATCAAAAACCATTACATTTTTTCTAGAAGAACTTTCTTGTGCCATCTTGAATCTACCTCAAGCCATTATAATTTGTTAAAGGAACTTGGATCTGATACCAATTGAAGGGAACACAATATATTAATTAGGGGGTGAATCAGTAGATCCAAACATTTATAACAATTCTAAAAACCTTCACAACTACTTTATAGATTTTCAACATGAAGAGAATTAAACCATACAAGCTACTAAGTAAAGCACAACACAAGACAACACATATCACTAGATTTACGTGGAAACCAAAGATGGGAAACACCATGGTGAGAAACTCTCACAAGCAGGAATACAATAATTGAATTTTATAATGATATGTAGGCACCAACCTATTGGAGACACTAGGCCCCAAAAGATTTAATAGGCACCAACCTATAGGAGACACCAATCCCCACCGAAACAAAGACACTAATCCTGGTCAGAAAAATACAATAGGTAGAACACCAATCCTACCAAAACAAATATAATGGGAGATTTGAAATTTAACTGACATGCACTAGCAGACACACTGATATTGGAATTTTCTCTTTTCTTCATGCTTCTAATATGACACAACTATACATCCCACTATAGTACTTTCATTGTAATCATCAATACATTCAGTACACACACACACACACACACTTTTATAATGCATCTAAACATTTAAAATATATACATGACATTACATTAACACTCTTCTATGTTGATCAGGGATCTACACCAACCTAGACAATATAGGGTGGACCTAAATTCAAATCACATGAAATATGTAATACACTTATCCAAACTTTCCATCAAAAGAACATGATGCCTTGTTTCACCATGAGAACCTTAAATAGGTCCTATCCTAACTCTATAGTTTGAATTGAATTTTGCACACTTGTAGTTGTTACTACACATGCCTCAAACTTTGAATAGCTTGATGAACTTCCTGTTACTTCAAACTCCTTGCACACTGAGCTGTACCATCAAAAACTATAGAAACTAATAAAACTAGTGTAGGCATACTCTCCTTCCAAACTACAGAGCAACACCACAGTTCTAAAACAAATTCCACCCATATTAATAAATCTCTCTACCCAAAAGATATCATTTCAGAACACCACACACATGTTGACTACCTCCACATTTGATAGCCTTAACACATGTGGAGGTTGTCGAAATGATAGATTAGATAGTCTACACAACATGCTTCTAAAACCCTGAGACAACTGATAATACTTGTACTCCTACAATCTTCTTCATTTCGACAACCTCCACATTTGATAGCCTTAACACCCTTTGATAACCACTATCAATCACAATGACTTGTTGACATCAATTTGACACCAATGACAACCTATTCTCAACAACACATATACATGTATATATATTTATATATATACATATATATGTATGTATATGTGTGTGTGTTGAGAAATATAATTTTGGTTCAAAAATATGTATATGTATGTATATAAGACAAATCAACAAATTAAAATTTATATTAGAATGATAATGTGTTGATTTGTTTATATGTGTGTGAGAGATGAAATCATATTTTATTTTTATATAGATATAATATATATATTGAGAAACCTAATTTTAGGTCATATTGTGACACTCTAAGTCAACTTGCCACACATGTGTTGCACCCTTACTTTAGGCATGAATAAAATCACTTCTATTGTCATGCCAAGAGCTAGTCAAGTGTCAAGAATTAGATGGATTGTCCCCTTCACAATGAAGTAAAGTCTTCAAGTGAAAATATTATTCTCGTGTGTAGTAAGGGTCACACCAATCAATTCACTCGATTCACAAAGGAGTGATTGATGGTGAGCTATAGTATTCAAGTGAGTAATTAGGGTTAGAGTGTTGGAACATTGTTTGGTGAATCTTTTGAGAGGTGTGTTGTAGTGATTCTTGTAGATGTACTTGAAATTGATATGCACCTTTGTAGCTCATCACTCATCATTTCCTTTATAATTAATCATTTATATATGATTAATAATCTATTTTTCATCCAATTAGTAATTAAATAATATTTTATTATTTAATTAATAAAATCACTATTCATCCATTATTCATGAATTCATGTAACTCTACTTCTAGCAATAACTATCATATCTATAAGGAAAATATTAGGGCATCTCAAAGAAACCTCCTTAACAGTAGTGCCTTCGGTAACTTTCATTTTGATTAGGTTACCTCAAAGACACATACAACTATGTCCTAAAGCGGAAATAGACACAGTTTATTTCCCATTAATCCTTCTAATAGAAGCACATGTAAATTCAACAGCATGCATTAACAAATTCTACAACAAGAACCAATAGACATGAAAGATGAGACATAAACCAGAACAAACAGATTTACGTGGGGAAAATCCTTTCGGATAAAAAACCCCACACTCCAAAGATCAAGCCATTGTATTATTCAGCAACAAACAGTTAGAATACAATTTCAAGCTCATAGCCTTTTCAGAGATTAAATCTTGTTCATTCTGGATACAACTTGTAGAAAATTCAACATGAGAGGTCAACCATGGCATTCATTGTCAGGAGAGATTCCAACAGAAAACCCTGCCACTCTCTTTCTATGTTTCGGCCTCATGGCCTCGACCTTTCTGTCAGCCACTCGGCTCTCTCTCTTCTTCACACTATATACATTCGTTCTCCACATCCTTAGTGAATCTGTTCATTTCCAACTATCGGATCACAACGATCGAATCATCCAGCTCATCATCGTAGATGTTTCCATGCCATGGAGGATAATATGTCCAGTCACGCGTGGTGGTCATCCACGCAGTCATAAAGTCTAAGCTTGTCCATGGCGAGGCGAGACACTATGATGTCTCCTCAATCCTAAATTTGGGTCATCATTATAGCCAAGAGTCTTCCTATCGGCGGGAATTTTACCAAGTCAAAGGCTATCGCTGAGACTTCCACCATGTAAGCCAAGACCTCACGCGAAGAAGATCCTGCAAGGAATTATTACGAGATTTCATCCCGGTCGACAATACTATCTCTTCACCCAGGGGTCATACTGAGGAGAGCTCATCATGTTATATCGAACTCCAAACAATAGTCGGCAAGACATATGCTTTCTCTAAGATGTTAATCTGAAATATTCAAGTCATACCGAGTACTGAATAGTCGCCAAGAGTCATACCATCGGCGAGAGTTTCCTCATCGGAAAGACTCATACCGATGCTCACAAGTCAAATCGACTTCTTACATTGCCATCGACAAGACTTTATTGCTCGCCAAGAGGTTACATCGAATCTCCTCAAGTTTCACCAAAGCACCCGACAGTCAGCAAGACATTCGTCTTTCACCCAGGATATCTCCACATCAGTAGACGGGTATCCGAGATTGTAAAGCGAGGACTCTCCGAGTGGTATCAGGACTTCCACTGAATTCTTTTATCCCGCCGAAGGCGCAAGGTATACCAATGACAGAGACTTTGCATAGTCGGTGAGGAGATCTTCCACGAGACCTTTGTGTTACCCGATGACCATATGCTATCGAGTGAGACTTCCGGCTATCAACTGGAACTGTATCACTATGGAAACAAACCCGGCCGAGGTCCTCCTCGGAATAGCGCATCACTCGAGTCTTACCAAACCCTTGGGCTTTACATATCAACTAAAGTTTTCACCTTCCAGCTTGAACTTTATCAAAATATATATCCTGCTTGATAGCAAAGAAACTAACATTATGGTGGGACTTTTAGTGCCAGGGCATCCATAGAGCGCAGTTTACTACTTACGGTGTACTCCTTCTCGGCGAGACTTCCCTTATCGGTATGAGACATCACCAATCCAAGATACGGTAGATTTGTCACCCCAGTCCGCGCGTCTTCGATGGGCCTTTTAAATTTATCGACTAGACATCCTCGATCCGCAAGACTTCCTTTCGATAAGGCAAAGTCATACGGAACTATCCGGTAGCGGATAAGACCAAAGGAAGGATCGTAAAATTCAGCCAAGACTTCCTATCATCCGCGAGGACATCATCGACGATGGAGTTTGGATGCTGTCAAATGAAAGAAATTTAGGAATTCCGCGAGTGACCGGTTTAAGGATCGCTTCAGCGGATCGGAATAAGACATCCTCCGCAGATCATGGCGATACGCTTCGGAGGTTTCCGGCAGGGTGGGGCTCGAAATCCCAACAATCTACCACTTGACGAAGATCACATAGGCACCTCCAAAGCAACTGGACACTAAGACCACAATAGCTCCACCAGTTCAGACCTTCCACAGATAACAGTCCATGGGACAATCTGCAACAAAGACCGGGCATCCAACAACAACTCACTATCCAACAAAGCAACCGAAATGTAACCAATCATAGCCTTCTAGGAAACCTCATAGACCTCAAACATGCTCTCATGCTCCATCAAGAATTATGCCCCAACATCTAAGATGTCCACCATTCAGGCAACAATCCTTGTCATGCCAACGCGGAGAATCGCTTCAAGACAGATGGCTTCCAGCAGGCTGATAAAATTAGCCGATTGATATCACCGACAAGATGCGCAGAGACTTCACTATGCTCCAGAAGCTATATAGAGTAATGCATCAACTAGAAGCTTTAAATGAACCACAACGGTGAAGTCATTATCGAAGGCGAGATCGCTTGCTGCTGGGGCAACCGTCGAACGGCTAAGCACACTCCAGTGATAAACCCTTGCGACTGAAGAAATGGCACCCATAGCAAATTTTCCATACCATCCAATCTCCACGTACCTCCAATGGAGTATCAAGCATTAGTGAAACCTTGCTAGGCAGAACCAACTCATCAGCTTAAGCAAATACAAGGCTCAAGTGTCAACCCGATTGAGATGACCAGGGACATGCATAGGAACTACCAGCTGCTGAGGTAATCGGTCTAGAGATCAAAGAAAGGAATCCTAGATCTACCACTATTAGCACACATAGAAATGTAACCGTAATTACCAGGGAAATTATCCACAGCCAGCGTACAACTGCAACAAAAATTTATTCACGAGCATTTTTCTCACCACAAACCCGCTGCGTGCAGGGAAGAGCTAACGTCGTTAGGACATCGCTACCATACACTTCTAACAGCTAAGTTGTGTATCCAGGAATGAATTCATGCAGAAGAATCAAAATTTCGCCAGTTCCCCATTTAGGAAATCAGCCCACATACATCATCTCTCCTACCAATTCTGGCAAGGTGAAGCCCGAGATGAGGCAACCATAGCTTGCATCTTGCTGAATCCTCTTCATTGAATACAAAGGACTGAAGGTCCATAAAGAGTAGACTACCAAGGCATCTGAAGAAAATATAATGGGCCAAATGCAGCTTTGGGATGAAGCTGCAGCCAGCAGGACCAAGGTAGGAGCAGGGAATACTCCTTCGAGATATACAAGCCATCATGACTAATCCAAGAGCAATCTCCTCATAGGTCTCTTATTGAACTCACGTTCAACCAAGGTGTAGGCTTCTCAGACTTTCTGCTAAAAACTCATTAAGAGTAACAATCAACAAGCACACCTCTCATGAAGAGATGGCCTCATAGCCGAATTCCATCGTAGAGTGCAGCGGCTAATCATCATGCTAAACTTCAAAGATGCATTTACTGCTATCTCGCGGAAGTACTCAAAATGGAAAATAATCAAAGCACCCAATACACAAAGGATTACCAAATCAACATCAAGAAACTTCAATTAGGCTGAATTAGGGAACTTCAGGCTGCATGGTCTGCATCTATGGAGATACCGTAAGCTAGAAGTGGCTTCACCATGGTCTCAAGTACAATGCACAATGCCCAGTGCACAAACAAGAGTATACCATGACATAAAGCAAATAGACTCAAAACCAACATCACCTGTCAAGCGCCACCAACACCTTAGCCAAAGACTCCAAGCGTCCTCCATGGATCCAAGATGTTGCACATCTTGAATAGTATGGATCTGATACAAAGAAAGGGCCACCCGCAGGATCAGGCTCCACCCAATTCGGGCATCTGAGGCACTAAGGGCTGATGGCTGTGAATTACAGATCAGCTGCTTCATCCCCAGAATGCTGGCATCCAAACTCCTCAAACATCCATGACCACACAGCTGAGTTCCCACATGGCCGTTATTGGGGTTATAAGCTTACAGTATCCATCCTCTCATCTCAAAACAACCACACCAATGCACAAGTGATTGCAGACAAGGCCAACTAACAAGTCTACACCAGCAATGAATCAACCTCATGGATAAAGATAGTCCACATCCAAGTTATCTCACTGCAGCCAATGGGTGGCTAATCCACCAACAGCATAACTCATAGATCACAAACATCAAACATGGCCGGGCCTGCTAGTAGCATTTAGGAGCACCACAACCTTTAGAAGGTTTCCAGAAGGGAGCTAGCCTTAAAGACAACATGACTCCAAACACCATATCACACCAGATTTGATTTTTCCAATCATGTCACAATGATCACCATAATCAAAGGAACCCACAAGAAGCACCACCACAAGAATGTTGAGTAAGAAGATCGTGCAGCACTCCCACATCTGAGAGGAAAACATATGGCCGCTTTTGTATGCATCACGAGTGCTCATCCTATACAGCAACGCCGCCAGAAGCCGAGGAGTCTAGACAATAGCTTAACAACAACTCCACATAATCACAAGTTTTGCTTAACTGTGTAAAACCTTCCAACACCAGGGAACACCACCTAGCATAAGCACTCTCTTCCATGGCTTATAAACAAAATAGGCTTCTCCATATCATCAAGGAGCCTCTCAGATAGACACCCAATATGAAAACTTTACTGCTACACAGCCACAGAGAAAAGAAATCCACCTCATACACCAAAGATATGCTGCTACCAACTAGGAGATACAGATCACAACAAAACAACATGATCAACTCCCTTCTCCATCTCTACCTCCTTCAAGCTGCGTGCTATCTTCGAATATCACAAGACTTCCACTCACCAAAGGACCAATACAGCAAATGATTCCTCCATATTTCCTCCAGCCATAAGCTAAGAAATCTTCACAGGAGAAATACCCAAAACCGGCAACCAAAAGATGGCTTTGATACCACTATAGGGAAAATATTAGGGCATCTCAAAGAAACCTCCTTAACAGTAGTTCCTTTGGTAACTTTCATTTCGATTAGGTTGCCTCAAAGACACATACAACTATGTCCTAAAGCGGAAACAAACACAGTTTATTTCCCACATTAATCCTTCTGAGAGAAGCACATGTAAATTCAACAAAATGCATTAACAGATTCTACAACAAGAACCAACAGACATGAAAGATGAGACAAAAACCAAAACAAACAGATTTACGTGGGGAAAATCCTTTCAAATAAAAAACCCACACTCCAAAGATCGAGCCATTGTATTATTTAAAAAAATTGGTTACAATACAATTTCAGGCTCATAGTCTTTTCAGAGACTACATCTTGTTCATTCTGGATACAACTAGTAGCAAACTCAACATGAGAGGTCAACCATGGCATTCATGGTCAAGAGAGATTCCAACAGCAAAACCCTGCCACTCTCTTTCTCTGTTTTTGCCTCATGGCTTGGCCTTTCTGTCAGCCACTCAGCTCTCTCTCTTCTTCACACTATATACATTCGTTCTCCATAGCCTTAGTGAATTGATTCATTTCCAACTATCTTATCACAATGATCGAATCATCTAGCTCAGCATCGTAGATGTTTCCACTTCCTTGCATGGAAGATAATACGTCTAGGTCACACCACGTAGGACAATCATCACATGGTCAACAAAAATCAACTTGTGTCACATGTCGGTGAGACACTAATAGTATCTCCTCAATGCCACAAGACCAGATCATCATTATTGCCAAGAGTCTTCACTATCGGCAAGACATTTTACCGAGTCCAGAAAGCTATCGCTGAGACTTCGCCATGTTGCCAAGACCTCACACCAAAGATCACAAGGTATTTCAAAGATTTCATCAGTCGGAAAGACTATCACTCTTCGCCAAGACTTCATAATGAGCTCATCATGTTATACTGAACTCCAAACAATAGTCGACAAGACATATGCTTTCACTGAGACGTTACTCCAAAATTTTCAAGTCATACCGAGTACCGAACAGTCGCCAAGAGTCATACCGAAAACCATCGGCAAGACTCATACCGACAACCATCAACTTCTTACATTGCCATCGGCAAGACTTTACCGCTCGCCAAGAGGTTACACCAAGTCTCCTCAAGTTTCACCGAAGCACCTGACAGTCGGCAAGACATTCGTCTTTCACCAATACCTCACATCGAGTGAACAAGTCATCCCTAAGATTATTGGTGAGACTCTTCAAGTCGCCAAGACTTCACACCAAAGTCTTTTGTCACCGTGAAGGCACCAAGGTATACCCATCGGCAAGACTTTACATAGTCGCTGATAGATCTTCCCGAGACCTTCGTGTTACCTCGATGACCATATGCTATCGGTAAGACTTTGGCTATCACTGAGACATCACTCCGAAACAAGCCTTTTAGCCAAGGGTCTCTCTGACACTGCTTGTCGCTCAGAGTCTTATTGAACCCTTCATTACCTATCGACAAGACATTACCCTGTCCCAAGACTTCATATCGAACCCTTATGTCACACCGATAACTCAAAAATAACACTGTTGGTGAGACTTTCCAAGTCGCCAAGACTTCATCCCGAAACACATGAGTTACACCGACGACCACAAGTGTATAACTATCGGCAAGACTTCCCTTGTCGGTATGAGACATACTAACTGTCCAAGACTCTCCCTGACACCATTTTTTGCCCAGAGTCACACTAATATCCGATAGACACCAACTATTGGCTAGACATCTCCCAGTTGCCAAGACTTCCTTCTGATAGGAGAAATTCATAACAATTATCACATCGGCCAGATAAACCAAAGGTCATACTGATATCGGCAAGACTTCCTATCGTCGCCAAGACATCATCCCGACAATCCAAGTTACACTGAAGGTTTTAGATGTCGATCGCCAAGACATTTAGGAGGTCACAGCGATAGTTTAGGATCAACTAGCAGATTGGCCAGACATCTCACCAGTCACAGCGACCATGCTTTCTCAGAGGTTTCAGCCTGTGAGATTGAGGCATCAATCCCAACAATATCACCCTATATTATAGAGTTTAAAATAAGATATATAAATATAAAAAATATTTAGATGAGACCATCTCATCCTAATCAAAAAATTAAATAAATGTTAATATCTATTTTCTTGATATGTTTTGTATAATTCTATTAGGAAAACTAAAACATTAATTAATCTAAATATCATTTACACATGCCTAACAATGATCAATCAAGGTATTATGTGCTCAATTCTGCTAGGTTGTACACATGCCATTCAATATGTAAACTTATAGTACTTGGGGCATGGGGGAAGATCTTCACATCTTTCCAAAAAGTTATTTTTTCAATCCCCACCATTCACTCTTTCCAAGGTAAATACCACCCTCAATTTCCCTTGAATCTTGGAAGCTCCTTTGACCTCCACTCCAAGCATGCCACTTAGAGGTTCTCATACCTTCAAACGTCTCAAGCCATGATATCACTTTATCTATCCAATCCATCTTGGCCCTCCATTCACTCTCCCAAAAATACATAAATAGAGTCCTCCAAAATTCATTTGAACACAACTCTTGAATGAAATGTTATGCTAGTATTTTGGGCACTTAGCATCCTACTCTATCCAACACCAATCCTTGGATAGAACCACTATGCACATCATGCATCAAGGAGACTTGGGTGAGAGTATTTCATAATGATTTCATTATATTTGTTTCCTTTTTTCTTATCTCGAGTGTTATATGTTTGTGGGTAAAACTAGTTCTCTTGGTGTTTTAATTGGTTTATGTATGCTCACATTTATAAGTACAAATCTCTATCATGCTCAGTGGGGCCCATGTACCTTGTACTAATTATTTACTAGTTTGTTTAGCTATTTTGTGGTTACAAGTTATAGTTCAACAGGTTCACTCTATGCTTTGATGCAATTTCCACATATCATTGTTTAAGCTTAACACTTGTTTAAAATGTGTTTTGAGTGATTTTCTATAATCAAACACTCAATTTTTTTACAAGGAATCACTTTTATAGGTCGCTATGTTTTCCCAGTAACTTATCATCTATATTTTATAGGCTTAACATATTTTGTTGTTATTTCAAGTGATCTTGTGCAACCCCTACATGCATCAACATCTTTACTTTGCATTTTGGCATATCCACCATAGATTGAATTTTTTTCTCATAACACTTTCAAATGTGTTTTTAGTTATTTCCCCAATTTAATATAGTTATTTGATAGGAAATCACTTTTACAAGCTTATATTATCCCATTAACTTGTCATATGTGTTTTTGTAGGCCTAACATACTTTGTTGCATGTTTAATTGATTTATTATAGCCTCAACATGCATCAATGGCTTGTCTATGTGTTTGGTGTATCCGCCACAAATCAACATTGCTTTTTATAACACTTTCAAATGTATTTTTACTAAAATTTAGTTCAACAAAATCTCTATTTTTAATAGGGATCAATTTTGTAGGAGATCATACTATCAAAGTTATATTTTAACATGTGTTTGATGTGTGCAAAATAGACCTAAATCATTTTTCATCATGATTGTTTTTAATTAGATAAACAATAAAATAAGGTTTCTAACCCCATACACAAATTTCCCTAAGGTTGAACAAAATAGGCCCACACCATCTAGAACTAGCAATGTAACAACTCATAAAGATCTAGCCAAAAATAGCAAAATTTTACAAAAAAAACATAAAAGCAACTAGGGGACATAAGACTTTCCCCTTTCTCAATAAGGAATGTAAATCATCATTTTCAATGTTGGGGTTGGAGATCTCATGTTTCTTTCAATCTATGTCTTGTAGTAGAGACAGAGTGGTAGCTAATCTTCATCTAAGAATTGTTGTTTCTTATGCAAAAAAAATATTTAAGTGGGCCCAATCTATATTTTGACGTCTCCACATTTTTTTAAACATTTTCACAGTAATGTGAATTTTATTGTCTTTTGACACATCTACACCCCATTTTAGCATTTCTCCTCTACTTTTCAAGTCTTTGGTTTGGATTTTTTTTTAACCTTGCCTCACCCCATTAACCTAAATATTCTTGTTTCTTTGCATTATCTAATGTTTATGTTGCAACCTCAAAATGTCGGTCCAAGATCATTTCTACCAAAAATACTAACATTTTGTTGTAGTTATGCTCTTTAGAGGAAACACTTTTTTCCCTCTAATCTAGGAACATTTGGTTTTCTAAGTGAATGATCCATCATGTATTGTGTTTATTTTCATTTATAAGCACATGCTCTCTCCTTACATCCTTGCATAATCTCAAATATTAAAATCTTAGACTTCATTGATTTCATTATTATAATCCTAAGACCTCATCATGTATGTATTATTTTGTCCAATTGAAAGAAAAAATTGAAAACTAAAAGCATATGAGTTGCATTTCCCTTTAGGGGTCCTATCTTGGAATTGATCACCAATGGGACAACCTCAACTCTAATATTCTAAGAGTATAAAAGCTGATAGGTCTAGAAAATGGCTTAGTTTCTATTGTTTTTATACCCGTTTTAAGATACTTTTAAACATATTCTCTAGACAATATTTCTACATTATGCTATCCTTTTACATCTATTATGCAGACTTAAACCTTAATTATGATGAAATTATGATTATAATATAATATAGTCTTATATGTTTTATATGAATGAATGCATGAAATGTTGATAGAATGTTGAGTTAATTGTGATAGTTATCATCATGCACATGTTTTGTGGAATTAACTTGTTTGCAGCTCAAAAGAAACCATAGTGCAATAGTTGTGGGGTGAACCTGTAGCAAAATGGATGATTGGACATCAAAGCAAGGGAAGCTCCAGGTTTGAACATGGTGATCATTGATAAAAGACACTTAATGAAGATTGGACATGTGTTATTATGACTAGTTTAATAAAACGTTGAAGAAGAGGTCTCCTTTATCTATGGAATTTTGAAAAGTGGATTGCCTATTTACATACAGTTTTGTTTTGATAGAGTTCTAGTTTTGATAGGATTTCTCTTTCCTTTTCAGTTATAGGTTGAATAATTCAAATCTTAATTCAATGCTCTATTATCTGGGAGTGGAGTTAATGGTTTCAGTTAGTTGTTGCTTTCAATAAAGATTCCCTTAGTTTGTACATATAACTGTTGGTTGAATCTATAGGATAGTTAGTTGATTTTATCAATTTTATGTTACTAGTTTATTTATATTTCAAGACATGAAAAATATTCCAAATGATTGAGTCCAATCTATGGAAAGATCTTTTGTAATATTTTACAACATACAATGAATGGAGTTGATCTTATGGGATGTGTAGAATCTATTAGTTAGATTGAGTTTAGTTAAAGTGAGAAAAATTACTTGAGCATGCCACTATCTTCGAGTGGCTACTACATTTGGAATCATAGTTCCTATGTAGGGAGGTGAGGCTCCTCAATTAGTTTCCTATAGATAGTAGGGAATTACTAGCATATCATTTCGTGACTCTCCAATTTTTTGGAAGGATGCTTCCATCATTAGTTGGATTTGGTTATCCACCCAACATATCAATGACTCCATCCCCACATCTCAAATGGGAAGGATTTGGACTCGGTCGGTGGTGTGGAGGGTGGGGAATGGATATGACACCAGTTCTTCTTAATGCAGAGGATGGGTGGATACAATGGCTTGGTCGGGTGTGCTTAGGAGATTGAATCCAAGTAGGTATTCCCCTGCATGCATACACTAGAATATGGGAGAAACAAAAGAGATGATTAAGTAGGGTGCTTGGATAGCCCCCTATCATCCAAGAAAGCAAGTAAGCCATACCTTTCTACTACCATCCTGATGAACTCTCCAATCCTTGATTCGATCAAGGTCTTAGAGAGGAACTAAAAGAAAAGAAGGGGTGAAATCGGATATGGAATTCAAATGGTTGGGAGATTGCCCAACTATATCCACCCACCCAAACTGACAACTATATTTTCCCACTACTAATCTACCGACTGCTTTATTAGGGGTGGGTGGGATGCTATAGATTGAACACCTAGTTTTTATTTATATCCCACCTTGCATCCCGCCATTCTATATCCGTTATTTATTTTCGTTAATAGTTGTTATTAGTTTATCATTATTCATGAATCATATGCAAGTTAATTGGAATTTAATTTCTTGCTTATTATGAATGAATATTTGTGAACATGAATGTAATGGTTATTAGTAACACTCTGAAGGATAGTTCATCTGAGTCATTAGTTTTTATTAAGTTTACAGTTAACATAGTATCACTTTATTAGCAGTAGTTTAGTTACAACCTTTACTATAGGTACCCGTAGCAATAGTTCTCATTTTTGTTCTTATTGTTTTATAGTTTTGTGAATTTCCAACAATTAGAATAACTTAAGTAGGATAGTTTAGGTGATTTCAAGTCCATGAAGGCATATATAATGTTGCACCATCATAAGCTTACAAGCCTTAGGTTGAAAATTTAATGTGGTCTCAAGCATTGTAGAGTGGATTGTTTAGCTAGTTCAACCTCTGAATTAAGTAGATTCTACCAAGTTTACAATACATTGACTTAGACTCACAAAAGCGGGAGGTGATAATTTTTTATTTGGGATATCACCAAGAAATTTATACCTTAGCAAAGTGAAGAAGAGTGACTTACCTTCTCCTCTTGGATATTTGAATTTTTTCCTTTCTTTTCATGGATCAAGGCCCATGTACCCTTGAGGTATATTGGTAGTATCACATGGACCCTTTTTTAAACATAGATAGGACCATCAATCATTTACCCTCGTAGTTCATCGAACATAGATCACCCTGGGAAGCTACATCATACCATATTTTTCATGATGGTAGTAGGCCAAGGTTAGGAATCCATAATTCCTCCCATTAGCTAAGTTGTGGGAGAGGTTTTTGTCTCTATAACTTGATATCCTTTAAAAGGGATGAAGGGTATCCACTCCTCAAAATTGGTATACTATTGGGCCTATGTGAATTATATTAGCATGCAAAAAATGGATTCATGAGGTAAGAACCCTTTTGGATCAAACAACCCTACCACTTCAAAAGTAGTTCCATCCTCATCTCATGGATCCACAACAAGTAATCTTGGTGATTTTGTAAACCAACCCATAGATGGTGACCCTATTAGCATAACTATTCCACTCTCACCATGGTATTTGAAATTCCTCCATGATAGAAATTTCCAAAATGAATTCATTTTCTTCTTGAAACATAATAAGAATAAATTTCTTGAGGACATTTTAGATGAAGGAGGTAAACTCCCACATCATTATAATACTAGTAAACTTAGGAACCTCCTTCATAGTAGGCCCTCATCTCCCATATTTAAAAATACATGGGTTCAACCACCACCCTCATCCAATCCAATTCATTTCACTTACCACATCAATCAAAAAATTGGTGATATCATGTCGCCTCCTCTATTATTTTACCAAAATGTTTCATCATCACAACAATAATCATTTCAATCCAAAAATATACATCTCCACATCAAGAATCTAATCAATATGATCCTAAATTATCTTCCACATCATTCCCAAATATGACTAATATTATCCAAAATATTCTACTTTTTTATTTCTTAACATGTAGCTCATCTTCAATCCACTCCACCCATAGTCACTTACACTCAACCCACCTCAGATTATCAATGATAAATGAGTCACCCAAACACATCAAATTCACAATATTTAACATATTCATACCAAAAAAATAACATCATCCCAGATATCAAATTTCTCACATCAAAACATATCCCTCACTTTGTATAAATTTGTAATATCATCAAGTAACCTACATCAAACAATATCATAAGTACATCCTCAAATATTCCACATTTCACAACCACTCACCATCCCTATTAATCATCTTCCCATCACAATTCTTGTTTTTAATGGTAACGACATCTCGCTACCCTTTTATCATCTATAAATGCTATATTTTATTTTCTTTGAAATAACATTATTTTAATACAATTTCAAAGAGGGAAAAATATAGACACTTGAAATTGACATGTCGTTATTTTAGATTTTCACTCATCATTTCCTCTATAATTAATCATTTACCTTTGATTAATTATCTATTTTTAATCCTATTATTAATTAAATAATATTTTACTATTTAGTTAATAGAATCACTATTAGTTATTATTCACATAACCTTATTTCTAGCATTGATTATCATATCACCCTTTCTTCTATAGTTCAACCTTAAATAAATATAAAATTTTATTTATCTTTAAGCACATCTCACCCCCATCCAAAAATGAAAGAAATGCCAATATTTATTTAGTTCTCATACTTTTTTATAATTTTCATTAGACAAACTAAAATTAATTAATTAATATCCTTAATCATTTGCACATGCCTAACAATGATTAATCAAATCATTATGTGTTTAATCCCCAAAGTTGGTACACATGTCATTCAACATGTATACTTGGAGTACTTAAGGCTTGGGGGGAGATCTTCACATCCCTCAAAAATGTTAATTTTTCAATCCCCACCATTCAATTCCTCCAAGGAAAATATTGATTGTTGATTTCCCTTGAACCTTGGAAGCCCCTTTGACCTCCACTCCAAGTATTCCACTTGGGGGCTTATAATGATTGAAAATATCAAACCATGAGAGCCCTTGAACTGTCTAGTCCATCTTGGCCCTCAATTCACTCTCTCAAAAAATTATAAACATAGGCCTCCATAAGCCATTTGAACACAACTCTTGAATGCAGTGTTATGTTGGAATTTTGAGCACTTAACATCCTACTCTATCCAACACCAATCCTTGAACACAAGCAGTATGTACATAGTGCATGGAGGAGACTTGGGTGAGAGTATTTACAATGCTTTAATTATCCTTTTTTTCCTTTCATCTTATCTCAAGTGTTGCATATTTGTGGGTTGAATTGGTTAACTTAGTGCTTTAATTGGTTTATGCATGCTCACATTTATATATACACAATTTTAGTTTGATAAAGAGAGTCAATAGTTTGAATTCCATTTAGCTCATGCTAAGAAAAAGCACAAATGGTGTTAATCCCATGAGTTTTTATTTTGATCAAATCTTACAAGAGGGTTAACCCTCTTACACAAAATTCCTCTTTCACACATCTTTCATTCTCCCCTTAGAATTTTTTTAAGATGGTTACTTGTTCTTGATTTTGTTCTTTCTTGGGTGTTTTGTGTACTAGTTGAGATAATATAATCTCACTTACAATTACCTCTATCCAATGTTCCATAACTCTAGGAATATTGGGCATGACAAGTTGAGTGAAATGGAAGAGTGAGAACTTAAGGGAGTAATTTTAATGAGGATGTTTTTCTTTACTTGGTTGAATGATGGTTAATGTTTGATCCTCTTGATCTAATCTTGATAAAAATTTGACTTCTTCACCAAGATTTTTTTTTGAAACCTATGAGAAAGACTATTATTTATGTTTTTATTTTCAAATTTTATAAAGGAAAAATTTAGCAAGAAAATAATTATCTTTTTGTGTTCTTTCCCCAAAATTAATATTTAAAGTAAGTAGCTAATGAATGAAATAGCTTTAATTTTTTTTATTTTTCAATGAATGCAACTAAATTAATTAAATTTACCTATATGGAATATTTATGGCTTGGTTTGTGTTTTTTTGGTTTTCTCATATAACAAAAAAATCTTGTTTTGATTTGATTGTTGAAGATGATTGAATTTGGTTTTTTAATGGGGATAAGTTTTTTTGATATATTATTTTGCGATTAAGGTTGTTGATCATGCAATCATGATCCAAAATTACAAAATTTATAAAATTTTCCTCATGGCAGTTCATGTGTTTGTCCCATGTTTTTTCTTCTTCTTCATCTAAGCCCTCCATCTCCACCAACTCACCTTATGTTATGGGAAGAGCCAACACCACGGGTATCTCCATCAACTGATAAATACCTGCAATCTCCTTCAATAGGGCTATGTTTCCCATCACCTCCATTGTACTTGAATCCACATCCCCCCCATGCTCCATATCAAAAAAAGTAACCCATAGACCATTATACTGTAGTGTGAGCTAGGGCCACACCCCTTCAGTTGATCTTAGCCCCTAAACCATAACTACCATGCCCAAGTATTTGTCCATATCCTCCCTATAGTATGCTTTAACCAATTTTTTCATCAGCCAGTTCACCGCCCCTTTCTCCCCCCTCACCTAGAGTAACCAATCTATGAAAAGTGATGCATTATCATTGTTGACCTGGCAGTGATATGTGAATGAGAGAAATCTAATGCCCAAAATCTCCTTTATGGCTACTAAGGTCTCCATCTTCAAGATATTGATTTTTTTCTCAAATGATGGTTTGTGACCATCCCTTTGAATTCCATCTACCTTTCTTTGGCTCCAAGGCTTATGGTGGTATTCATTGCTTGTTTTGTTAAACAACCTTAGCATCATAGGAAAATAAAGTTGAACTGTCACCATATCTGGCCTTACATTATTTCTCTCTTGGTAGTGGCTTAAATTCTCTTGTCCTCCCATGTCCCATCATATCTATCCTTCATGAATGGGATAGCATTTAGATATCCTTAGTTCATCCCACTGAGGTCCATTATCAAATCAATGACAACTTTGGATAGTTTGTTCACCTCCACATTGCCTTCACAATAAACATGTGTCAATTTAAAATCTTCTAAGTGGGAAATGCATTCCCAAATTTGTGGGATGAATCTCTTTATTGGATTATTGGTGTATGGAATTGATTGTTATCATTGAATCACCTTCCAAATGAAGATTTTTAAATCCCATATGAATGTATAGGTTTATCCCCAACCAAACCGCTTGCAACTTGGGCTCATTGTTCATTCCCTCTAGAAATTTCTTGGCCTCTTCCAAAAGGATGTTTCCAAATTGGTCTCTGTCAATGCAAAATACTGGTATGTGTCGAATTACGCTTGATCCATGAAGAATTGAAGAATAATGGAGCCACCAATACTTGAATCTCAACAAGATCAATCAGTCAAAATTGAAAGTAAACATTTTATCAAAAAACCTAACATGCTAAATTTATGAAAGCTTTAAAGAAAACATCTACTCTAATCTATTGAAACTTTATCTTGTTATGGAATTGGTGTTGTGTTGATGTGGACTAATGACCCTTTCCCAATCCCATGATAGTGAGCTTGTCTCAATCGATTCTATGGAAGAGAATCAATGAAACCATGGTGTTTGGTGTATGAAAAACCTAAATTATGCACAAAATAAACATGATGCAAGCTAAGTTACCATGATTTTATGCTATAAATGATCTAATTGTGCAATTGCTAAGCGAATCTAAGAAAATTTAAGTTAAAAATGAGCTAAAAGATGAAAAACCTAATTTATTTACAAACTAGGATGGATGCATGGAAGACATTAATGAAAGCTTAAAGCTATTATGCAACTAAAAAAATCTGAAAATAAGCTAAATATGTGCAAATTGAGAGTATGGATGCGAGTAAATTTAACAACATAAGTTTGCAATAAAAGATGGATCCATTTATCTCCAAATAGTGATCTATTTATAGGAGAGCAAATGAAGAATGGGTGGTTGAGATCAAAAAGCTTAATCAACGGTTCAAGATGAAGAGGATGAAAGGCATGGATCATGGATTATCATCAATGGATGATAATGCAAGATGAAAGTTAATAAAGGGCTCACACTTGCCTCAAACAAACACACTTTTGACTTGCTCACACAGGTCAAAGGTAACTTGTTTAGGAGGTTGAAGGGTTAACTTGTATTTGAAGCTAAGTGAGTTGATTGGAGGAGAGGAAATATTCCTTAGAATATTCCATTAGGGTGAGGGAAAAGGTTAATTTTACAAATTAAAACAAATTTTTAATTGTGCAAAAAGGATAAAGAACATTCCATGGGAATATTCCCTTTGCTTAGAGGAAAATTAGTTTAATTGCTAATTAAACAAGGTTTAATTGCTAATTAAACAAGGTTTAATTTATGCAATTAGGGAATTAGAGGAATTAGAAGATATTCATTAAATTAGATGATTTAATAAATAGAGGAGGGGTGATGAAATGATATTTAATTAAATAAGATGAATTAGGAGATTAAATTAAATATTTTGATTTATTTAATTTAATTAGATGAAATGTTATTGCAGAAAGAGATGAATTAACCTAATTAAATTAATTAGGCCAATTAGATGAAAATGATGCAATTAATTAATTAGCTAGGCTGATTAAATAAATTAAGCAAAAAGAGGATGGATAAAGAGGAAATTATGTTAATAAACTTGATTTAAGTGTACGACATCGATTAGGACATTTTTCAGTGTCTACATTTTTCCCCTCTTTGAATTTTGGGTTGATTTCAGTGTACGAAATCAAAAAATATATTTTTTAAATTTTTTATATGCCCCAACAGAAGTATAAAACTGACTCCCTGCCCCCTCAAGAAATCAAGTGGAAATTTTGAATTTTGGGTTGATTTCTCAACAAAGGTTCAAAAGCTGCCCCAAAGGTCCAGAAAAGTTTCAGGATGCAAGAATAATGCCAAAAACACAAAAAATGATGCAAAATTAGGTCCATATTGGAAAAATTGGTGAAGATGATAATAAACCCCATTTTTAAGGTTAAATTAGAGCAAAAAACCCTAATTTTCTAGCTTAAATAGGCCAAGAGGGGTCATTTTCAAATCATTTGTGTATTCACACTTAAGGAATTCTTGCGATTTGAGTTTTGACCCTTTAACAAAATGGTGCATTGTGAGCTTCCCCAACACATTTCTGATTGAGTTTGTGAGTTCCAATGGCTTCCAGGCGTGGGACCATCGGTATGTGATTCGAAACCTAATTTGAAATTTGAAATTTTGATGCATTTATTAGGTGTTAGAATTTAGAATTTGGGGGCGTCGCTATATAGCGACACCTAAACTTCAATTGGCGACGCCCAAATGATATATAGTGACGCATATGTCTAGGGCGATGCTTTTCCATATTTGATTTTAGGGTTTCAAATTTTAAATGGAAATGCGTTTGTATCTAATGACACACTTGCTGATTTTAAAGTTAGGGTTAGGTCATGCCAAATTCTAAATCACGACACCATCTTGTATGGCGGCGCATTTTTCAATTTGAATTTTAAAATGCATCAGGCGTCGTTATTTGAGTTTTGAATATAGGGACGCATTTGTGATTTCCGATCCAAAAATTCCAAATAACTTCAAATTTTGATGATTTCCTGATGCCTTGCTCTTCGTGGATGCGAGAGGTCTTCCCACCACTGATGTCAAGGGAGCACAAGCCCACGGTACTTGAGAGATTAGCTGATCTGTCAGAGTTGCACCAGGAGCACTTGGGAGAGATTGGATTGTGGTATATCACATATCCACCTGTGATTAGGACCCATTTGGCCACGATGATAGTGTTGTATGAGAGATGGCACAGTGAGACTTCATCTTTCCTCCTTCTGATGGGAGAGGTGACAGTGAATTTAGAGGATGTGTGACAGATATTGTAGTTGCCTATCCATGGAGATCATGTGATCTATGATCCTGATGCCGGATTGGATGCGTGCTTCGAGGTGATGGAAATGGAAAATATTGCATTGGTCACATCATAGATAGATTTAGAGACATACATGGGTCACGTGTCAAATTTTAGATTGATTCTTGCGACCATCATTTCAGGTTTGGTGGCTCCAGATAAATGCGATCGATTCTTCAGTCCAAGATGGGGTTTGGCATGGTAGCGAATGTTGTACCGGAGGACTCTTTTTGTGTGGAGGCCCGTGATACTGACCTCCTTGTACCATGATTTGCATGATTTCATTTATTATGATGGGAGAGCCCTTGGTGCAGGTATGACTCTTCTTCATATTTGGGCATGAGAGCACATTGTAGTGCTTTGGTCGATTGTACAGATGGAAAACATGGAGCCAAATCTCATCATATGGAGATACCAAGGTTCCATTACACTCAGGCACACATGACAGATTGGGCTCCCATACTTGTGAAGGGTGATCGAATGATATGACTATGTTCCGGTGGTAGCCATGGCTTCAGATGTCAGCCTAGTTTGATGATGCACAACAATTTTTCTTCATTTGGAAAACTTGTTATATGTAGGGTTGAGAGCATACTATGATCGAGAGGTACCTTCCTGACAGAGTGGCCAAATAGTTTGGAGATGTGCAAGAAAGGCCCGACGATGCTTATAGGGATATTTTTGCTAGAGCTTCCAGTCAGGTTCTGACATGGGGACCGATGATCCCAATAGTAGAGGCTATTGAGATTTTCTACTAGTTGGTTGCCTAGTCTTGGGCATATGATCAAGGTCAGCCCATTGCTCAAACTACTTCTGCTTATGTGCATGGTTCGTCCCTCTGAGACAACTCATAGATCTTGTAGGTGCTCCTCCTAGAGGGAGGCCATGAGGCAGAGGGGTTAGGGGGGCCAGGATGGCCATGATGGATAGGTTTCAGGGGATCCTCTAAAGGGACAACAACCTCCTCAGTAGCCTCCAGTGGTGCAGTAGCAACCAGTGCAACCACCACCAATGTCGTCAGATGCCAGAGATGTGCAAATACAATAGTTGTAGCAATAGGTGTAGGTTTTGACAGGTGAGTGAGACTAGGCTTGCCAACATATTTTGGTTTTGATAGTTGAACAAGACTAGGCTCGGTAGTAGGTGGTTGCAGTGATAGCTGAGAGAGAGACACAACATTGCAAAGAGTGCATATTGTCACAAGCAAGAGAGATCAAGAGGTGGATCGACATCAGTAGATTGAGAGCCTTATGACATCCACCCATGGTTGGACAGTTTCAATGAGGCTATATAGAGAGGTTGTTATAGAGGCTACGTATTACAGGCAACACTATCATAGAGATGTTCTGAAAGCTCTTCGTCAGCCTGATTTTTCTCAGCAGAGCAATGCACGCCCCCAAGTAGAGGATCAACTTGAGCGGCAGGCTAGAGAGGGTAGCAGCCACCAGGGCTATCATTTTTGATGTAAAAACACTTTTTTATTTTTCCCCATTCTTTATACTAATATACATTCATGGGCTCCTTTTTGATAGCCTCATGGATATTGTACTTATCATCAATGTACATACACTGATCCAGATTTTGTACCATGACACATTTTTTGATATATATATGATATAGATATGGATGATTTATGTGATGATGTGTTGACTTTGTTTCATGTATGGATGCTTATATATGATCATGTATAGATGCATTTACTTTTATGTCTATGTGATGTGCGATGATTATGCTAAGTATGAATGCAATGTTATATTCTTTTTCATTATCTTTTCACGATATGATATGGATGCAAATGGTGTGGATGTGTTTCTTTCTATATATTTTATATGCATGTTTTATGATGACAATGTATGCATATGGATGTGGATGGATGAATGCAAATATTTATGATATGCAACAATTTAAGATGCTTATAATAAAAAATCTATATTATTCATCACAACTTAAATGATAATGCAAAATGTATGATGTGATATGATTATGATGTATGTTGATGGTTTGTGGATGCATGATGGATGCATTGATGATGTTTTTGTTGATTGTCATGATACTAGGTTAGCACAGAGAGAAGACAGAAGAATAAAAAATGAATAACCATCGCTGATGATGATTGCTTCAAAAGATCCAACAAGGCCTTGATCCATCGAGACTTTATTAGAGATGGTGATGAGACAATGCCAAATAATGCAAGATGAAGAATGTAGGATGGGATGCTCACATTTTGGGATTGGGATTTTCCATCGTTCCTTATTGTTTGATATAACACATAGATATGATGCATCAAGGTCTTGATAACCAGGATGATGTTGTATCTAGTGTAATGGACTTTGACTCAATAAACAAATAGGATAGTTCTTGTTCACACCTTGACATACAAAAACATCGTTGGAATGAAAGTTAGAAGCTTAGAACATATTGGACCAAAACATATGCAATAGTCAACAACATACTCCAAACGACCTTCCTATACATAACTAAGCAAGTATGCGCCAAGATTATTTTATAAGAGTATCCACAACACAACAAACAAAAGATAATAATCGAAGCCCCATTCCTTTCTCTCTAAATAATTTTGTTAGACATCATCGAAAGGTCCTCAAAATGGTTCATTAAGATAAATCATAAGAAAAAATCAAAGAAAAATAGATAGTATTATCTATAGCTCCTGTGTAGTTTAAGTTTAGCTTAAGGTGATATCTGATACTGATGTCCATTGTAGGAAGGATACATCCTAGGACATGTTGATTAGAGGTTTGTTTGATGTTGGGATGATGATGCTAAGATGAGTTATTTCCATAAATTTCATTGACACATTTACCTATGATTTTGACTTTAGATTTTGAATTTTGGGTTCACACTTTACAACTTGCTATATTTGTTTTCTACTTGTTTTTCCAAAGGGTGAAGGTGATGATCATTTATTATGGGTGAAAGTGAGATGGGATGGATGGGTTTTGGATGTTTTGGAATATTTTGAGGTTTTTTTGGTATTTTGAAATTTTTTGAGGCTATTTTTGGTCTTTATGGATGTTTATGTTTTCAATTTTCTGAGGTTTTTTAGGGTTTTCAGAATATTTGAGGCTTTTTAGGGCTTTCAATCATTTTCTATTTTTTTTTGTCTTCTATTTTTAAATGTTTTTGTATTTTCTGAATATTTGGATGTTTTTGGTATTTTCTAAGTTTTACAAATGTTTAGGGGTTTTCGAGTTTCCGAGTTTCGACCAAGAACCTAACCTAAATAACTATCCTAAGGGACTTGAGGGCTGATCAAAGATTAGCCTTTCCTACGTTATACACGCAAAGATCATGTAGTTCGACTAACTTGACTGATTTACAGGACAAAGATATGAATAAACGAGAGATGACAACTAATTACAATGGACTACTAAAGGACTGACCTAGGGTGTCTCGAGGGCACATCAATGATGACCTTGCCTACGTTCAAGCTCAGAGACAACGTAGTTCGACAAGGAGAGACTATTTTTTTGGATTTTCAATGTTCTACCTTTTTAGGGATTTTGATGTTTTCTGGATGTTTTGGATTTTTCCTTTACAATTTTTTGAATGTTTATGGATTTTCTGGATAATATTTTATGAATTTTTTTGGTGTTTTTTGATAAGATTTTATCATTTTTTTTAATGTTTTCTGATAATATTTTATGAATGTTTTTTATGTTTTCTGATAAGATGTCCCATGACCTCAAGATATACAAGAACCTGATTGTGACACATAATGAAATTCCCCCAGTGTGATATGTTAGCCTACTTCGATAAAGGAAGAACAAACTGACCTTGAGAATATGCCAAGTAATGCTAAAAAGTTCATGATACCTTACAATGACAAGCCATGATAAGGGTGCAAATGGGGGATGAATGGTGATGCAAAGAATGATAGGTCAAAAGAACCAAAGAATAGATGGAGATACCTTATTTACACAAGGTGCCTGTTTGCCAGGTTTTCACCAAGGTACTTGCCCAAAGCACCACTGAAGTGATTTTCACTAGAGGACAATTTTTTTCTTTACTTTTTTCAATCCATTTTCTCATTTTTTTGGATTATGATCATTTTTTTTTTTGTATTTTTTGATTTACACCCTTCATGTTTAGGCATAAAACTTTTTGAGATGCAAGTTGTTAATTGGCTCCTGCAAGGGTTCACCTTTAGGGGTTGATAGTTGGTATGCTCCTGATCTATAGCTTGTTGTGATGAAAAAGGGACCCAACTAGTTAGGCTCAAAATTTCCATTGCTATCTTGATCTGGAAGGTTTTTCTAAATTTTTCTTTAAGGAAAGATCACCTACCTAGAATGAGCGACATTTGATTCTCTTGTCATAGCTCCATTTCAATCAGTTTTGATACACTTGCAAGTGATTAAGGGCGTCAAGACAACGTTCATTCAGGAATTCTAGCTCATTCAGTCGAGACACTTTGTACTCTTCCTCAGTTATCAAATTCTTTAGTGACACTCACAATGATGGGAGCTCATCCTCAATAGGTAAGATGGCTTATGATCCATAGACAAGGGAGAAAGGGGTTGCTCCTGTAGGTGTGTGGATACTGGTTCGATAAGCCCAAAGAGTGGGATTTAGCTACAGATGCCAGTCACGACCAGCTTCATTAACTGTTTTCTTTAGGATTTTTAAGATAGTTTTGTTTGTTGCTTCTTCTTGGCCATTGCCTTGGGGATAGTATGGTGTAGAGAATCAGTGTTGGATATTGAATCTTTGGCACAACTCTTTCACATTCTAATTTTTGAATGGTGTTCCATTATTAGAGATGAGGGTTTTTGGTACACCATAACTAAAAATTAGATAATTCAGGATAAACTTGGCTATCTATTTCCCCATTATGTAGGTCATAGGAATGGCTTCAACCCACTTAGTAAAGTACTCAGTAGTGGTTATGATGAACTTATGGTCATTGGATGAAGTTGGAGTTATTTTTCCTATGAGGTCAAGTCCCCACTACAAAAAAGGCCATGGTATGATCATAGGTTGCAACTCTTGAGCTAGAGCATGAATCAGATCCCCATTCTGTTGACATTGGATACATTTCCGTGCATACTAATGAGCTTCTTTTTCCATGGTTGGCCAATAGTACCCCGTCCTCAACAGTTTCTTGGCTAATGTCATACCGCTAGAATGGGAACCACATATGCCATCGTGTACTTTTGTTAAGGAATTTAAGGCTTCCTCTTGGTTAATACATCGTACTAATGTCCTTTTGATGCTTCGAAGGTAAAGGGTATCACCTAGGATCACAAATTGGGATGCCTTTCTAACAAAGGTCTTTTTAAGGTTTGGGGTGAATTCTAATGGAAGGGTTTCTTTGTTAAGGTAAGTAAAGATGTCATGGTACCAAGGAGATCCAGGACCAACAATGACACATGCAAATTCAGATTCAGGGATTTAGAAAGTTGGTACAAGAAGTTGTTCTACCAAGAATTCACATTGAAGAATGTTGTTCGGTATGTCTAGTAGTGACCAATTGTTGCCATGACATTTGTTGCTCCATTGTTCATGTGAGGAATCTGCTCAAAAGTTGTCTATAAAAAGATATTTGAGATTCTCCTCCATCTTGTAAGGAGTGAGCTTGTCATCTTTGGTTTGATAGTTTTCATTGAATTGGTTGATAACCAGCTGTGAGTCTCCATAGACTTTCATTTCTTGTATCTTCCACTGAACTACTATCCCGAGACCTATGATCAAGGCTTCATACTCAACAATTTTATTGGTACATGGGAATGATAGCCTATAATACTTTGGGATGCAATCACCTTGGGGGGTGATGAAAAGAATGTTGGCTCTTGATCCATGTTGGGTGAATGATCCATCAAAGTACATCTTCCACTAAGTTGTGAGATTAATAAGGAACACTAATTCGTTAGGGAACTCAAATATTAAAGGGTTCTCATTATAGATGGGTGCTTTTGCTAACTAGTCCACTATCACTTGTCCTTTGATTTCCTTATGCTCCACATACTCTATGTCAAACTTTTTCAAGACCATTACCCATTTAGCCATTCGTCCCATGAGGGTTGCTTTGGATAATAGATATTTTAATGGATCAATCTTTGCGATGAGCTTGATTTGGTGTGACAACATGTAATGCCTGAACTCTTGTGAAGCGAAAAATACTACTAGGAATGCTTTCTCAATGGGTGAATAGTTCATCTCATAGCCTACCAAGGTTCTAATGATGTAGTATATGGCTTTTTCTTTTCTGTTTTCATCATGTTGTGCTAAAAGAGCTCCTAGTGCTGCTTTTGTTGCTAAGATGTGGATCAATGGATTTTTTGGTATCGGTGGCATGAGTTTTGGAGGTGTTAGTAGGTAATCCTTGATCTGTTGGAAAGCTTTATCACATTTTTCATCCCATTTGTAAGTTATCCCTTTATGGAGAAGATGTGAAAAGGGGTGAGTCTTATCTGATAGTTGAGCTATGAACCTTCTAATGGACTGCAACCTTGTAATCCTCTCATCTGTTTCAATGTCTGTGGCGGTTCCATGTCTAGGATGGATTTTACCTTTGCTGGATCAATTTCAATTCCTCTTTGTGAAACAATGAAGCCAAGGAGTTTCCCTGATGTGACCCTGAACACACACTTTTTTGGATTTAGTTGTACCTTGTATTCTTCAAGCCTATCAAAGATAGGTCATAGGACTTGTATGTGCTCACTTCTCTTTTTTTATTTTTCCAAAATATCATCCACATAATCTTCAACTATTTTGTGGATCATGTCATCAAAGATGAGGGTCATTGCTCTTTGATAAGTGGCTTCTTCATTCTTCAACCCAAATGGCATCACATTCCAATAGTAGGTTCCCCATGGACAAGTACAGGAAGTTTTATGTTGATCCTCTTTGGCGATTATGATTTGGTTGTAGCGTGAAAATCCATCCATGAGTGACAACATTTTGTGCCCAGCTATTAAATCCACAATGATATCAATGTTTGGAAGAGGGAAATCATCCTTTGGAAATTCCTTGTTTAGATCTCTAAAATAAATACATATTTTGATGCCCCCAGTGGGTTTTGAGATTGGTACCAGGTTTGAAACCCACTCAGGCTAATCTATCGGTCAGATGAATCCAATGTCAAGAAGCTTTTGTATTTCCAGTTTAACTAGGAGTGCTATCTGAGGGTGTATTTTTCTTAATTTATTCTTATCAATACCTATTAAACTTTGAGGGAAGAGGCACATTAGATATGAATCATTGTAAGCCACTTCCATGCACATGACATTGAATTCTTTGATATGGTCAACAGGACTTCCTCTCCCTCTATATTTGTCAAATTTGGGGATTTCAAAACTAGGAGGGAATGGTACCATTGCTATGTTTCGATCAAATGGGTAAGGACACAAGTTTTTTGTATGAGGTTTCTTTGTCTTTCCCATGCGAAGGTCCTGCATTTCATGTGAGAGTACTTTTAATTGTGATGCGAGTTCATCTTGTGGACTGGGTGGAGGAACATATGATGGGATGAGAGATGAGTTATATGGGGTGTATGGTGGTGTGAGATTCTATGAAAGTGATGAATATGTTCCTAATGCTTTTGGATTGATGATTTTCATATGAAGAAAATAGGAACCTTGTTGTTGTTGTTGGGCATACTGTTGAGCTTGTAAGGCTTGTTGTTGAGCTTGTTGTTGTTGTGCCACTAAGGTTTGTTGTTGGGTCTGTTGTTGTTGTGATAATAAAGTTGTTTGTTTTGCTTGTTGTTGTGTTGTTAAAGTTGCTTGTTGATCTTGTTGGGAAATGGCCGCTTGTTGTTGTTGTTGTTGTGCTAAGGCTGCTTGCTAAGCTTGATGTTGTTGTTGTGCTAGGGCTGCTTGTTGAGCTTGAATTTTTTTTGTGCTAAGGCTGCTTATTGTGCTTGTTTTTGTTGTTGTGCTAAAGTTGTTTGTTGAGCTGCTAAGGCTGCTTGTTGTGCTTATTATTGTTGTTGTGCTAAAGTTGCTTGTTGTTGTTGTAGAGCTAGGGAATGTGCTTTCAATGTGGGATCAGGTGGTTGTTGAGACATCTATGAAGGATTAGAGACATTTATGTTTTGAGTGATTAGTGGATTGGTGGTGAAAGGTGGAGGATTCCCTTGGTTTAACATTCCTTGCAATATGGTAGAATGAGGTGGAGGAATGTATGTTTGAGGTCCTAATTGATTTGACATAGAAAAGGGAGTTGTTGGAAAGGATGATGTCATTAAATTTTGCAATGGAAATGACACACTAGGACCTTGAGTCCATTAATTGAAAAAATTCCCCTATCCTATGTTTTGGGGGTTGCCTTGTGCAAAAGATGTAAACAAAGGATTTGTGATCAAGGTACTCATGGGATTGATAGAGCTTGTAACCAAGGGATTGCTTTGAGGTGGATTGATAGGATATGATGTGGTAATGATAGATGGAATGGATGAACCCACCTGAGGGTTGGATAAATATGTCCCTAGTTGTGTTGAGGATTGATTTTGTGATATGGTGTTGGCATGCCCTTGTGTGTTGCTTTGAGATTTTTGGTCTGTACCACTCTCCGTGATGGTAGGTAAACTTGTGGTACTCATATGTATGGATGAAGAAGGGTGTCCCCAAAATGTTGAAGTGGTGGTAGAATATTGAAGTTCAAGTAGAAAGTGTAGCTGTTTTGGATCTTATGGAACGAGAGGAGTGCCAAAGGTAGGTGTCCAAAAGGTGGTGGGAGGTGGAGGATTTGTTTCAAGGGTACCCACAAGTGTATTACTTTCAAATGGTAAGGTGTGACCAAAATATTTAGCAAGGCTAGTTGCAAGAATAGATATGTACATTTGACTTAGCCCTTGTAATGGAGTTGTGAAATCCTATGTTAAACTCTCTGCTACAAATGTCGGGGAAATAGGAGCTACACTTTCAAAAATTTGATGTTCTAAAAGTTCTTCTCTAGTGAGCTCAAATGGGTTGTTGGTGACGTCTTCGATTTTGTATGGTCCTGAAGGAGATGATGGTTGTTGTGATGGTGTAACATGACTTCTAAGATCAAATTATAAAGGATTTGGATCACTTGAGGTAAATGTAACTTTTTCTTTTTCCATGATTCTCTTGTGTTGTGATCTCGTCTTTACCATAAATTTGGTGTTAGCTATGGGAGATTTGTGTTGAGTTTTGTAATGTTTGAATTCTCTAGTTGACTTAAACCTAGGCAAAAGGGATGCTCTAAGTATTTTGGGAGAAATGATGATATTGTGGATGAAAATATGGGTGATGTGGGGAGTGATCTTTGCAAGTGTTTTGGAACAACACTTTTGACTTAAGTTTGATGTTTTGATGCTGGGATAAAGGTTGCTAATGAACTTAGAAATCTTTAAGGTAGACTCATGACCTTTAAGATAAAATAGTTCAAAGATGATAACTATCTCAACTAAGTGCATGGAAAAGGATAAATTTCACATACACAATAGTTAAGGTAGCAAGTTGGTTTGATGTTTTAAGTCCCAAAGTGTTAGTGTATTTAAAATTTTGCAAAGATAGATGAGGTGAAGGATGAAATTTTGATGAAGGGGTGAATGAAATGTTGGACCCAATGTTGACCTAAAGTGAACCTTTTGTTTTGACAAAACCAAGGTAGTGAGAATGATGCTAGACCTCTAAAATGTTTAAATCCTAAAGACTCAATGATTTAGAAAAGTTGATCTTCAAAAAGACAAGGATTCTGGCTCATAAAGAATGTGTACATGTCAGGATATTTTCTCAATTAATGATATCAAGTTTCCAAAATCCATATTAAAGTATTCAGTATTGCTTCTAGATTAGATTGTGTTGAAGTTGATGTAGAAACTTCAACACAATCTAATCCAGAAGCAATACTGACTATTTTCTCAATGTTTGTTCATAAAAGTTTATCAACAACTTGTTTATGTATTTATAGAGTGCCTCAATGCAGTTGTTGATTGCTTTTGCACTACAATGTCTAAGTTTATGGTGACGACCAGTTGACCTTCATTTAGGGATCCTTACTTTACGTGAGATCGTCTAGTGAAGTGAACCTTTTTTTCAAAAAGATCAAGGTAGCAAAAATGATGGCAGATCTCTAAAATATTCAAGTCCTAGAAAATGAGAGGACGGAGGGGAATGTTCAAACCTGTTCGGGCTCTCCTAACTTGGGCATACAAGTTTCTCAACAAAGTGTAAAGGTTGTGATAAAATATGGATGCCCACTTTTGATTATACTTTGTTTGGAGATTCCTACATTTGAAATGGAGTGTTGGAGACTTTCCCCTTCATAGTTTAACTTATTTATGAATTATTTAGAAGAGTTGGGTATCATGAAAAAGACCAATACTTTGACTCCAAAAGAATGCAAACAATTCTAAACTATACCTTGAAGTGTGTCTATAAAATTTTTCTACCAACTTGTTTCTGTTTTTGTGAACTACTCGAAGGTGTTTCTTAAGGGCTTTTGGAGTGAGATGCCTAAGCTAAAATGAGGACCTATAGACCTTGGCTTAGGAATACTGATTTTTCATGAGATCATGGGGAAACAGTTTAAGTTTATGGAAGAAAGGAAGATATTTATTGTCACGTGGATGGTGGTAATAGGGGCCTTCCAACCTCAATATCAACGTGTTCCTCTTCTTCGTCTAGTATGGTTGTTGTATTTCTCCACTATGTGTTTGTCTCCTTGTTTTCAAAAGTGATGGTTCTCAAACTACTAATGAGATTTGTTTGTTCACCATTTATGAGATCAAAGTTTGGCTGAATTATAGCACCTAGAAGATCAAGTTGTTCCATGGGAGCAATCGGTCTCCAAATAGTCATGTGGGGTTCATTTGTCAATTTATCTTTGCTTAAATGAATTTATTTTACCACAAACACTTGTCTTTGATTATGTTTTCAAACTAGATGTTTATGCCAACAAAATCATAACTTTCACAATGTCCATTTTGTGAAAATCATGAGATTAAAGCCACAACTGCCTATGTTGTCTTTGGTAAATATGGGTTTGAGATTAATGTCAAGATATTTAGAAATCGCTAAGGATAAATCCTTAGGACAAGAAGTAATATCAAGGCTAACTCAAGAAGTCCATATTTAAGCCAAAGTGTTTGAAATTTTGGATAGTGATTGTTTTTGGATCATTTTTAAATCAAGCAAAGTGTTAAACTGACTCACAAGCATTACAATGCTAGGATAGAAATGGCTATATTTGTTGTATTCCCACTTGGATTTCTCCAACTGCGCTTATTTAGAGTGGATGATTAGAAGCTTAACCACACTAGCTCCCATCCACAACACTCACTTCTATAGGTCAACCAAGCTTCAATTTCTCATGAATCTCCCATGACAAACTTTTCATCTCTACTAAGAACCACAAATATGTGGGATGGGTTCGAAGTTCCAACCTCCTGACATCAACAAATATTAGGGATTTTTGGCTACTACACAAAGGTTCGTAATAAGGGCATCCAGTTTAGGGGGTGCAATAATAAACTCCTTGTGAGAGGGCTCCCAACCCTTAGAACAAGGGATTTATGCATCAAAAATATATTGGGGGAGAGCTATCATGCATTGTTTCCCATTGATTACAATTTTCATCGAAACCACAAATTTATATAGCGATTTGGAAGAGCTTGGCTTATGCTCATTACCGCTTGGGTTGTTCCCTTGGGTTGAGTACTTTTTCCCACCAAGGAAAGCACTCTAAAGGTGAACAATAGTGAGCAAGTACATCTATAGTTTGATCATCTTTGTTTGCATGCACAAAGAGAGAACACATGCTATGCCTTTTCTCACACTAGCATGGCTGTTCATTTTTAAACCCAAATTGAAAGATGGAGGTAATTTTTTAGACAACCAATTTCACTAAAATTCTTTTGATTCTCAAGATCACCATGAAGTGTGAGAGAATTGCATACGCATTTGAATGACACAAATTGCAAAGAAAATTACAAGACAAATAAAGCACAAGTTTGTTTTAAGCCTCAAAGCAACGATGAGTTAGTTTTAGAGCACTAATTGAAAGATGAGTCTGCCTTGTTCAATTTTAAGCCCAATTGAAAGATGCGATGTGAGGGTTCATTTTATCCAACTTTAAACATTCATTTTAAACCCAATGGAAAATTAGTGCATTGCCTAAAACTAAAAGAAAAAAAAGCATGAAATTGGGTTATAATTGCCCCAAAGCGATGAACGCTAGTTACAATTATAGAATGTTTGGATAGAAGAGAAGGTCTTCAATTTTGCTCCATGCCTTAAAATCTGTAAAACCCTGTTAGTCTAACAATGAAAACACAACCAGACATCAATCAGTGATCAGATAATCAAAAGAAATTAAGTCACATGATGAAAAAAATGTGAATTTTCTTACCCTGGTTGAGCGTCGCTGCACACGATGGTGTCACAATTTGAAATTTGGGCATTGCTCTGGTGAATTTGAGTGTCGCTATGCAGAAAGTCCAGTGAGCACAATTGTGTTGTTGTTTTGATGGTTGTCGTTGTAAACGAGTGTGTCGCGATGTGGACTTTAAAAGTGTCAGTCTGGTGAAGGTGAGCATCACCGTTTTCGATCCATGATACTTCAAATTTAAATATGCATTGCTATATGGCGACGCTATTGAAATAGTGTCATTGTTTGTGTTTTGAGCATCACTACAACCTACAAAATAGTATGAACATGGATTTTAAGCTAAAATATGGTTAAATGATCGGTTTTCCCTCCTTCTAGTGCTATAATGTCGATGAGAAATACCGATATGTGTCGAATTACGCTTGATACATGAAGAATTGAAGCATAATGGAGCCACCAATACTTGAATCTCAACAAGATCAATCAATCAAAATTGAAAGTAAACATTTTATCAGAAAACCTAACATGCTAAATTTATGAAAGATTTAAAGAAAACATCTACTCTAATCTATTGAAACTTTATCTTGTTGTGGAATTGGTGTCGCGTTGATGTGGACCGATGACCCTTTCCCAATCCCATGATAGTGAGCTTGTCTCAATTGATTCTATGGAAGAGAATCAATGAAACCATGGTGTTTGGTGTTGAAAAACCTAAATTATGCACAAAATGAACATGATTCAAGCTAAGGTACCATGATTTTATGCTATAAATGATCTAATTGTGCAATTGCTAAGCTAATCTAAGAAAATTTAAGCTAAAAATGAGCTAAAAGATGAAAACCTTAATTTATTTACAAACTAGGATGGATGCATGGAAGCCATTAATGAAAGCTTGAAGCTATTATGCAACTAAAACAATCTAAAAATAAGCTAAATGTGTGCAAATTGAGAGTATGGATGTGAGTAAATTTAACATAAGTTTGCAGTAAAATATGAATCCATTTGTCTCCAAATAGTGATCTATTTATAGGAGAGCAAATGAAGAATGGATGGTTGAGATCAAAAGGCTTCATCAATGGTTCAAGATGAAGAGGATGAAAGGAATGGATCATGGATTCTCATCAACAGATGAGAATGCAAGATGAAAGTTAATCAAGGGCTCACACTTGCCTCAAACAAACACACTTTTGACCTGCTCACACAGGTCAAAGGTAACTTGTTTAGGAGGTTGAAGGGTTAACTTGATTTTGAAGCTAAGTGAGTTGATTAGAGGAGAGGAAATATTCCTTAGAATATTCCATTAGGGTGAGGGAAAAGGTTAATTTTACAAATTAAAACAAAGTTTTAATTGTGCAAAAAGGATAAAGAATATTCCATGGGAATATTCCCTTTGCTTAGAGGAATATTAGTTTAATTGCTAATTAAACAAGGTTTAATTTATGCAATTAGGGAATTAGAGGAAGTAGAAGATATTCATTAAATTAGATGATTTAATAAATAGAGGACGGGTGATGAAATGATATTAAATAATTAAATAACATAGGGTTATTTAATTAAATAAGATGACTTAGGAGATTAAATTAAATATTTTGATTTATTTAATTTAATTAGATGAAGTCTTAGTGCAGAAAGAGATGAATTAACCTAATTAAATTAATTAGGTCAATTAGATGAAAATGATGCAATTAATTAATTAGCTAGGCTAATTAAATCAATTAAGCGAAAAGAGGATGGATGAAGAGGAAATGATGTTAATAAACCTTATTTAAGTGTATGACATTGATTAGGACATTTTTCAGTGTCTACAGTCTCTTAGAATGCATCACACTCTTGAGGGCCTTGAATTTTCCCTAGACTCCCCATCAAAATTTAATTTGACCCAGCCATCATCTAAAAGGTGTCATTTCACATTGAATCTTGGATTTATAAAGGGATTAGCCCACCACACCTCATAAATGGTGGGATAACTTACTTTTATCAATTATGATACATCACTAATATTTTTTTAATTTTTAGCTTTATAATTTTTTTTACCAGTGTGCTTTATTTTTTATGTTTCATAAGCCATATTATATTGTCTATGTCATGAGTTACATGTGATTCTAATTTTACTTTAAGGAGTGTTCAGCTAAAACCCAATTATCTTTCCAATTTGGCTCATGTGAAGAACTCAAAACAATTTATAGACATGATTCACAATCTATTTATAAAGAAGATAAAGGTTTAGAAGTTTTAAAAGCTATGGTTACAAAAAAATTGTCATATTCATTGTTTTTAGTGAATATACTTCCCTCCTACCATTGCCCCATCTTCTACCATCACTCCACTAATTGGTGTTCCACTCCATAGTGTTACCGCTACCTCCATTAGTATCCCACCACATAAAATTCAACCTTTATTCATCTTTCCTCCTCACTATACCCCTCCTAAGATACCAATACCCAACACTATTTTTATTCCTCTACCTTTTTTTGTCTGCCATTACCCCACCTATCTTTCACTTTTTCCATTTTTATTTCCATTCCTCACTCTTCTATAATGTCCACCCCTCACTCCATCCCTTTATCAATATCAAAGCATACTTCAATATGCTTTCTCCTTTATGCCTCTTTCGCAAGCTATTCCCACTTTCATTCCTCATACTAGCCATACTTGTATTTACACTTGCCTTGGTGGTCCTCAACCTTATCTTGTCCCCAATCCCTCCTCTACCTAAGATGAATTTAGGAAAAAATATAGATCAAGTAGAGAAAAAAATGGATGTAAGACCAAATGAACAAGATGGAAAGGAATTCAAGGATGCTAGATATACACCACAATCATATGGATTATTACACATCCTCTTCCCATGTGATTTGTGTTATAACATTTTGAAAAATATAATTGAAAAAGGTGACCCAAATATACATTTGAGATCTTTTACTACCACATGTGTAGGATTTTTATGAGGATAAACTATTACCTAAGTTATTTTCACAAATCTTAAAGGATTATGCTAGTAATTCATTATTTTCATTACCTCATAGGTCTATTCATGCATTTGATGGTTTGAAAAAGTATTATTAAAGTAATTCAAAATTAATATGGGGCTTAGAGTCACTAATTTTTTTATCAATTTGAGTGTGTCAAAGCACCCATGAGCACATTAGTGACTATGTTGTAAGATTTCAATTTTTATTCTCTAAAATGATTACTCCCTAAATTTTGAAATGCAAAATATATTTATTAAGAGAATGTTTAAATTTTATAGATATAATATCAAAAACTACATAGTCTAAAATTTTGACACTAAAGTTATTCATATTGGAAAATAAAATTGGTGCTTTATGCATAATTTTAGTAGAGTCTCAACCTTCTCCTTCACCAATTTTCTATTTTTTACACCACATGAACTAATTATTATGGTTAACCTAGAACCACATGTCAAATATTAAGTACTTCTCCATGATGCCAGCATGATATGCTGGGATCCCATGAGTTTTTAAAATTTTAGCCATTGGTTTCTTTCCTAACTACTTGCTATTGCTTTTTGTAGTGTCTATATATTTAAAAAAATGTCTTTTGGATTTCAATGTGATATTTCAACATCCCCATTAATCTTTTGAGAGTAATTTTTGAATCCCAACTCTCTAGCACATGCTACTCTCTCTTCTTTAGCTCCATCTTGTTGAGTAAACCTCTATTATTAAAAAAGTAAACCTCTATTATTAAAAATTACTAAGGTTACATGCTATTGGATTCTCATTAACATCTCTATTCACTCATTTCTTTCTTCTTCATCTTGATTTTAATATTTTTTTTATGAGTTCATGTTCTTTTTGGAATAGTATTTCCACTAATCTTCTATATCATTTATCTTTTTGTTTTTACATCTCTTGGTGACCATCACCTCCTCTTCTTTAATCCAATACACACACTAGGTTTCTATTCACTATAAACCAAGGATTTAGTACTTATAAATTTTATTTTAGCATTAGTTTTCTTATTCCTAGATGTATGTAGACTAAGCACACACACTCTTCAATCTCCATATTTTATTTGACTACCCGTGGAGGTTTAAAGACTAAAATATGGGCTCGATCATTCTTGGAAAGGTCCCAAGGAGTCACAAACATTTTTCTTGTCCTAGCTATAAGTATCTTGATGGTTATCTTGTACAAAGATTTGTATTTTCTTTCTCTCCTTTTTTTGTTTCTATTTATCATTTCAAAGTATATAGATTATATTATTTTTCATCATTCTTGCGTATTCTGCCATTTCTTTATTTGGTGGTATTGTTCTTGCCTCTTGGTTAATATAGAAATATACTTTCAATTTTCATTTTTTTCTAGATGACATGTGATTAGGACAACACTCGACTGCAATTATAGTTAGAAATGAAGGTTTTAGTGTAAGGTAATAACACCTAGGATAGTGAACTACTCAATTTATCTACTAGGTAGATCTTGAGTTCCACTTATTTGTTATGGATTTGGTTTTTCACTCCCCTTACCAAATTATAGTAATTTAAATTTTTACAACCCAACTCACATTAATATAATCTAGAACTTAACATAGTTCAAATTCTTTAGATTTTGGTGAATAGGTTGTTTTATTACATAAAGGAACTTTATTTTTCATTCTATTTTCTTTCAAAAGTAATATATATAGATATTCTACCATAAAACCTATTCCATTATCCTTAAGAAGAAAAATGGTGGCCTTCGGCCAAACTCATTTACACTTTTCATGACTAATTTTGTCTTCTTTATTTTCTCATGGATCCTTATAGTTATTTCTCTTGGGATTATTTACATGCATACATCACAAAATATAAATTATTCTCTCACTTTCTTGATTCATATCCACTTATCTTGGTTGATGTAACCTTCTTCTATGACATAGATAGATATTCATGTTTTATGCATGAGATCCTTGACAAGTTCTCAAATATTTTTGAAATTAGAGATCTCATGCATGAATCCACTTTTATATTCTAATAATTCACTATATTTATCTCCATGACCCATCATAATAGTGTATTATATGAGATAAATATATTGATAGTCATTTTGTTAGATTTTAATCCACTTTTTATCCTATTGAGATTCATTCTTCTACTATCTCTCCCATAGTCTATGATGGTCACAAGTCTCTTCTTACTCTTATAGTTTCATGTTCAAACCCTTTAAACCTCCCAATGAATATTGATACTTGAATATTGATACTTCTTCACCACATGGATTTGAAACTTCCATGAAAAATATTTCTTTCAATGCTTTTGATGAATCTTCTTCAAGTGATTATGAGATTCATGCTTCTATTGATCCTTTCTCTTGGAAATATATAATTTTTTCTTATTTTTCCCCTGTTTCTTTATGGGATGAACTCAATCTCATGGAAAAAACTGATCATGTTAGCACCATCCATCACTTCCTTAATGTAAGATTATCTAAAATTTCTTCTTTGATAGATATTGATCATCCTTCCAATATTTTTATCTCTAATATTTCATCTCTTACATAAAATCCATTTATTCTAGACCTCAACCCTTTCTATTATATTTCTTCACATTCTTTTGCAATTACCCCTTCTATACCATTTTATTTTTCGAAGGCATTACCATTTATTTATTGTGACCTAACTCATGTTTTTACATTCGATGATACTTCTTCACTACATGGCTTTGAAACTTTCATGAAAAGTATTTCTTTCAACGCCTTTGATGAGTCTTCTTCAAGTGATAATGAGATTCTTGCTTCTATTGATCCTTTCTCTTGGCAAGATATAATATTTTCTTATGTGTTCCTTCTTTATGGGATGAACTCACTCTTGTAGAAAAAACTAAGCATGTTAGCACCATCTATCACCTCCTTAATGTAAAATTGGCTGAAATTTCTTCTTTGATAGATATTGATCACCCTTCCAATGATATTATCTCTACTATTTCTTCTCTTACATTAAATGCATTTCTTCTAGACCTTAACCCTTTCCATTATATTTCTTCACTCTTTTCCAATTACCCCTTCTATACCATTTTATTTTTTGGAGGCATTACCATTTAATTCTTGTGAGCTAACTCATGTTGTTCCTTCTACATTAGCATGGTTATGCTATCCTATATCTTCTAATGTTGTTTCATACCCCTCTCCTATTAGTATGAGAACTCTTTTATTTGTCAAATCTAATGGCTATGGTGATCTATTAAACCATGTGAAACAATTCTCTACTATATTCTTGACTTATACTTATAATGACTATGTATTGGACAAATTATTTCCTAACACATTAAGAGATATTTCCTTAGAATAGTTTTACATCTTACCTACCAATTCCATACACTGATTTTTTGATGTTGCTTAAGCCCCTTTTTCTCACTTTTGATATAATATGGAGCCTAGAGTATCTCTTACATACTTGAATAAATGAAAATAAGGTTTTAATGAGAGTGTTCAAATATTCAATTCTTGTTTCTCTTCCTTGCTTGTTTGAGGGGGTTGTCATCCCCTTAATTGCATTCTTCTACTTTTTTTCTACAACAAATTACTATCTCATATCTAATAGTTTATGTTATTTTAGTATTTTTGTTCTCTGCTAGAATTGATTCTTTGTGCCATTGAGGTTCACCAAATCCTCCTAGACAATCCTCACCTAAAAAATGAGTGAATCCCTCTCGTACCTCCCCACCCACATATCCCCCTTTTGAATCTTCTCCACCCACTCAACCTTCTTCTTATCCATCCAAATATGAACCTAGATCCTTTGCACCACTTGTAGACCCTCCTGAGCATGTATTTCCCATTCTCCTAGAATCCGAGCTTATAACTCTTTTACCTATCCAATTCAAATATCCTCCTAAGAAATGTACCCAATACCTTATTTCATGTGTAAATACTAGGATGTTTGGAAACTCTACCAATTTTTGTCATCCTTTAAATATAAAATTTAATATCTTCTTGATAATGGTTTTATCACTCTTTATGGTACACCTCTCTCATATTCCCTTGATGACACTACTCCATTGGTAGATAAGAACAAGAACACTCCCACATATGAGGCCTATCTTCTATACATTTATCTATTCTTCTAGTGAGAAATTATTTTAATTTATTTCTAACATTTCTTCTATATATAATTTATTCACTCTTGATTCACCTCAACTTTTAGAGAACTCTCCTCTTCATTCTCCTTTCTAGGTTCACATGGTTGAGATAGTAAATCCCTTCACTTCTCACATTGCTTAATTCCACTCGGAAATTTTATCAATTGGTTGTCTTTCTACCTATTATGTAACACACATAGCTCTCTTCATTTTCTTGTTGTCATTCTATGGTAGCACAACTTCGAGTATACCTGTCTTATCTTATTTTTGGTCACAACACAAGATTTTTCATCTTTATTGTCCTCACTCATATACTAAGGGCACATAGAACAAGTTTTAGGGACAAACACCCTATATGTTTCCTTCCTAAGGAAATTTTACTTTCTCTACACCACTTTTTCTACCTTAAAATCAATCGCTTATACTTCTATGCAATTCTTTTAAGGAGGAATACATCTACCATTCTCACATTTTTAAATGCTTTCCTAACATTTATAGTATGTGGTCCCAAGTATAGGGAATTTTTGGGCTTGATCACCCTCATCTTGGATCACATAGTAATAGAGAATGCTAGTCCAAGCAATTCTACATTCCACAAAAAAATTTAAATCACCTAGCAACAAAGTGCACTAGTATAAGTGATTTTCCTCACCAACCAATTCTCATTATTACTACTAAAAGAGCGTGCTAGTTATTGTATCATGTGCATTATATTCTCATGATTCCTAGTGAAAGAGAATGCTAGTTCTTGAATCATGATTTTTATTCTCATGACCCCTAGAAATAGAGTAAGCTAAATCTTAAGTCATGTATTATTTTTTGTATTGATTACTTCTTTTTTTTCATGTTTATCAAACTATTATTATTCAAGGATAAAGATTTAACTTGTTACATTCTTCTCATCATATAAGATTCCTCTATTTTTTATTTAATGTGTATGCTAATTTTAATTTCTATTTAAACATGTGATTTTGTGATGTATTTATTTTATAGGTTTTGTGATTTCTACATATTTGTGTTGCAAGTCAAGTTTGCTAACACTATTTATGTTAGAAGTTGTTATTATCTATTATGTGGTTTTGCATATTCTTGGTGGGGGCATGAGCCTTCTTGATCAAGATTTTTGTTGCATATCCCTTTTATATCCTTTAATGATTTTGTTTACTTTATTTTTGTCCTTGTATAGGAGCGAATTTGCACCCCCTATGCAAATTCCCCTTTTACACTTCCTCACCTTAGAAAACCAAATCTGAAGGAAAAATTCCACATCATCCCATTGCATTCGTTCCACTTGGCATCTATTTTTTGTGTCGGTAGAAGAATAACTATCAAAGATTCCCACACGATGTGCAGGTGTCTGTGCAGCACGCTTACATCCTTGGTGGATTCTTGCATCTAAAGTTGGCAGAGGTGTTACACTTCCCATTGGGGTCAGTTTGCAACACCCCTCTTCAACCAACTGATCTGAATATGGCCATTTTTCTCATCCCCCCTTCAAAAACACTCTTCCTTCATGCATTTCATCTTCTTCATAGGCTCTAACAATCTTCTACACAATCCTTCTTGCATTCTCAACTCTCATTTTCACTCTCAAGCAACACTTTGGCACTCCATAGCAACAACAACAACACTCTAACAACTTCATAGAGAAAGTGTTTAACAACACCATTGCAGCAGGGGCTTGAGTCCTCTCTTTTTCTCCTCCATTAGCAAGTGAGCTCTTGGTGGAGGTGGTAATCATTTTCACTCCTCTCCTCTACGATTTGGTTGAGTAGCACATTACTATTTTGTAGTGTTTATTGTGTTCTCTACTCTCTTTCCTCCTTTATCATACTTTTCTCTATAGTTGCTATCTTGGTTGTCAATGGAGATGGAAACACCAAAGTGGGGTCTAACTGAGGCAGACCCCTATACAGCCCCCCAACAATTTTCATCTTTCTTGTGTGTAGGTGGATGTGCATTTGGAGCTAGCTGGTAAACAAGCTCTTTTGTGAGACCATCTTTGTCACCCTAGCTATAATATACTTGCTTTATCATATTCGCTTGTATATCTCTTGCTTTATAGTTTTTTTTTGTTCCCTTAGAAACCACTAGCTAGGCTGTCGGCTCATTTTCTAGAAGTTCCTATTGTATTTTCGGTCCTCTGGTTGTACGGACACAAATGCACCTGAGAGACGCCAGTGCGTCACGCTGTCATCTTGGAACCGTGCTTTCATCCTCCGGCAGAGAGCTACCTGAGGCACAGTGTTGAACCTAAAAACCAGTTTGCCTAGCCCCATTTTGAATTTTAGGTCTACATAGTGATTGAAGCACCTTATAGTCCTCATCATTCTTGTCCCTCATTTGAAACCATTCCTTTAGATTGAGGTAAGTTAGGGAAGCCTTCTGCTCTTGGATCTCTGTGACCTGGGGCCTTGAACGTGGTTGGTCCCCCTCTTACATTTTTTGGTGAACCCGACATGAACCAACATCTGCTCATTCATTGGTGTTGAGGATTTTCCCTTATACCTTGTGATTGTTGTGCCCCTAAGTGTTGTGAAGGTTTATGAGCATCACAACCCAGTCCACAATCTCCAAGTATATTGTTAGGAGAAGTGTATGACACCTTCTGATGGAGAGGATGAAGGTCACTACTGGTTTCTCTACAGGCCTTTTTGTTGGATCCATTGTTGGTCTTGCTACACAGGAGCAGTTGTCAAGGGTGAAGTAGGATTCTCTGATGAGACCGACCACGTCCCCACTCCTCCTGCATCTCCCACACCATCATCGTTCGATGAGCATGAGTCTATTCACATTCCTTCAGAATATGTCTCTGCCCTCAACAAAGGGTTGGGTGACGAAACATCACTTGTAAAGAGACCCGAAGTTGGCTAGGGCCACCCGGGTTATCAACGAACTAAAGTATATGGTGGGAAAAGACCGAACAGTCATAGAGCTCTTGGCTAGTCTCTCTAGTTTGATTGATGCATGTGCTCCTCCAAACAATCCTAAAATTGTATGAGGATCCGCTATTAAAGACCATGAGAGATGGATAGGAATGTTGATGCCTCCTACGTCTGTGTACATGGTCGATCATGTACCCTCGATAAACATCCCCTCTACCTCTGAGGGATCCAAAACTATCAAAGTGAACAAGATCCCCTTGGGTTTTAGCTTCACCCCTCCTGTCACCTCTAGTAGTGGAGGTTTTGGTGGGATGAGCGGTGGGGGATTTGGTAGTGGTGGTGGCTTCGACAGCAAAGGTGGTGCTAGTAGAAGTGGTTTTGGTGGAGGTCATGGCGGTGGCTTTGGAAGTAGAGGTGGCTCCGGAGGCCCTACTAGTGGCAATGGCTCCGACAATGGTTCCAGTGGAGGTCACACCGGTGGGTCTAGTGGTGGCTCTAGTGGTGGTTCAGGAGGAGGTTCCTCTAGCCCTATATCTTCTAATGACCCTATTCTAAACACTCTTCTTCAGAATATGGATAAGATGCAGAGCCATTTAACGAGTCTCTCCCAAGCCTCTGCCATCCTATCTTCCAACTTCTTCTGGCATAGCTCGTTGTGGATCACAATTTTGAACACTCCCTTCCCTCAAGGAATGGAGATTCCTAAATTCAAAAAATATGGTGGCAAAGGGGACCCACAAACACATGTGTCTGCCTTTAACACCCTAAGCACATATTTCTTCCATCACCACGCGTTGATGGAAAAACTATTCCCTCGATCTCTTAAAGATACCACACTCGAGTGGTACTATTCCTTGCCCGATAATTCCATTTTCTCATTTGACCAACTTGTAAACCAATTCTTACGACAATTCCAAGCTAACATCAATCCAAAGATGACCTTTTTGAATCTCATCTGGTATAAACAGGGAGACAATGAAAAGATTACTGACTTCATCGCATGATATCAGGTGCTCTTCTCACAAATATTGTATTCGCTACCTAATTCTGATGTGCAAAAGGTGTTCATAGGGAACTTGCAAAGGCCTTGGTAGGAGAATTTTTCCCTTATGAAATACCCTTCTTTTGTGCATTTGTGTGCAACCCTACCAGAGTATCAATAGACTGTAGTTCAATTCGGGGGATCCTCCTCACACTCCCATTTTGAAGGAAAGTCCATTGTATCAATCTCTGGGAAAGGCAAGGTTGTTGTGCATGTGGTAGCCATTGTAGATGACAACGACCTCAAATGCAAATGAAAGTTCAAAAAGTTAGCAAAATCTTATTCTTCCATCTTGCAAAATTTAGTGAGGGATAAGATCGTGACCTTGCCGAACCCTAAACCTCTTAAGGAACATTACCCTAGTTGGTATGATGAAAGTACCTATTGTTAGTACCATCAATTTAATGAACATGATATCGAATGCTATATGCACCTGCATCATGAGATACAAGACCACATAGAGGACGGTACTATTCATCTTGATGGAAACAAACAAAATAAAAAAAAATCAGTGGCGAAAATGAATAGTGAATTGCAGATATACACAAACCTATTATCATCGCATTTTGCTAACATGATTGTCGATCCCACCAATTCTATCACTCATCCCAAGGCCTATGTTAACATGGTCATGGTTACTTCTACCGCACAACCTGCGCCCAGATCCCAGGACATAACATTCACGTCGCAAGACTTGCCTTTAAATAACAAGCCCTCTCCTCTCTATATTTTCATTCGCCTCAATGGTAACATTGTGACAGGAGTCTTAGTAGACCTCACGAGTTGAGTGAATGTCATTATAGAAGAGACGTTGTGGATTAACTCACTACATAGAAAAGAGTATGAAGAAACAAAATCCACCATCCATACGCACGATGGTCTTTGTCTGAAGCCATATGGATCAATAACTTTGTTCATCCTAGTACCTAGGGTTGTTGACACAATTTTTGACATCATTCTGAAGTTGGATTTGTTTAGGATGAAGCTAGGCATACCTTGGCTAGTTTCCATGAATGGAATCGCCTCTGTTATTCATAAATGTCTAAATTTCTCCCATGAAGGTGTTGTGCACATAGTGCATGACACTAGATACCAACCTCTAGTATCTCATGGGAGATATTCATTAGACCATTTTTGGCCCACCTCAGTTGGTCTGCTTCCTCCAAGAATAGACCTACTTTACAAAAACTATGTGAAGTATAAGACCGTGGGAAAGGGATAGCCAAAATTGGCTCTTCCTATAGCACAGTAGCCAGCTGCACCCTCTTCCTGAAAAGGGAAAGAGAAACTTGCCTCTTCTCAAGCTGACTCATCTACTCCTCTTTCTTGGAAGGGGTATTGGATGAGCAAGTCTGGATTTTACCTATTGAGTCTGATGATCCCTCCTTGGCATAGACCCAAGATCAGGATATCAAACCTCCCTACTAAACTTTCTGGACCTTGGTACTATTTGTATGGTAGAGGGAAAGGTCCCCATGGGGAATCTTCTATGTCTCGGCCTCCTACCACTCCTGCTCCCAAAGTAGTAAATGAAAAGAGGCCCGCTGCTGAGATACTTGAGTCAACTCCCCCCACTACTTCTCAACTTGCTCCTCTTGCTCCTATTTAGGAGCCTATCCCTCCACTGGAAATAGTTGTAGTGGACACTCCCATGGCCGAGTAGGATCCTTTTGTTCCTTCACAGCCTCCAGCCTCCAGTTCAAAGAGTCGTAGAAACTTCCTTGTGCATGAGCGCAAGCATCGGCAAAAGGCTCTCATGGTTGAGCAGGCTGCCTTACAAAGGTAGGAAGAGGAGACGACTACCCCTGTATCAGGTCCTTTTGTTGCATCCTCCTCTCTCCTCCCCTCTACTTCCATTCAACCTAGATCTGTATCACTTTCAGCTTTTGTTGTGAGTACGAATGCACTTGACCCTAAAAAGGTGTAGGTGTTCATTGCTCCTTTGATGGAGTTGCCTCTATTGATGTCCCTTCCACATGTCCCACCTTTCTTGAAACCCGTAGATATGATGAACACTTTGGTGGCATCTACTGTAGTTTTCTCTTCCTCCTCTTCCTCCACACCTCTTACCTCACTTGAGGGGAGTTCACATCCCCCAATGAAGCAGAAGGTGGAGAGTGGTCCTTCCAACAATGAAGGATGTAAGAGGAGCCCACCTTCTCCAAAAGGTGCTCCCACACTAACTTGTTCTATCCTAGTGACGGAACCAGTCTCATCTTCCCCTGAGTTTGTCACCGCTCCTAAATCACTCAGTGAGCCTAGCAGTGAATCTCGGGTGCAACCTTCTCCATCCGTTGAGGTGAAAAATGGCACTCCTGTAAAGTGCATGTTTAACTTTCTGAATGAATTTTTGGCCTTGTCAGCAATCTTCACAAAGTCGTTGACCTTAGCTCCACAAGAGCTGAGTGAAGGAGACCTAGCAGGGCCTTTTTCCTTAGCCCTTGTTGTAGGAGGGTTGGATGGTCCTCCTCTTAACATTCCACCACTGTAGGCTCATCCTCCTTCCCCCTACAATGATCTAGAGTGGGAATCATATGACCTCTTGGTCAATCAGTGTTAGGGGGAGGTCCCTTCATTATCTTTAGATTAGATGTGTGTGTGTTGTGATGTGTTCCCCTGTGATCATGCTATGTGTGTCTAGATGACCCTTGTCACCCTTGTTGGTGCTTGGATACAGGCATGGTTTTTGTGTCATAAACCTTCTTCTATTTGTATCATCATTCTTCCATGTTTGTGACTTGATTTTTGATAAATTGGGGATGATGCAAAGCGTTGGGGGAATTTATGCTTCCCTTCCATGTTGACCCAATTTTTTATTTTTACTTTTTCTTCTCGTGCATTCTTCACATGGTCTGATGTAGTAGGGGGTTGATGAAAGTTCATTTTATATACTATTACTATACTTAAATATATTTATGAGCAGTTCTGACCTCGAAATATCAGGCTACCCCTGTGCCCTTTGTTTGTGATGTTTTCTTTTGGATTTTCCTTTATCTTTCTCTCTTCTTTTCTTGAGTTGTCCCTCTCATGTGCAACAATGCCATTTCTATAACACTTCAATTTTCAAAAAAAGCATTCATTTCCAACGAATCTTTTCTCAAGAATCTTCACAAACTTCTTTTCAAGAATCACATTCTCATCTTGAAATCCTAACGAAATGTGTTTCCTTCATCATGGGTTCATAAAGAAAGAACTTGAGAACCTTCCTTTGAGGTGGGAGCAACTTCGACCTTCCCCTTGCGTGGGGGCATTTTCTTCCTTTCAAATTCCTTGATGATGAATTGAACCGAGAAAGAAACATATCTTTCGTACTTCCAAATGGTGTGTCCCTTGAGTGGACCCCTTCTTTAAGTTGGTTTCCTGATGAACCCCTTCGAAATTTTTCCAACTTGTTGGTAGTATGTGAGATTTTCTACTTACTTTCTTGCATGGCCACTTTCTAACAAGCTCTATCTGTGGATAAACATGTCACTTTACGAGTGTGCCTATGAAGCCGCTTTCTGACTCTGCAGAGTCCCCTATCTTTGGGTTTCCTCCATGAAAGATATTTTGGGGGATACATCCTTGTAGGTCTATGGGTCTATAGGGTGCTTCTTCTGAGCTTCCTCCATGAGAGAGATCTGCAGAGTCCCCTATCTTTGGGTTTCCTCCATGAAAGATATTTTGGGGGATACATCCTTGTAGGTCTATGGGTCTATAGGGTGCTTCTTCTGAGCTTCCTCCATGAGAGAGATCTTGGGGGTCACTCCCCTGCAGGTCTGTTGGTATATAAGGCACTTTCTTTGGGTACCCTCCATGTGAGAGATCTTAGAAGACACCTTCCCTATAGGTCTATAGGTTTGTAGGGAACTTTCTTGGCTTCCTCCATGTGAGAGATCTTGGGGGATGCTTCCTTGTAGGTATGCAGGTCTGTAAGGCACTTTTATGGGTATCCTTCATGTGATATCTTGGAGGACACCTTCCTTGCAGGTTTGTGGGTCTGTGAGCCGCTTACTTCTTGGGGCTTCCTTCATGTGAGAGATCTGGGGGGTCGCCTCCTTGCAAGTCTATGGGCTTGTAAGATGATTTCATTTTATAGCTTCATAGTTTTGTGGGGCTATGAAGTCCTTTACTTGTCATGCCACTCTCAAGTTCACTAGATCGCAGTCTACTTCCTCAATGGTTCAGGTATACATTTCTAACCCTACTACTTCTTCGATCTACTTTATCGAATCACTCATCAGTATTCGTGCTTGCTAAAGTGAAATCTGAAGGAAAAATTCCACATCATCCCATTTCCTTCATTCCACTTGGCATCTATTTTTTGTGTTGGTAGAAGAATAATTGTTGAGGACGTCCACGCAACGCACAGACATCTCTGATGGATTCATGCGTCTGAAGCTAGTAAAGGAATTACATTTCCCATTAGGGTTGTTTTGTAATGCCCCTCTTCGACCAACTAACCCAATATGGTCATTTTTCTCATCCCCCCTTCAAAAAAACTCTTCCTTCATGCATTTCATCTTCTTCACAAGCTCTAGCAATCTTCTACACAATCCTTCTTGTATTCTCAACTCTCATTTTCACTCTCAAGCAACACTTTGGCACTCCATAGCAACAACAACAACACGCCATCAACTCCATAGAGAAAGTGTGGAACAACACAATTGTAGCAGGGGCTTGAGTCCTCTCTTTTTCTCCTCCATTAGCTAGTGAGCTCTTGGTGGAGGTGCTAAGCATTTTCACTCCTCTCCTCTACGATTTGGTTGAGTAGCACATTATTGTTTTGTAGTGTTTATTGTGTTCACTACTTTCTTTCCTCCTTCATCGTACTTTTCTCTACAGTTTCTATCTTGGATGTCTGTGGAGGTGGAAACACCAAAGCGGGGGTCTAACTGAGGCAGACCCCTATACAACCCCCCAACAATTTTCCTCTTTCTTGTGTGTAGGTGGACGTCGGTGCAAGGGCACTATGTCAACTTTGGTAAATATGGTCTTAGGTTGAGTTTTGGTGTGTTGTGTCTAAAATGTTAGCTAATAAGGTCATAATAAATTTAGTCATCTTGGGTCGTTTAGAGTAAAGTTGTCAGGTTTGTGTCAATTATGTAAATGTTGTCATGTTCAAAATTGCAAAAAATGCAAAGGTGGGAAGTTGAACGGTCATAAGTTCAAAAGGTGGTTAAGACCATTCGGTTTTGAGTTGAAAAAGTTTAAATTGGCCTAAAAAAATTCGAGGAAATCTTTTGGATGTAATTTTGGTGATCAAGCAACATTGAAACTCTGTTTTCTTGTAAAACTTTTGTATTTTCTGCTGCTCCAAGTTACTGTACGGTTTTGTATTGATAGGTATTGATCTATAATGAATTTAATTTGATTGTGGAGTGAACTAAGAATTTTTTGGCTTTTATTTGGGTTGATTTCATCAATTTAGGAGGATTTTAGAGACATTTTTCTAAAACTAGTCTGTGAAACCCTGTTTTGAGGGTTTAATAGGGTAAAATGGAAATTTAAGCCATTCCACCCAATGAAACTTGTGATAACTTGGTGGAATGGAATAGTTAGGTGTAGGTTGTTGTCTTATGATTTTTTTAGGGGCAGGGAAGGCAGTTTGTTGAATTTGGAGTGATGCCCTAGGTGTTTTCATTCATGTTTTGAACAAAGAATGGGGGTTAAGTGTTGGAGTTTGTTGGAAAGGAAATGATAAAGAGTGGGAGTTGGTTTGTAAAGCATGTTTAGACCATATAAAGTGTGTTTGGTGTGTTGGTGAAGTGAAATAAGGTTTGGAATCCATAGTTTCAATAAACCCCTGCAAAAGTTAGTCTAAATGGCCTAAACAAGGGTTTGTGATTATGATGAGTTTGTAGGCATTCCTTTTGTCAAAGATTGTTGATTCAGGCAATCTGAGGCCTATGAAGAACATTGGAATAGGGATTTAAGATTGAGAGGGAGTTTGGTTTGTACTTTCTTTGTAAAATAGAGTTAATTGTGGTCATTTCTAGCGTAGCAGTCCATTTTTGGAGGATATGTTCCAAACCAAGTGTTTGCACAAATCGGATATGCTTAAGAGGGCCTTAAAGTGTATCTAAAAAATCAATCCTTTTATGGGTTTGTAATGTATTTTTTAAAGATGTGCTCAAAATTCTCTAGTCGGAATGCTACAAGAAGAATATGAAGGAATTGAGAAATAAGGCCAAGGTAGGGTTTTGAAGGTTGAAGAGTAGTTTGAAATAGTTTGAATTGTGATTGTTGGAAAAAATCCTCCATGCTCTGCATCAGATGTGCATTTGGAGCTAGTTGGCGAACAGGCTCTTTTGTGAGACCATCTTTGTCACCCTATCTTTAATATATCTACTTTATCATATTCATTTGTACTTCTCTTACCTTATAGTTTTGTTTTGTTCTCTTAAAAATCACTAGCTAGGCTGTCAGTTCATTTTCTCGCAGTTCCCACTATACTTTTGGTCCTCTAGTCATGCGGACGCCAACACACCTGAGAGATGCCAGCGCGTCGCGCTGTGGTCCCAAAACTGTGCTTTCGTCCTCAGGAGGAGAGCTACCTGAGGTATAGTGTTGAACTCAAAAACAGGCTCGCCTAGCCCCATTTTGAATTTCAAGTCTATAGAGTGATCAAAGGACCTTATAGTCCTCATCATTCTCGTCCCTCATCTAAAAATATTCCTTTAGAGTGAGGTAATTAGGGAAACCTTATGCTCTTGGATCTCCATGACTTGGGGCCTTGAACGTGGTTGGTCCCCCTCTCTTGCAGTACTTTAATGTAGCTTGTCACTTAGTGACATTAGCCCACTATAGTGGAGAAAATGTAAAATAAATAATTGCATACCCTACAATTTTGACACTGCAAATTGTTCTTATTTTAGTGCCCATTAATATAGAAAATTTTAAGAATCATTTTATCCCAACCTTGGCCTTTTCTTTCACCAATTGTCTAATTTTTGCATCACATTCAAATTCTTCTCATTAGCATGGAATCACTAGTGAAATTTTGAGTATTTTCTCTAAGATTACAAAATTTGGGCCATTGCTCTCCTATCTAGTTGCTTGTTATTTCCTATTTTAATGTTTGTCTCTTTGAAAAATTCCTTCTACATTTTGAATGTGACCTTTTATCTTTCCTAGGAACCTTTTGAAAAAGTAACCTCTGAGTCTTAACTCCCCAACACATGCAACTCTCTCTCTCTCTCAGCTCTATGTTGTTGATTATACCTCCATTGTTGAAGCTTGTTGAGGCTTCATACTATTGGATTTTCATTAACATATCCAATTGTTAATTTATTTATTTTTCATCTTACTGGTAATATTATTTTGATATGTTCTTGTTCTTATTTAAATAATACTAGTACTACTTTTGTATATCATTTGTATTTATATATTATATTGGTATGTATCCTGGTGATTTCTAGATTTCCTCTTATTTAATCTAATATGCACATTAGTTTGTTATTCCCTATAGACCAAGGACTTAACACTAATAGATTTTATTTTAGCATTTTTGTTCTTAGTCTTAGATGTATGTAAGCTAAGCACACACACTCTCTAATATCTATTTTCTATTTTACTTTCCATGGAGGTAAAAAGACCAAAAGAGGTATTTGACCATTCTTGATAAGCTCCCAAGTAGTCCCATTTTTTTTCCCATTTTTTTTCTTATCCTGGGTATAAGTCTCCTGGTGATTATCTTGTATAGAGGGTTTTAATTTTCTTTCTCTCCCTTTGCCATTTATACTTCTCATTTCAAAATATAGATTAAATTGATTTTCATCATTCTTGTGTGTTTTAGTATATCCTATGTTTATTGTTGGTCTCACCCTTGGGTGTATACAAAGTCTAGAATGTAGAAAGATGTGATCATTTTGTAAATTTTCTAGATGGATACACATGATTGGGATGATAGCACTTAATTGCATGATAGTATGACACATGGGTGTCTACATGGCATGATACCATCTAATACAATGGATTGATTAGGTTATCTAATAGGTACATCTTGAGTTCCTTTTCTTTCATATGGATTTGGTTTTACAATTTTGTCTACCATATTCTAGTAATTAAAATTTTAACAACCCAACTCAAACTATTGTAATCTATAATTAACATAGTTTAAATTCTTCTTTATAGTGAATAGTGTGTATTTAAATAGTTTTGCATCTTTTATGAGCCCATGTACACATGTAAGGATAATAAAATCTAAGTTATTAGCAAGAAAAAAATTAGGTATGGGTCATCAAATCAAAATGCATCATCATATCCTTGAAAATATCAAAAGTTGAAAATATTGTTTTAAAGAGCAACAATACAAAGGAACGTGTGAATCAACTAGTTGCCACAACTACTTTTGCATCTTTTAAAAAAACTACTCCTAGGTATTTTTTTGAGTCACAAGAATCCTTGGATTATGTGCTACAAAGTTTACTTAGTTCTAACTTGATTACTGTTTATTTAGTACATCAATTATATCCAAAATGCACACAATTAAACATGGAGAAAAATCACTAATTTTTTTTTTTAACATAAAACATTACATAATTATAGTGTGTTGCATGTGCATATTTGTCATCACCATGTGTGATGGTAGTAACGAACATGCATAGAAGGATAAGTTGGTGATGCACAAGGGAATGGTAGAAGGTCAATGAATATACATGTGTATGTGTATGTATATATATATATATGTGTGTGTGCATATATGTATGTATGTATATATATGTGTGTGCACATATGTGTGTGTGAAGATATATATGTATAATATAAATATGTATATGCATATACATATGTATGTATGATAAATAAATGAATTAACAAGTTATATTATAATGATAAAATAGAACACTATATAATGGTAGTGCATCATATGTGCACATTTTCCATCACTATGTGTGATGGTAGATGATACCAAACATGCATATAAGTACAATTCAACGATGCACAAGAAAATAGAAGGTCACATAATTATACATATGTATATATTTTTATACATATACACACACATATATGTGTGTGAAGATATATGTATACATGTACGTGTACACACACCTATATATGTATATGTGTGTGTGTGAAGATATCTATGTATCCATGTATGTATACACACACCTATATATGTATATATACACATATACATATATATACATACACACATATACATTTATATATATGGATACACAAACACACACACATATATATCTATATGTATGTATGTATGTATGTATATTTACATATATACATATATAGGTGTCTGTATACATATATGTATATGTATATATCTTTACACACATACACATATATATACATGTCTATATACATATATAGGTGTGTGTATACATACATACATACATACATGCATCTAATATTTATTTATATATATCTTCACACACATATATGTGTGTGTATATGTATACACATATATACACGTATATTTATTTGACCCTTCAATTTTCTTGTGCATGTCGAATTTTACTTCTATGCATGTTTGATATCATCTACCATCACACATGGTGATGGACACATGATGCACTACCATTATGTAGTGTTTCATGTTATCATTATAATATAACTTGTTAATTCATTGATTTATCATACATACATATATATGTATATACATATTTATATCATACATATATATCTTCACACACACATATATGCATATATACATACATACATGCACATATATGTATATATACACACACATATACATGTATATTTATTGACCTTCTACCATTCCCTTGTGCATCACCAACTTGTCCTATGCATGTTCATTACTATTTACCATCACACGTGGTGATGAAAAATGTGCACATGTAACACACTATCATTATGTAGTATTTTATATTAAAAATTATTGACTTTTAGTGATTTTTCTCCATGTTTTTTATTAGGGGTAAAGCAAGTTTTGATGGGACCCGAAACCCATTACTAAATGGTTTTGAAAGGACCCATAACCCTGTCAAAGCAAAGTATGTTGCATACAAGATAAAACCAACAACAAAAACAACTAAAATAACATGACTACACAAGTTGCATCATAAAAGAAAACAAGGGACCGATATCCCTTTAAAACCAAGTTTTAATCGGGACCTGAAACCCTTAGGTAAACAAAAACACTGTTTGCATCAACCAAGCATTAGCAAACTAGCCACTCAGGGAAGACATCAATAAGCCAAGAGAGACAAACATCTTAATGGTGTAGAAAACCATCAAACCCCTAAACAACAACACCTACAAATCCAACAACTCCACCTCAATAGGGGAGTTAGAGAGCACAAAAAAACACTGAAGCACATTAGCCTTCTTGTAGCAACAACCCACCTAATTCACCAACCCAAAATCCACCTTAATAGGAGGGAGCTCCCCTCTATAGGAGAGGAAAATATGAGAGGACAAACCTCCAAATCCTTCACTCTTATACCCACACATGCTCCACCTCAATAGAAGAGGGCTCTCCCTCAATGGGAGCAGTCTCCACCTCCATAGAAGACACCACCTGTAGACCCAGAGAGAAAACTTCAGAAGGAAGGGTTGTCATAACCACCTTTGGTATAGCAAGATACTGGTTCAATAAAGAAGAAGAATGCACTTTAGCCACTAGAATAAAAAACCAGAACTTTTGAGCCTTCAAAAATAACATTTGTAATAGATCAGCCAACAAGAGACCCTTGATCACCAAAAAAAAATAGGAACCATCAGTCTTGTAACAACAAAACACCACAGAGCCAAAACCAAGGCCAAAACCACTTTGAAGAGAGACCATAAATGCAGGAACCTTCAACCAATACAACAAATCAGCCTTCAAAATATTATAAACTCCATAATAATACTCTTGCCATCTTAGGGAGGGTCATGGCCCAATGGTCACACAGAACCAACTTTACATATGAGATTACAACAACACATGTTGAATTTTATCCATTTTGGATATAATTGATGTACTATAGAAAGAGAAATTAAGTTAGTACTAAGTAAACTTTGTAGCACACAATTCAAGGATTCTTGTAACTCAAAAAAAATCCTAGGAGTAGTTTATTTAAAAGATTCAAAAGTAGTTGTGGTAACCAATCGACTCACATTTTCCTTTGTATTGTTGCTCTTTAAAAAAATATTTCAACTTTTGATATTCAAGGATATGATGCATTTTGATTTGATGACCCATACCTATTTTGTTGTGAATATGAATTTTTTGTGACATTATAACTTACTAGGATGTGGAATGAAACACTTTCAAGTTTCCAAGAGTTTCATGAGATTGGATGATCACTCTTTATGATGTTTATCCCATCCTAAGTGTTACCATTCAAGGAGACATACTTTCAACTTATAAGGTAGATTCTAGAGACAAGTGCTTGACTTGGGTAGATTTTCTAGGAGGATAGTTTAGGAGAAAAGCTAGGGATCTAGCTTATAAGTTATTTTTACTTTCTATATACCCAAATAGAAGATCTTGAATAGTCTAATTTCCACCTAGTTATCAAGAGGATAGAAGACACCCATGTTTAGGTGGTGTTAGGAATTAATTATTTAGTAGGTAAAGCAAGGTAGAATGTATGCATGGGGAGTCAAAACTAGTGTTGGTCTATTGATATTTGTACCAAATTTTATGACGAAGAGAATTTGATTTCAGCCACCCTTCTCTTGTTATAGTATGGATTCTAAAAACAATTATAGCAATATTAGAGAGTGACACACCCAATAGAACCTATACTTCCTAGGGCCAAGATATGACATGTAGTTGGAAAATTTGATGCAACCAAAACATAAGTAGTGACAACTTTGAAAAATAAGGATTTTACTATAGATCCTTATGTAGACATGGATATTAGGTGGATAACATATTGGGTTGCACAAGACTATTATCAAGGAGTAAACTCTTTAATAAATAGGAATGGACTAATCAAGACATGTTTGACCTCATGAGTACTACAACAATTTGGAGATGATTATCTATCATATTTCCCCTATTTACCAATGCTACTAATATATCTAGGAGGTTATCAAGTCTTAATGATTATTTCCCTTATGGACCCCTATTACCATTGAGACTCCCATTATATGGTGTTTATGAGGATATGTTTAGAGATAAATTTGACCACACAATGTCCTTTTTTTATGTAGAGAGTGATTAGGATGATGAGGATTTTGATGTTGACTATGTTCTTAAGGCTAGAGAGAAACAAGAGGTTGCACCAAATAATGATGAGGATACAAAGGAGGTTTGATAGGAGACCATGGATGCACCTCATATTATCCCTATTGTTTATATGCTTGAGGAGAAAATGAGGATAGTTAATCCCACATGGTAACTAGGTGACCCTTATGAGTACCTTAATTCTCAACTCTTTACTCTAATATTGTATCTTACAACTTGATTTACACTCTAATATAGAGATTTTATTTTTATTTTTCTTTTATTCTTGATGATGCAAAATTATATAGTCATGTGGGGCCTAATCAAGACCACAATAATGGATGTTCTTGCTTATGCCACACAAACAAAGAATGCCACACTTTTGGTGGATGCACGAAGACATGCCATGGTAGGAAAACACACTAATATATTTTCTCATATGTTTTATGTTAGATGGCATATCTCATCCTAGAGAACTAGGATTACTACACTAGAGTTAGAGAATGATTTACTATGAGAGATATCTAGTGTCAAGATTAGTTAATAAACACCTTTTCATACACATGCTAGGAAACTAAGCCACTCAAACACATTAGTTTTTACATCAATCCATTCTTAGGGATAATATTAGAGGAATCCTAAGTAGTAGATACAATATATAGTGGAAGGAGAGATCAAAGTGGGAGAAATAGAGGATCTGCAACTCATAGCTAACTTTAATACCTTTATGGATGCACTATGTCACTTGACACGTTATTTATCTTACTAATTTTGGCTCCTTGCATGGGAAAATTTTGCACTATTTGTAATTATTTGATTGTGAACCTCCCATGTTGGATCTTATGTACTTAGTGTATTGATATTCCCATTTATGTGATACAAATCAATTTTAGAGATTAACATTTATCTATATCTATATTATGGTTGACATCTTTAATTTGTGTCCCCCTTGTTAGTATTTTTAGTTTATTTGAGTTTATTTATTAATATATATTTATAAATATGGTAAGTTATGCTCATATTTTTGTACTTTTCTATTTTATGATATATATATGTGATGTATGCAATATGTGATATATATGTACATATACATTAGATATTTGATGAATGTAAAGCAATGGGTTCACATGATTTTTATTAATTTTTTACATGTCCTTTTAGTATAATGTTTATTTTTACATGATATATATGTATGGTATTAGTAATGTGGTTTCTCTTTATTGGTTTTAACTTTGGGGATTACACGTTGGCTAGTATAGGATGACTAACTAAAATTTCAAGAATTTTCTTTTAGGGAATCAAATGGGAATGTGAATATGAGGGGGAAAATTATTATCAATATTGTAAAAGGCTAAAGAATAATCCCAATCTAGACCAACCTCTTAGACTAGTTTTAGAAATTAACAAGAAACAAATTTTATTAGTATCTTCTAAACAAACCAAAAGATGGCCAACAAGTCAAACCTAGGATAAAGGAAACTTTTTCTTAGCAATGATACATGTTTAAATGTAGGTTATAATCTTGGTTGTTTCAAATAGTGTGTACTTTTCATATTAACTCATTTTCTTATGAATTCCATTCTCATAGCTTTGATTTTGGGTCTACACCCAAGAGCATCGATATTGTTTAATGTTATTTTTCATTTTTTGGTTCCTATTATTTTTCTTTGTAAAATAAGTGTATGGATCCCCTTAGTCTAATCACATGCTACTAGCACTAGATACAACCATATAGGTACTATCAAATTTCCTAAGATTTCCCCCTTCTTGAGGAGAATCAGGGAGGCTTTCTTATTAATTTATGTATTTAATAATCTAGAGGTTATTATATCTACCTTTTCTAGGGCTTCAACCAAAACTGGTCCTCCTCTCTATCATATTCTTCCAAGATAGGCTCATATATTTCATCTTGCATGTATAAATCACCGTTTTATTCTATAGTATCCCACATGATGTTGCATCAACTAAATGGATAGCTTCATTTGTATAGGACCACTAAGGAGTGTTGGGGCTTGGTTATTATATATATAACGATTTTATTGATCTTTGGTCAAGGTGTATGTCATTGACATGGAAATGCATGTTTCCTTTTTCCTAAATTTTTGATAAAAGACACATGATATATG
>VDFB02075321.1:351659542-351712467 GCA_007258455.2 Sequoia sempervirens
ACTTACTTTTATCAATTATGATACATCACTAATATTTTTTTAATTTTTAGCTTTATAATTTTTTTTACCAGTGTGCTTTATTTTTTATGTTTCATAAGCCATATTATATTGTCTATGTCATGAGTTACATGTGATTCTAATTTTACTTTAAGGAGTGTTCAGCTAAAACCCAATTATCTTTCCAATTTGGCTCATGTGAAGAACTCAAAACAATTTATAGACATGATTCACAATCTATTTATAAAGAAGATAAAGGTTTAGAAGTTTTAAAAGCTATGGTTACAAAAAAATTGTCATATTCATTGTTTTTAGTGAATATACTTCCCTCCTACCATTGCCCCATCTTCTACCATCACTCCACTAATTGGTGTTCCACTCCATAGTGTTACCGCTACCTCCATTAGTATCCCACCACATAAAATTCAACCTTTATTCATCTTTCCTCCTCACTATACCCCTCCTAAGATACCAATACCCAACACTATTTTTATTCCTCTACCTTTTTTTGTCTGCCATTACCCCACCTATCTTTCACTTTTTCCATTTTTATTTCCATTCCTCACTCTTCTATAATGTCCACCCCTCACTCCATCCCTTTATCAATATCAAAGCATACTTCAATATGCTTTCTCCTTTATGCCTCTTTCGCAAGCTATTCCCACTTTCATTCCTCATACTAGCCATACTTGTATTTACACTTGCCTTGGTGGTCCTCAACCTTATCTTGTCCCCAATCCCTCCTCTACCTAAGATGAATTTAGGAAAAAATATAGATCAAGTAGAGAAAAAAATGGATGTAAGACCAAATGAACAAGATGGAAAGGAATTCAAGGATGCTAGATATACACCACAATCATATGGATTATTACACATCCTCTTCCCATGTGATTTGTGTTATAACATTTTGAAAAATATAATTGAAAAAGGTGACCCAAATATACATTTGAGATCTTTTACTACCACATGTGTAGGATTTTTATGAGGATAAACTATTACCTAAGTTATTTTCACAAATCTTAAAGGATTATGCTAGTAATTCATTATTTTCATTACCTCATAGGTCTATTCATGCATTTGATGGTTTGAAAAAGTATTATTAAAGTAATTCAAAATTAATATGGGGCTTAGAGTCACTAATTTTTTTATCAATTTGAGTGTGTCAAAGCACCCATGAGCACATTAGTGACTATGTTGTAAGATTTCAATTTTTATTCTCTAAAATGATTACTCCCTAAATTTTGAAATGCAAAATATATTTATTAAGAGAATGTTTAAATTTTATAGATATAATATCAAAAACTACATAGTCTAAAATTTTGACACTAAAGTTATTCATATTGGAAAATAAAATTGGTGCTTTATGCATAATTTTAGTAGAGTCTCAACCTTCTCCTTCACCAATTTTCTATTTTTTACACCACATGAACTAATTATTATGGTTAACCTAGAACCACATGTCAAATATTAAGTACTTCTCCATGATGCCAGCATGATATGCTGGGATCCCATGAGTTTTTAAAATTTTAGCCATTGGTTTCTTTCCTAACTACTTGCTATTGCTTTTTGTAGTGTCTATATATTTAAAAAAATGTCTTTTGGATTTCAATGTGATATTTCAACATCCCCATTAATCTTTTGAGAGTAATTTTTGAATCCCAACTCTCTAGCACATGCTACTCTCTCTTCTTTAGCTCCATCTTGTTGAGTAAACCTCTATTATTAAAAAAGTAAACCTCTATTATTAAAAATTACTAAGGTTACATGCTATTGGATTCTCATTAACATCTCTATTCACTCATTTCTTTCTTCTTCATCTTGATTTTAATATTTTTTTTATGAGTTCATGTTCTTTTTGGAATAGTATTTCCACTAATCTTCTATATCATTTATCTTTTTGTTTTTACATCTCTTGGTGACCATCACCTCCTCTTCTTTAATCCAATACACACACTAGGTTTCTATTCACTATAAACCAAGGATTTAGTACTTATAAATTTTATTTTAGCATTAGTTTTCTTATTCCTAGATGTATGTAGACTAAGCACACACACTCTTCAATCTCCATATTTTATTTGACTACCCGTGGAGGTTTAAAGACTAAAATATGGGCTCGATCATTCTTGGAAAGGTCCCAAGGAGTCACAAACATTTTTCTTGTCCTAGCTATAAGTATCTTGATGGTTATCTTGTACAAAGATTTGTATTTTCTTTCTCTCCTTTTTTTGTTTCTATTTATCATTTCAAAGTATATAGATTATATTATTTTTCATCATTCTTGCGTATTCTGCCATTTCTTTATTTGGTGGTATTGTTCTTGCCTCTTGGTTAATATAGAAATATACTTTCAATTTTCATTTTTTTCTAGATGACATGTGATTAGGACAACACTCGACTGCAATTATAGTTAGAAATGAAGGTTTTAGTGTAAGGTAATAACACCTAGGATAGTGAACTACTCAATTTATCTACTAGGTAGATCTTGAGTTCCACTTATTTGTTATGGATTTGGTTTTTCACTCCCCTTACCAAATTATAGTAATTTAAATTTTTACAACCCAACTCACATTAATATAATCTAGAACTTAACATAGTTCAAATTCTTTAGATTTTGGTGAATAGGTTGTTTTATTACATAAAGGAACTTTATTTTTCATTCTATTTTCTTTCAAAAGTAATATATATAGATATTCTACCATAAAACCTATTCCATTATCCTTAAGAAGAAAAATGGTGGCCTTCGGCCAAACTCATTTACACTTTTCATGACTAATTTTGTCTTCTTTATTTTCTCATGGATCCTTATAGTTATTTCTCTTGGGATTATTTACATGCATACATCACAAAATATAAATTATTCTCTCACTTTCTTGATTCATATCCACTTATCTTGGTTGATGTAACCTTCTTCTATGACATAGATAGATATTCATGTTTTATGCATGAGATCCTTGACAAGTTCTCAAATATTTTTGAAATTAGAGATCTCATGCATGAATCCACTTTTATATTCTAATAATTCACTATATTTATCTCCATGACCCATCATAATAGTGTATTATATGAGATAAATATATTGATAGTCATTTTGTTAGATTTTAATCCACTTTTTATCCTATTGAGATTCATTCTTCTACTATCTCTCCCATAGTCTATGATGGTCACAAGTCTCTTCTTACTCTTCTAGTTTCATGTTCAAACCCTTTAAACCTCCCAATGAATATTGATACTTGAATATTGATACTTCTTCACCACATGGATTTGAAACTTCCATGAAAAATATTTCTTTCAATGCTTTTGATGAATCTTCTTCAAGTGATTATGAGATTCATGCTTCTATTGATCCTTTCTCTTGGAAATATATAATTTTTTCTTATTTTTCCCCTGTTTCTTTATGGGATGAACTCAATCTCATGGAAAAAACTGATCATGTTAGCACCATCCATCACTTCCTTAATGTAAGATTATCTAAAATTTCTTCTTTGATAGATATTGATCATCCTTCCAATATTTTTATCTCTAATATTTCATCTCTTACATAAAATCCATTTATTCTAGACCTCAACCCTTTCTATTATATTTCTTCACATTCTTTTCCAATTACCCCTTCTATACCATTTTATTTTTCGAAGGCATTACCATTTATTTATTGTGACCTAACTCATGTTTTTACATTCGATGATACTTCTTCACTACATGGCTTTGAAACTTTCATGAAAAGTATTTCTTTCAACGCCTTTGATGAGTCTTCTTCAAGTGATAATGAGATTCTTGCTTCTATTGATCCTTTCTCTTGGCAAGATATAATATTTTCTTATGTGTTCCTTCTTTATGGGATGAACTCACTCTTGTAGAAAAAACTAAGCATGTTAGCACCATCTATCACCTCCTTAATGTAAGATTGGCTGAAATTTCTTCTTTGATAGATATTGATCACCCTTCCAATAATATTATCTCTACTATTTATTCTCTTACATTAAATGCATTTCTTCTAGACCTTAACCCTTTCCATTATATTTCTTCACTCTTTTCCAATTACCCCTTCTATACCATTTTATTTTTTGGAGGCATTACCATTTAATTCTTGTGAGCTAACTCATGTTGTTCCTTCTACATTAGCATGGTTATGCTCTCCTATATCTTCTAATGTTCTTTCATACCCCTCTCCTATTAGTATGAGAACTCTTTTAGTTGTCAAATCTAATGGCTATGGTGATCTATTAAACCATGTGAAACAATTCTCTACTATATTCTTGACTTATACTTATAATGACTATGTATTGGACAAATTATTTCCTAACACATTAAGAGATATTTCCTTAGAATAGTTTTACATCTTACCTACCAATTCCATACACTGATTTTTTGATGTTGCTTATGCCCCTATTTCTCGCTTTTGATATAATATGGAGCCTAGAGTATCTCTTACATACTTGAATAAATGAAAATAAGGTTTTAATGAGAGTTTTCAAATATTAAATTCTTGTTTCTCTTCCTTTCTTGTTTGAGGGGGTTGTCATCCCCTTAATTGCATTCTTCTACTTTTTTTCTACAAAAAATTACTATCACATATCTAATAGTTTATGTTATTTTAGTATTTTTGTTCTCTGCTAGAATTGGTTCTTTGTGCCATCAAGGTTCACCAAATCCTCCTAGACCATCCTCACCTAAAAAATGAGTGAATCCCTCTAGTACCTCCCCACCCACATATCCCCCTTTTGAATCTTCTCCACCCACTCAACCTTCTTCTTATCCATCCAAATATGAACCTAGATCCTTTGCACCACTTGTAGACACTCCTGAGCATGTATTTCCCATTCTCCTAGAATCCAAGCTTTTACCTGTCCAATTCAAATATCCTCCTAAGAAATGTACCCAATACCTTATTTCATGTGTAAATACTAGGATGTTTGGAAACTCTACCAATTGTTGTCATCCTTTAAATATAAAATTTAATATCTTCTTGATAATGGTTCTATCACTCTTTATGGTACACCTCTCTCATATTCCCTTGATGACACTACTCCATTGGTAGATAAGAACAAGAACACTCCCACATATGAGGCCTCTCTTCTATAAATTTATCTATTCTTCTAGTGAGAAATTATTTTAATTTATTTCTAACATTTCTTCTATATATAATTTATTCACTCTTGATTCACCTCAACTTTTAGAGAAGTCTCCTCTTCATTCTCCTTTCTAGGTTCACATGGTTGAGATAGTAAATCCCTTCACTTCTCACATTGCTTAATTCCACTCACAAACTTTCTCAATTGGTTGTCTTTCTACCTATTATGTAACACACATAGCTCTCTTCATTTTCTTGTTGTCATTCTATGGTAGCACAACTTCGAGTATACCTGTCTTATCTTATTTTTGGTCACAACACAAGATTTTTCATCTTTATTGTCCTAACTCATATACTAAGGGCACATAGAACAAGTTTTAGGGACAAACACCCTATATGTTTCCTTCCTAAGGAAATTTTACTTTCTCTACACCACTTTTTCTACCTTAAAATCAATCGCTTATACTTCTATGTAATTCTTTTAAGGAGGAATACATCTACCATTCTCACATTTTGAAATGCTTTCCTAACATTTATAGTATGTGGTCCCAAGTATAGGGAAATTTTGGGCTTGATCACCCTCATCTTGGATCACATAGTAATAGAGCATGCTAGTCCAAGCAATTCTACATTCCACAAAAAAATTTAAATCACCTAGCAACAAAGTGCACTAGTATAAGTGATTTTCCTCACCAACCAATTCTCATTATTACTACTAAAAGAGCATGCTAGTTATTCTATCATGTGCATTATATTCTCATGATTCCTAGTGAAAGAGAATGCTAGTTCTTGAATCATGATTTTTATTCTCATGACCCCTAGAAATAGAGTAAGCTAAATCTTAAGTCATGTATTATTTTTTGTATTGATTACTTTTTTTTTGCATGTTTATCAAACTATTATTATTCAAGGATAAAGATTTAACTTGTTCATTCTTCTCATCATATAAGATTCCTCTATTTGTTATTTAATGTGTATGCTAATTTTAATTTCTATTTAAACATGTGATTTTGTGATGTATTTATTTTATAGGTTTTGTGATTTCTACATATTTGTGTTGCAATTCAAGTTTGCTAACACTATTTATGTTAGAATTTTTTATTATCTATTATGTGGTTTTTCATATTCTTGGTGGAGGCATGTGCCTTCTTGATCAAGATTTTTGTTGCATATCCCTTTTATATCCTTTAATGATTTTGTTTACTTTATTTTTGTCCTTGTATAGGAGCGAATTTGCACCCCCTATGCAAATTCCCCTTTTACACTTCCTCACCTTAGAAAACCAAATCCGAAGGAAAATTTCCACATCATCCCATTGCATTTGTTCCACTTGGCATCTATTTTTTGTGTCGGTAGAAGAATAACTATCAAACATGCCAACACGATGTGCAGGCATCTGTACAGCGTGCTTACATCCCTGGTGGATTCTTGCATCTAAAGTTGGCAGAGGTGTTACACTTCCCATTGGGGTCAGTTTGTAACACCCCTCTTCAACCAACTGATCTGAATATGGCTATTTTTCTCATCCCCCCTTCAAAAACACTCTTCCTTCATGCATTTCATCTTCTTCATAGGCTTTAACAATCTTCTACACAATCCTTCTTGCATTCTCAACTCTCATTTTCACTCTCAAGCAACACTTTGGCACTCCATGGAAACAACAAAAACACTCCAAAAACTTCATAGATCAAGTGTGTAACAACACCATTGCAACAGGGGCTTGAGTCCTCTCTTTTTTTCCTCCATTAGCAAGTGAGCTCTTGGTGGAGGTGGTAATCATTTTCACTCCTCTCCTCTATGATTTGGTTGAGTAGCACATTACTATTTTGTAGTGTTTATTGTGTTCTCTACTCTCTTTCCTCCTTTATCATACTTTTCTCTATAGTTTCTATCTTGGTTGTCAATGGAGGTGGAAACACCAAAGTGGGGTCTAACTGAGGCATACCCCTATACAGCCCCTCAACAATTTTCCTCTTTCTTGTGTGTAGGTGGATGTGCATTTGGAGCTAGCTGGTAAATAGGCTCTTTTGTGAGACCATCTTTGTCACCCTAGCTATAATATACTTTCTTTATCATATTCGCTTGTATATCTCTTGCTTTATAGTTTTTTTTTGTTCCCTTAGAAACCACTAGCTAGGCTGTTGGCTCATTTTCTGGAAGTTCCCACTATATTTTCAGTTCGCTGGTTGTACGGACACCAATGCGCCTGAGAGACGCCAGTGCGTCGCGCTGTCATCTTGGAACCGTGCTTTCGTCCTCCGATAGAGAGCTACCTGAGGCACAGTGTTGAACCTAAAAACTGGTTTTCCTAGCCCCATTTTGAATTTTAGGTCTGCATAGTGATTGAAGCACCTTATAGTCCTCATCATTCTCGTCCCTCATTTGAAACCATTCCTTTAGAGTGAGGTAAGTTAGGGAAGCCTTCCACTCTTGGATCTTTGTGACTTGGGGCCTTGAACGTGGTTGGTCCCCCTCTCTTACATTTTTTGGTGAACCCGACATGAACCAACATCTGCTCATTCATTGGTGTTGAGGATTTTCCCTTATACCTTGTGATTGTTGTGCCCCTGAGTGTTGTGAAGGTTTATGAGCATCACAACCCAGTCCACAATCTCTAGGTATATTGTTAGGAGAAGTGTATGACACCTTCTGATGGAGAGGATGAAGGTCACTACTGGTTACTCTACAGGCCTTTTTGTTGGATCCATTGTTGGTCTTGCTACACAAGAGCAGTTGTCAACGGTGAAGTAGGATTCTCTAATGAGACCGACCACATCCCCACTCCTCCTGCATCTCCCACACCATCATCATTCGATGAGCATGAGTCTATTCACATTCCTTCAGAATATGTCTCTACCCTCAACAAAGGGTTGGGTGACAAAACATCACTTGTAAAGAGACCCGAAGTTGGCTAGGGCCGCTCAGGTTATCAACGAACTAAAGTATATGGTGGGAAAAGACCGAAAAATCATAAAGCTCTTGGCTAGTCTCTCTAGTCTGATTGATGCATGTGCTCCTCCAAACAATCCTAAAATTGTATGAGGATCCACTATTGAAGACCATGAGAGATGGATAGGAATGTTGATGCCTCCTACATCTGTGTACATGGTTGATCATGTACCATCGATCAACATCCCCTCTACCTCTGAGGGATCCAAAACTATCAAAGTAAACAAGATCCCCTTGGGTTTTAGCTTCACCCCTCCTGTCACCTCTAGCAGTGGAGGTTTTGGCGGGATGAGCGGTGGGGGCTTTGGTAGTGGTGGTGGCTTCGATAGAAAAGGTGGTGCTAGTAGAAGTGGTTTTGGTGGAGGTCATAGTGGTGGCTTTGGAAGTAGAGGTGGCTCCGGAGGCCCTACTGGTGGCAATGGATCCGACAATGGTTCCAATGGAGGTCACACCGGTGGGTCTAGTGGTCACTCCAGTGGTGGTTCAGGAGGAGGTTCCTCTGGCCCTATATCTTCTAACGACCCTATTCTAAACACTCTTCTTCAGAATATGGATAAGATGCAGAGCCAGTTAGTGAGTCTCTCCCAAGCCTCTTCCATTATCTTCCAACCCTTCTTCTGGCATAGCCCGTTGTGGATCACAATTTTGAACACTCCCTCCCTCAAGGAATGGAGATTCCTAAATTCAAAAAATATGGTGGCAAAGGGGACCCACAAACACATGTGTCTACCTTTAGCACCCTATGAACATATTTCTTCCATCACCACGCGTTGATGGAAAAACTATTCCCTCAATCTCTTAAAGATACCACACTCGAGTGGTACTATTCCTTGCCCAATAATTCCATTTTCTCATTTGACCAACTTGTAAACTAATTCTTACAACAATTCCAGGCTAACATCAGGCCAAAGATGACCTTTTTGAATCTCATCTAGTACAAACAGGGAGACAATGAAAAGATTACTGACTTCATCGCATGGTATCAGGCGCTCTTCTCACAAATCTTGTATTCGCTGCCTGATTCTAACGTGCAGAAGGTGTTCATAGGGAACTTGCAAAGGCCTTGGCAGGAGAAGTTTTCCCTTATGAAATACCCTTCTTTTGCGTATTTTTGTGCAACCCTACAAGAGTATCAATATACTGTAGTTCAATTCAGGGGATCCTCCTCACACTCCCATTTTGAAGGAAAGTCCATTATATCAATCTCTAGGAAAGGAAAGGTTGTTGTGAATGTGGTAGCCACTGCAGATGGCAACGGCCTCAAATGCAAATGAAAGTTCACAAAGTTAGCAAAATCTTATTCTTCCATCTTGCAAAAGTTAATGAAGGATAAGATCGTGACCTTGTCAAACCCTAAACCTCTTAAGGAACATTACCCTAGTTGGTATGACGCAAGTACCTATTGTTAGTACCATCAAGTTAACGAGCATGATATCAAATGCTATATGCACCTGCATCATGAGATACAAGACCACATAGAGGATGGTACTATTCATCTCAATGGAAACAAACAAAATAAAAATAAATCAATGGCAAAAATGAATAGTGAATTGCAGATATACACAGACCTATTCTTATCGCATTATGCTAACATGATTGTCGATCCCGCCGATTCTATCACTCAGCCCAAGGCCTATGTTAACATGGTCATGGTTACTTCTACCGCACAACCTGTGCCCGAATCCCAAGACATAACATTCATGTTGCAAGACTTGCCTTTAAATAACAAGCCCTCTCCTCTCTATACTCTCACTCGCCTCAATGGTAACATTGTGACAGGAGTCTTAGTAGACCTCGTGAGTTGAGTGAATGTCATTATAGAAGAGACGTTGTGGCTTAACTCACTACATAGAAAAGAGTACAAAGAAACAAAATCCACCATCCATACGCACGATGGTCTTTGTCTGAAGGCATATGGATCAATAAATTTGTCCATCCTAGTACCTAGGGTTGTTGACACGATTTTTGACATCATTCTGAAGTTGGATTTGTTTAGGATGAAGCTAGGCATACCTTGGCTAGTTTCCATGCATGGAATCACCTATGTTATTCATAAATGTCTAAATTTCTCCCATGAAGGTGTTCTACACGTAGTGCATGACACTAGATACCAGCCTCTGGTATCTCATGGAAGATATTCATTAGACCATTTTTGGCCCACCTTGGTTGGTCTGCTTCCTCCAAGAATAGACCTACTTTACAAAAACTATGTGAAGTATAAGACCGTGGGAAAGGGATAGCCAAAATTGGCTCTTCCTATAGCACAGTAGCCAGCTGCACCCTCTTCCCGAAAAGGGAAAGAGAAACTTGCCTCTTCTCAGGTTGACTCATCTACTCCTCTTTCTTGGAAGGGGTATTGGATGAGCAAGTCTGGATTTTACCTGTTGAGTCTGATCATCCCTCCTTGGGATAGACCCAAGATCAGGATATCAAACCTCCCTACTAAAATTTTTGGACCTTGGTACTATTTGTATGGTAGAGGGAAAGGTCCCCATGGGGAATCCTCTATGTCTCGACCTCCTACCACTCCTACTCCCAAAGTAGTAAACGGAAAGAGGCCCGCTGCTGAGATACTTGAGTCAACTCCCCCCACTGCTTCTCAACTTGCTCCTCCTACTCCTATTTAGGAGCCTATCCCTCCACTGGAAATGGTTGTAGTGGACACTCCCATGGCCGAGCAGGAGCCTTTTGTTCCTTCATAGCCTCCAGCCTCTAGTTCAAAGAGTCGTAGAAACTTCCTTGCACATGAGCGTAAGCATCGACAAAAGGCTCTCATGGTTGAGCAGGTTTCCTTACAAAGGTAGGAAGAGGAGACGACTACCCCTATATCAAGTACTTTTGTTGCATCCTCCTCTCTCCTCCCCTCTACTTCCATTCAATCTAGATCTATCACTTTCGACTTTTGTTGTGAGTACGAATGCGCTTGACCCTAAAAAGGTGCAAGTGTTCATCGCTCCTTCGATGGAGTCGCATCTATTGATGTCCCTTCCAGATGTCCCATCTTTCCTGAAACCCGTAGATATGATGAAAATTTTGGTGGCATCTACTATAGTTTTCTCTTCCTCCTCTTCCTCCACACCTCTTACCTCATTTGTGGGGAGTTCACATCCCCCAATGAAGTAGAATGTGGAGAGTGGTCCTTCCAGCAATTAAGGATGTAAGAGGAGCCCACCTTCTCCAAAAGGTGGTCCTGCACTAACTTGTTTTGTCCTAGTGACGGAACCAGTCTCATCTTCCCCTAAGTTTTTCACCGCTCCTAAATCACTCAATGAGCCTAGCAGTGAATCTCGGGTGCAACCTTCTCCATCCGTTGAGGTGAAAAATGGCACTCTTGTAAAGTGCATGTTTAACTTTCTGAATGAAGTTTTGGCCTTGTCAATGATCTTCGCAAAGTCGTTGACCTTAGCTCCACAAGAGCTAAGTGAAGGAGACCTAGCAGGGCCTTTTTCCTTAGCCCTTGTTGTAGGAGGGTTGGATGCTTCTCTTAACATTCCACCACTGCAGGCTCATCCTCCTTCCCCCTATGATGATCTAGAGTTGGAATCAGATGACCTCTTGGTCAATCAGTGTTAGGGGGAGGTCCCTGCATTATCTTTAGATTAGATGTGTGTGTGTGTGTGTTGTGATGTGTTCCCCTGTGATCATGCTATGTGTGTCTGGATGACCCTTGTCACCGTTGTTGGTGCTTGGATACAGGCATGGTTTTTGTGTCATAAACCTTCTTCTATTTGTATCATCATTCTTCCATGTTTGTGACTTGATTTTTGATAAATTGGGGATGATGCAAAGCGTTGGGGGAATTTAGGCTTCCCTTCCATGTTGACCCAATTTTTTATTTTTACTTTGTCTTCTCATGCATTCTTCACATGGTCTGATGTAGTTGGGGGTTGATGAAAGTTCATTTTATATACTGTTAGTATACTTATATATATTTATGAGCAGTTCTAACCTCAAAATATTAGGCTACCCTTGTGCCCTTTGTTAGTGATGTTTTCTTTTGGATTTTCCTTTATCTTTCTCTCTTCTTTTCTTGAGTTTTCCCTCTCATGTGCAACAACGCCATTTCTATAACACTTCAATTTTCAAAAAAAGCATTCATTTCCAACGAATCTTTTCTCAAGAATCTTCAGAAACTTCTTTTCAAGAATCACATTCTCATCTTGAAATCCTAACGAAATGTGTTTCCTTCATCATGGGTTCGTAAAGAAAGAACTTGAGAACCTTCCTTTGAGGTGGGAGCAACTTCGACCTTCCCCTTGCATGGGGGAATTTTCTTCCTTTCAAATTCCTTGATGATGAATCGAATCAAGAAAGAAACATATCTTTCATACTTCCAAATGGTGTGTCCCTTGAGTGGACCCCTTCGAAAGTTTTCCAACTTGTTGGCAGTCTATGAGACTGTCTACTTACTTTCCTTGTATGGCCACTTTCTAACAAGTTTTATCTGTGGATAAACATGTCACTTTACGGGATTGCCTATGAAGCTGCTTTCTGACTCTACAGAGTCCCCTATCTTTGGGTTTCCTCCATGAAAGATATTTTGGGGGATACATCCTTGCAGGTCTGTGGGTATGTAGGGTGCTTCTTCTAAGCTTCCTCCATGCGAGAGATCTTGGGGGTCGCTCCCCTATAGGTCTGTGGGTATATAAGGCACTTTCTTTGGGTACCCTCCATGTGAGAGATCTTGGAAGACACCTTCCCTGCAGGTCTACAGGTTTGTAGGGCACTTTCTCGGCTTCCTCCATGTGAGAGATCTTGGGGGATGCTTCCTTACAGGTATGCGGGTCTGTAAGGCACTTTTATGGGTATCCTTCATGTGATATCTTGGAGGACACCTTCCTTGCAGGTCTATGGGTCTGTGAGGTGCTTACTTCTTGGGGCTTCCTTCATGTGAGAGATCTAGGGGGTCACCTCCTTGCAAGTTTGTGGGCTTGTAAGATGATTTCATTCTATAGCTTCATAGTTTTGTGGGGCTATAAAGTCCTTTACTTGTCATGCCACTCTCGAGTTCACTAGATCGTAGTCTACTTCCTCAATGGTTCAGGTATACATTTCTAACCCTACTACTTCTTCGATCTACTTTATCGAAGCACTCATTAGTATTCGTGCTTGCTAAAGTGAGGGAAAAATGTATAGGAGCGAATTTGCACCCCTTATGCAAATTCCTTTTTTACACTTCCTCACCTTAGAAAACAAAATCTGAAGGAAAAATTCCACATCATCCCATTGCCTTCATTCCACTTGGCATCTATTTTTTTGTGTTGGTAGAAGAATAATTGTTGAGGATGCCCATGCGACGCATAGACATCCCTAATGGATTCATGCGTCTGAAGCTAGTAAAGGCATTACACTTCCCATTAGGGTTGGTTTGTAATGCCCCTCTTCGACCAACTAACCCAATATGGCCATTTTTCTCATCCCCCCTTCAAAAACACTCTTCCTTCATGCATTTCATCTTCTACACAAGCTCTAGCAATCTTCTACACAATCCTTCTTGTATTCTCAACTCTCATTTTCACTCTCAAGCAACACTTTGGCACTCCATAGCAACAACAACAACACCCCATCAACTCCATAGAGAAAGTGTGGAACAACACCATTGTACCAGGGGCTTGAGTCCTCTCTTTTTCTCCTCCATTAGCTAGTGAGCTCTTGGTTGAGGTGCTAAGCATTTTCACTTCTCTCCTCTACGATTTGGTTGAGTAGCACATTATTGTTTTGTAGTGTTTATTGTGTTCTCTACTTTCTTTCCTCCTTTATCATACTTTTCTCTACAGTTTCTATCTTGGATGTCTGTGGAGGTGGAAACACCAAATCGGGGGTCTAACTGAGGCAGACCCCTATACAACCCCCCAACAATTTTCCTCTTTCTTGTGTGTAGGTGGACGTTGGTGTAAGGGCACTATTTCAACTTTGGTAAATATGGTCTTAGGTTGAGTTTTGGTGTGTTGTGTCTAAAATTTTAGTTAATAAGGTCATAATAGACCATTTTTAATGTACTTGAGTCATCTTGGGTCATTTAGAGTAAAGTTGTTAGGTTTGTGTCAATTATGTAAATGTTGTCATGTTCAAAATTGCAAAAAATGCAAAGGTGGGAAGTTGAACGGTCATAAGTTCAAAAGGTGGTTAAGACCATTTGGTTTTGAGTTGAAAGATTTTAAATTGGCCTAAAAACATTTGAGGAAATCTTTTGGATGTAATTTTGGTGATCAAGCAACATTGAAACTTTGTTTTCTTGTAAAAAAATTGTATTTTCTGCTGCTCCAAGTTACTGTACGGTTCTGTACTAATAGGTATTGATCTATAATGAATTTAATTTAATTTTTGAGTGAACTAAGAATTTTTTGGCTTTTATTTGGGTTGATTTCATCAATTAAGGAGGATTTTAGAGACATTTTTCTAAAATTAGTATGTGAAACCCTGTTTTGAGGGTTTAATAGGTAAAACGGAAATTTAAGCCATTCTACCTAGTGAAACTTGTGATAACTTGGTGGAATTTCATAGTTAGGTGTAGGTTGTTGTCTTATGATTTTTTTAGGGGCAGGGAAGGTAGTTTGTTGAATTTGGAGTGATGCCCTAGGTGTTTTCATTCATGTTTTGAACAAAGAATGGGGGTTAAGTGTTGGAGTTTGTTGGAAAGGAAATGATAAAGAGTGGGAGTTGGTTTGTAAAGCATGTTCAAACCATATAAATTTTGTTTGGTGTGTTGGTGAATTGAAATAAGGTTTGGAATCCATAGTTTCAATAAACCCCTACAAAAGCTAATCTAAATGGCCTAAACAAGGGTTTGTGATTATGATGAATTTGTAGGCATTCCTTTTTTCAAAGGTTGTTGATTCAAGCAATCTGAGGCCTATGAAGAACATTGGAATAGGGATTTAAGATTGAGAGGGAGTTTGGTTTGTACTTTCTTTGTAAAATAGAGTTAATTGTGGTCATTTCTAGCGTAGCAGTCCATTTTTGGAGGATATGTTCCAAACCAAGTGTTTGCACAAATTGGATATGCTTAAGAGGGCCTTAAAGTGTATCTAAAAAATCAATCCTTTTATGGGTTTGTAATGTATTTTTTAAAGACATGCTCAAAATTCTCTAATCAGAATGCTACAAGAAGAATATGAAGGAATTGAGAAATAAGGCCAAGGTAGGGTTTTGAAGGTTGAAGAGTAGTTTGAAATAGTTTGAATTGTGATTGTTGGACAAACTCCTCCATGCTCTGCATCAGATGTGCATTTGGAGCTAGTTGGTGAACAGGCTCTTTTGTGAGACCATCTTTGTCACCCTATCTTTAATATATCTACTTTATCATATTCATTTGTACTTCTCTTACCTTATAGTTTTGTTTTGTTCTCTTAAAAATCACTAGCTAGGCTGTCAGTTCATTTTCTGGCAATTCCCACTGTACTTTTGATCCTCTAGTCGTGCGGACGCCAGCACGCCTGAGAGATGCCAGCACGTTGCATTGTCGTCCCAAAACTGTGCTTTAGTCCTCAGGAGGAGAGCTACTTGAGGTACAGTGTTGAACTCAAAAATAGGCTCGCCTAGCCCCATTTTGAATTTCAAGTCTATAGAGTGATCAAAGGACCTTATAGTCCTCATCATTCTCATCCCTCATCTAAAAATATTCCTTTAGAGTGAGGTAATTAGGGAAACCTTATGCTCTTGGATCTCCATGACTTGGGGCCTTGAACGTGGTTGGTCCCCCTCTCTTATAGTACTTTAATGTAGCTTGTCACTTAGTGACATTAGCCCACTATAGTGGAGAAAATGTAAAATAAATAATTGCATACCCTACAATTTTGACATTGCAAATTGTTCTTATTTTAGTGCCCTTTAATATAGAAAATTTTAAGAATCATTTTATCCCAACCTTGGCTTTTTCTTTCACCAATTGTCTAATTTTTGCATCACATTCAAATTCTTCTCATTAGCATGGAATCACTTGTGAAATTTTGAGCATTTTCTCTAAGATTACAAAATTTGGGCCATTGCTCTCCTATCTAGTTGCTTGTTATTTCCTATTTTAATGTTTGTCTCTTTGAAAAATTCCTTCTACATTTTGAATGTGACCTTTTATCTTTCCTAGGAACCTTTTGAAAAAGTAACCTCTGAGTCTTAACTCCCCAACACATGCAACTCTCTCTTTCTCAGTTCTATGTTGTTGATTATACCTCCATTGTTGAAGCTTGTTGAGGCTTCATACTATTGGATTTTCATTAACATATCCAATTGTTAATTTATTTATTTTTCATCTAATTGGTAATATTATTTTGATATGTTCTTGTTCTTATTTAAATAATACTAGTACTACTTTTGTATATCATTGTATTTATGTATTATATTGGTATGTATCCTGGTGATTTCTAAATTTCCTCTTATTTAATCCAATATGCACATTAGTTTGTTATTCCCTATAGACCAGGGACTTAACACTAATAGATTTTATTTTAGCATTTTTTTTCTTAGTCTTAGATGTATGTAAGCTAAGCACACACACTCTCTAATATCTATTTTCTATTTTACTTTCCATGGAGGTAAAAAGACCAAAAGAAGTATTTGACCATTCTTGATAAGCTCCCAAGTAGTCCCATTTTTTTTCTTATCCTGGGTATAAGTCTCCTGGTGATTATCGTATATAGAGGGTTTTAATTTTCTTTCTCTCCCTTTGCCATTTATACTTCTCATTTCAAAATATAGATTAAATTGATTTTCATCATTCTTGTGTGTTTTAGTATATCCTATGTTTATTGTTGGTCTCACCCTTGGGTGTATACAAAGTCTAGAATGTAGAAATATGTGATCATTTTGTAAATTTTCTCGATGGATACACATGATTGGGATGATAGCACTTAATTGCATGATAGTATGACACATGGGTGTCTACATGGCATGATACCATCTAATACAATGGATTGCTTAGGTTATCTAATAGGTACATCTTGAGTTCCTTTTCATTCATATGGATTTGGTTTTACATTTTTGTCTACCATATTCTAGTAATTAAAATTTTAACAACCCAACTCAAACTATTGTAATCTATAATTAACATAGTTTAAATTCTTCTTTATAGTGAATAATGTGTATTTAAATAGTTTTGCATCTTTTATAAGCCCATGTACACATGTAAGGATAATAAAATCTAAGTTATTAGCAAGAAAAAAATTTAGGTATGGGTCATCAAATCAAAATGCATCATCATATCCTTGAAAATATCAAAAGTTGAAAATATTGTTATAAAGAGCAACAATACAAAGGAATGTGTGAATCAACTAGTTGCCACAACTACTTTTGCATCTTTTAAAAAAACTACTCCTAGGTATTTTTTTGAGTCACAAGAATCCTTGGATTATGAGCTACAAAGTTTACTTAGTTCTAACTTGATTATTGTTTATTTAGTACATCAATTATATCCAAAATGCACACAATTCAACATGGAGAAAAATCACTAATTTTTCTTTTAACATAAAACATTACATAATGATAGTGTGTTGCATGTGCATATTTGTCATCACCATGTGTGATGGTAGTAATGAACATGCATAGAAGGATAAGTTGGTGAGGCACAAGGGAATGGTAGAAGGTCCATGAATATACATGTGTATGTGTATGTATATATACATATATGTGCATATATGTATGTATGTATATATATGTGTGTGCACATATGTGTGTGTGAAGATATATATGTATAATATAAATATGTATATGCATATACATATGTATGTATGATAAATAAATGAATTAACAAGTTATATTGTAATGATAAAATAGAACACTATATAATGGTAGTGCATCATATGTGCACATTTTCCATCACTATGTGTGATTGTAGATGATACTAAACATGCATATAAGTACAATTCAACGATGCACAAGAAAATAGAAGAAGGTCAAATAAATATACATATGTATATATTTTTATACATATACACACACATATATGTGTGAAGATATATGTATACATGTATGTGTACACACACCTATATATGTATATGTGTGTGTGTGAAGATATCTATGTATCCATGTATGTATACACACACCTATATATGTATATATACACATATACATATATATACATACACACATATATATTTATATATATGGATACACAAACACACACACATATATATCTATATGTATGTATGTATGTATATTTACATATTTACATATATACATATATAGGTGTCTGTATACATATATGTATATGTATATATCTTTACACACATACACATATATATATACATGTCTATATACATATATAGGTGTGTGTATACATACATACATACATACATATAATATTTATTTATATATATCTTCGCACACATATATGTGTGTGTATATGTATACACATATACACACACATATATGTGTATATTTATTGAACTTATACCATTCCCTTGTGCATCACCAACTTGTCCTATGCATGTTCATTACTATTTACCATCACACGTGGTGATGAAAAATGTGCACATGTAACACACTATCATTATGTAGTATTTTATATTAAAAATTATTGACTTTTAGTGATTTTTCTCCATGTTTTTTATTAGGGTAAAGCAAGTTTTGATGGGACCCAAAACCCATTACTAAATGGTTTTGAAAGGACCCATAACCCTGTCAAAGCAAAGCATGTTGCATACAAGATAAAATGCAAACCAACAACAACAACTAAAATAACATGACTACACAAGTTGCATCACAAAAGAAAACAAGGGACCGATATCCCTTTAAAACCAAGTTTTAATTGGGACCTGAAACCCTTAGGTAAACAAAAACACTGTCTGCATCAACCAAGCATTAGCAAACTAGCCACTCAGGGAAGACATCAATAATCCAAGAGAGACAAACATCTTAATGGTGTAGAAAACCATCAAACCCCTAAACAACAACACCTACAAATCCAACAACCCCACCTCAATAGGGGAGTTAGAGAGTACAAAAGAACACTAAAGCACATTAGCCTTCTTGTAGCAACAACCCACCTAATTCACCAACCCAAAATCCACCTTAATAGGAGGAGCTCCCCTCTATAGGAAATGAAAATATGAGAGGCCAAACCTCCAAAGCCTCCACTCTTCTACCCACACATGCTCCACCTCAATAGAAGAGGGATCTCCCTCAATGGGAGCAGTCTCCACCTCCATAGAAGACACCACCTGTAGACCCAGAGAGAAAAATTCAGAAGGAAGGGTTGTCATAACCACCTTTGGTATAGAAATATATTGGTTCAATAAAGAAGAAGAATGCACTTTAGCCACTAGAATAAAAAACCAGAACTTTTGAACCTTCAAAATTAACATTTGTAATAGATCAGCCAATGAGAGACCCTTGATCAAAAAAATAATAGGAACCATCAGTCTTGTAACAACAAAACACCACAGAGCCAAAACCAAGGCCAAAACCACTTTGAAGAGAGACCATAAATGCAGGAACCTTCAACCAATACAACAAATCAGACTTCAAAATATTATAAACTCCATAATAATACTCTTGCCATATTAGGGAGGGTCATGACCCAATGGTAACACAGAACCAACTTTACATATGAGATTACAACACATGTTGAATTTTATGCATTTTGGATATAATTGATGTACTATAGAAAGAGAAATCAAGTTAGTACTAAGTAAACTTTGTAGCACACAATTCAAGGATTCTTGTAACTCAAAAAAAATCCTAGGAGTAGTTTATTTAAAATATTCAAAAGTAGTTGTGGTAACCAATTGACTCACATTTTCCTTTGTATTGTTGCTCTTTAAAAAAATATTTCAATTTTTGATATTCAAGGATATGATGCATTTTGATTTGATGACCCATACCTATTTTGTTGTGAATATGAATTTGTTGTGACATTATAACTTACTAGGATGTGGAATGAAACACTTTCAAGTTTCCAAGAGTTTCATGAGATTGGATGATCACTCTTTATGATGTTTATCCCATCCTAAGTGTTACCATTCAAGGAGACATACTTTCAACTTATAAGGTAGATTCTAGAGACAAGTGCTTGAATTGGGTAGATTTTCTAGGAGGATAGTTTAGGAGACAAGCTAGGGATCTAGCTTATAAGTTCTTTTCACTTTCTATATACCCAAATAGAAGATCTTGAATAGTCTAATTTCCACCTAGTTATCAAGAGGATAGAAGACACCCATGTTTAGGTGGTGTTAGGGATTAATTATTTAGTAGGTAGAGAAAGGTAGAATGTATGCATGGGGAGTCAAAACTAGTGTTGGTCTATTGATATTTGTACCAAATTTTATGACAAAGAGAATTTGATTTCAGCCACCCTTCTCTTGTTATAGTATGGATTCTAAAAAAAATTATAGCACTATTAGAGAGTGACACACCCAATAGAACCTATACTTACTAGGGCCAAGATATGACATGTAGTTGGAAAATTTGATGCAACCAAAACATAAGTAGTGACAACTTTGAAAAATAAGGATTTTACTATAGATCCTTATGTAGACATGGATATTAGGTGGATAACATATTGGGTTGCACAAGACTATTATCAAGGAGTAGACTCTTTAATAAATAGGAATGGACTAATCAAGACATGTTTGACCTCATGAGTACTACAACAATTTGAAGATAATTATCTATCATATTTCCCCTATTTCCCAATGCTACTAATATATATAGGAGGTGATCAAGTCTTAATGAGGATTTCCCTTATGGACCCCTATTACCATTGAGACTCCCATTATATGGTGTTTATGAGGATATTTTTAGAGATAAATTTGACCACGCAATGTCCTTTTTTTTATGTAGAGAGTGATTAGGATGATGAGGATTTTGATGTTGACTATGTTCTTAAGGCTAGAGAGAAACAAGAGGTTGCACCAAATAATGATGAGGATACAAAGGAGGTTTGATAGGATACCATGGCTGCACCTCATATTATCCCTATTGTTTATATGCTTGAGGAGAAAATGAGGATAGTTAATCCCACATGGTAACTAGGTGACCCTTATGAGTACCTTAATTCTCAACTCTTTACTGTAATATAGAGATTTTATTTTTATTTTTATTTTATTCTTGATGATGCAAAATTATATAGTCATGTGGGGCCTAATCAAGACCACAATAATGGATGTTCTTGCTTATTCCACACAAACAAAGAATGCCACACTTTTGGTGGATGCACGAAGACATGCCATGGTAGGAAAACACACTAATATATTTTCTCATATGTTTTATGTTAGATGACATATCTCATCCTAGAGGACTAGGATTACTACACTAGAGTTAGAGAATGATTTACTATGAGAGATATCTAGTGTCAAGATTAGTTAATAAACACCTTTTCATACACATGCTAGGAAACTAAGCCACTCAAACACATTAGTTTTTACATCAATCCATTCTCAGGGATAATATTAGAGGAATCCTAAGTAGTTAGATACAATATATAGTGGAAGGAGAGATCAAAGTGGGAGAAATAGAGGATCTGCAACTCATAGCTAACTTTAATACCCTTATGGATGCACTATGTCGCTTGACACGTTATTTATCTTACTAATTTTGGCTCCTTGCATGGGAAAATTTTGCACTATTTGTAATTATTTGATTGTGATCCTACCATGTTGGATCTTATGTACTTAGTGGTGTATTGATATTCCCATTTATGTGATACAAATCAATTTTAGAGATTAACATTTATCTATATCTATATTATGGTTGACATCTTTAATTTTTGTCCCCCTTGTTAGTATTTTTAGTTTATTTGAGTTTATTTATTAATATATATTTATAAATATGCTAAGTTATGCTCATATTTTTGTACTTTTCTATTTTATGATATATATATGTGATGTATGCAATATGTGATATATATGTACATATACATTAGATATTTGATGAATGCAAAGCAATGGGTTCACATGATTTTTATTAATTTTGTATATTTTTGTTTGGTATAATGTTTATTTTTACATGATATATATGTATGGTATTAGTAATGTGGTTTCTCTTTATTGGTTTTAACTTTGGGGATTATACGTTGGCTAGTATAGGATGACTAACTAAAATTTCAAGAATTTTTTTTTAGGGAATCAAATGGGAATGTGAATATGAGGGGGGAAATTATTATCAATATTGTAAAAGGCTAAAGAATAATCCCAATCTAGACCAACCTCTTAGACTAGTTTTAGAAATTAACAAGAAAAAAAATTTATTAGTATCTTCTAGACAAACCAAAAGATGGCCAACAAGTCAAACCTAGGATAAAGGAAACTTTTTCTAAGCAATGATACATGTTTAAATGTAGGTTATAATCTTGGTTGTTTCAAATAGTGTGTACTTTTCATATTAACTCATTTTATTATGAATTCCATTCTCATAGCTTTGATTTTGGGTCTACACCCAAGAGCATCGATATTGTTTAATGTTATTTTTCATTTTTTGGTTTCTATTATTTTTCTTTGTAAAATTAGTGTATGGATCCCCTTAGTCTAATCACATGCTACTAGCACTAGATACAACCATATAGGTACTATCAAATTTCCTAAGATTTCCCCCTTCTTGAGGAGAATCGAGGAGGATTTCTTATTAATTTATGTATTTAATAATCTATAGGTTATTATATCTACCTTTTCTAGGGCTTCAACCAAAACTGGTCATCCTCTCTATCATATTCTTCCAAGATAGACTCATATATTTCATCTTGCATGTATAAATCACCGTTTTATTCTATAGTATCCCACATGATGTTGCAACAACTAAATGGATAGCTTCATTTGTATAGGACCACCAAGGAGCGTTGGGGCTTGGTTATTATAGATATAACGATTTTATTGATCTTTGGTCAAGGTGTATGCCATTGACATGGAAATGCATGTTTCCTTTTTCCTAAATTTTTGATAAAAGACACATGATATATGTATACCAAGTTGAGACAAACCTTGGTGACTTTAGTATCCTTTTTCCTAGATAAAGAAACATCAAACAAGGATTGTTCTTAAATATACTAGACATGATAGAACCTTGTCAGAATATGTAAGGGAACATAGCTTCACAACATGATAACCCTAATGCATAAAGGTAATTGATGACCTTATATACATAGGGTGATTTGTTAATGCTCGAATCTATCCCAAATACACATAAGGAAACATACCGATCATAGCAACACTTAAAAACATTCCACAAACACAACATATAAAAGCAATGAACTTTCCCCATTCTTGCTCCTCTAATAATTTTGAGATATCCTTGAGGAACATTGGAATAGAATAATAAGATAAATAAAATAATAAATTGACTCAAAGACCAAATAGATCAACAACTCTAAGATTTTCTTGCTAGAAAAGAGTTTCTCAATAGTGAAAAATGTCCATTGTAGGAAAGATGTATCCGCTAGGACATGATTTGTTTATAAGATGTGAAAAGTGGATTTGGAAATAGATTAGTAGATTGTAGAGTAGTTTAGCTAGAGTTTCCTAAATTTGATTGTTTCATGAATGCTCAATGTGTTGAGAAATTGCATAGTTTGTGTTTGCTTAAAATCTTGTGTCTAGATAATGGAAAATTTATTATGGACATAATATATGATATTATGTTTTTGGGTTTCATATTTTTGGAACATTTTTAATGTTTTTGGATTTTTGGAGATTTCTGAATATTTTTGGATTTTTTGGAATATTTGATGTTTTTTGGATTTTTGAATATTTGATGTTTTTGGATTTTTTTGAATGACTTATATGGATGATGATGATGATGGATGATAAATATGTATCAGTATGTAGGGATATCAATAATCTTTTGAGATCCTATTGATAGCTAGGCTAAAATTGAATGATATAATTGAGTGATTGTCAATAGTGATAACATTGTTGAGGATACACAACAATGCAAGGATAGTGTTGTAAAGAGGAAAAACACAAGGATTAGGAAGTATACCTCCCAAGATGTTGATCGATTGATCAGATAAGATGGATCAATATTTGTAGCCATGCTATAGGAATAATATCTATTAGATAGCTTGATAACCCACTATAGTGTAAGCTAGCTACAATTGATGGGGTTAGTTTGGATTGTTTGGATGATTCCTCGATCACAACATGAGCTAGAAGACATAGATCAAGATTTATTCAGAAGCAAGATGTAAGTACCTGCTCCTAGTGTCTAGCAATGTATGGGACACAGTGAGTGGACAAAATAGACCAGTGCATTGGAATGTATATGTGAAGGATAAGCATTGTGAAAATAGATATAGGATAAGGGATTTTACTTCTAAGGACTATCTCATGATAGGATACCGTGTTTGACCCAAGATAAATGTTTGGATAATTGCTATGTAGGTGAGGGTATGACATAGGATAGTATATGGTCAAAGGAAAATGACCATGTCAAGATTTTCCAAAAGCTTATTTTTGAAGTATATGCCCCTAGTTTATATCAAGATCAAGATGGATAGGGAAGGTGGATGAAAATGGAATAAAATGGATGAATAGTGGCCATTAGATAAAATGACATGATGTATGAGATAAGATACTTCCTGTATCAATGGGTAAATTTTAGGATTAAGGTTAGCAATGACTAGATCAATAATATAAACCCAAAGAAGTTATGAAGCACAAAGAAAGAAAATAATAAGAATGATTATACCAAATATTCATTGAAGCTTCCATGATTCACCTCCATAGCACCTCCTAGCTTGTAGCGTGTGATTGATGCCCTTAGATCGAGTGTGTGAGTGATTTGACTATGGCATTGTCCTATGCAAGTTTTGAAGGATTTAAGTAAAATTATGCCTATGCCTATGCCAATAATAATGACTATAACAAATGATAAATGACTATAATGCCTATAATAACGAAGTGGTCCCTAAATTATGAGCAAAATTGACATTTTATAGAAAACATAATTTTGAATGGACGGACGAGATCGACTCTTGACAGAAACCTAAAATCAGAGGACGAGATTTAATTTGATAATCCCTAATCAGGGTTAGGGAAAAATCCTTAGACGAGTGGTCAAGATGTCATATGAGAGAATCGAATCAGTGGTGGAGAAAAGATGAGATAATTAATTAGAAAATTAAATATTTTCAAAAATCAAGAAGATAAAGACTATCTAATTTATGAGATTTGAAAAATCAAGAAGATAAGAGGTGGACTGAAAAGCAAATTTGAAAAATCAAGAATCTACTCGCTTTATTTGATTTTTGGAAGAAAGCTACCAATTTGAATTAAATCAACTCAAAATATGGATTTTGTGAGATAATAAATAATCTTTTTCAGATTATTATCATTTTAAATAATAAATTGATTTAAAATGATGGAAATGTTAAATTGAGTAATTAAATAATTACAGATAATTATTTAGTTTTAGAGGATTATGACTGATAATTAAATAAATTCATAAATTCATTTAATTATGGAAATTAGTGACATATTGAATAAATAAATAAAATTTATTTATTTAATAATCAGGAAGAATAAATGGATAAGGGTAATTAAACAAATTAACAAATTTATTTAATTAAATGAAGACTTTAGACAATTAAAGACGTATTGAATAAATAAATAAAATTTAGTTATTTAATAATCATGAAGAATAAAAGGACATGAATTAATTAAACAATTATAAATTATTTAATTAATAGTCGAAAGTTGACCAAGGAAATAATTAAATGTCATAATTATGCTAGGATGAAAGTGGTAAAAATAGAGCTTGCAGGCCTAGGTCATTTTTAAGTGTCTACACTTCCAACTGGAATGATGCACATAGATAATTAATTGTTACATTGCTAGGTTTTCATCATGATACTTTCCCAAAGCACCATAAGAATGGTTTTCACTATTGGATGGATTATTTTTCTTTAATTTTTTCTTTATTTTTATTTTTTTGTTATTTTTATTTATGAATGATCATAAATTATGCTGGACCACCTGATGTGTTGATCTAAATGTCATTGTCACAGTGTGCCAATAATGTCCTCCCTTGAGGAGTTGCTTCGCCAAAATAGTAGCACTTGTATACATCCTATGAATGTTATTGCGATCCTCTTTGGTGCTAGAGTTGGCTTTATCTAAATGTGTACACTATGATAGAGTGTCATTTGAGTCCTTATGATAAAGTGTTGTTGCCAAGACACAATGAATGTGGGATTTAGGATTTTAGGATTTTAGGTAAGATATTTGAGTTTGGTGGTGGATGTAAGATTTGGATGAACTATTTGGTATTTTGGATGTAGGATTTTTTATTTTCCAAACTTGAGATGGTGTATGATGGAGAGTGGGTGTGAGATTTTGAGTTTGTTTAGGACCAACGATTTCATACACTTTGTATTTTGGTACTGAAGTCTGCTTTGAAGGAGGTGGACACTTTTGATAGTTTGAAGGAATTCTTTGATGTGGCTCAATAGTTTCATTGAATATTAGATTTGGATTTAGATGTTGATTGGATTCTTTACATGACCTAATTTTCTTTGAGATCCATTTTGACTGTATGTTCCTACTTTATTTTTGTATTTATTAGTTTCAATGGTTTGACTTTGATCTTTTTCTTTGTAAATATTTTTCTTTTGTTGGCCCCCTTTAGTGGATGGAAGAATTAGGGAACAATGGTTTATTATGTGGATGAGTGGAGTTTTGGAAGCAACCTTATGTTAAGGACTATTCATAACACCTATTTTGATGTTTGCATTAGATGCAATTTCCCTTGGTATCATGGAGGTACCACTAACATTCTTATATTTCTTGATTGATGAATAACCAAGTCCTTGATATTTAGGAGTATCAAAAACTATACTAGTTTTAGAATACCCTGTTCATGTAGGTCTAATCCTTTTCCTTTATACTGCATTATTCGATAGATCTTGTTTGCAATCGAATATTTGTTGATTTGATAACAAGATGTTAACTCTTCTTTTTGCTAATGGGAGTCATCAATGGTGTTTATCTTGTCTTTAGTAAGAAAGTTGGCTTTGAAAAATGTGAGTGATCCAAGTTGATAGGATACTGGTGCTTTCTCTTCTTTCATTCTTATTGGTTCGTCATTCTCAAATATGTATAGGGAGAAAGACACTAGTTTTGGGTGAACAAGAGAGAGATCATCTATGTGTCCAATGGAAGAAAATTTATCATCTATGGAAGTGGGGGTTATTGGCATATGGTTGGGATCAACTTTGATTTTGGAATCATGGAAATGGATAATGGGATCTTGATCAAGGATGGGATGAAATGGTGGGATTTGAATAACTTGATCTTGATTAGTTTTAGGGAATCTACTTGGTGCTTTGGGTAGTGTTCTTGACATAGACTAGGTTCTGATAATGTGGTAGGAATAAAGGAGTCTTGGGAAGTCTCAATAAGTTGGCATGGCGGTAATGCAATTTAAATAGGAATATCTAGAGTGGGTGATGGGATGGATGATGATGCATGGTCTAAAAATTCATGATTATGGATTGGATTTGTATCAAATAGTGGATTATCTATTGTGGACATCCCTTGGGGAAAATATTGGAAGGTGTTATTATTGGATGAGTCGGTTGAGGGGGATGATGTGGATTGATGTTGTAAAGGTTCCATGGATGCGGGAGTGGTAGGAGAGATGGAGGCTTCTTATAGGTACACTTCTTCAATACATCTTATCATGAAGTCAAATGAGGTGGATAGGTTATGGCCATTTCTAGACATAATTAAATGGTTTTGATCATGCTCAGGAAGATTGTCTTGATATATGCCTAATGTTTCACTATGTGATCCATCAATATTATTAATATAATTATTTTTTCATAAACTTTCAGGATGATATTCAATAGCAATATCTCCCATGTTAATCAAGTCCTAAATAAGGTGCTTCAATTTGAAACATTTCGTAGTTTTGTGTCCTTTTACCCTATGGTAATCAAAGAAATTGGTGTCTTTCCACCACAATGGTTTGACTTGTGGTTCAAATTGATTTATTTTCAAAAAAGTGACTACATTTTCTTGAACCAATTTTTGAAGTGTTGATTTGATGGGTTCTCCTAAAGGAGTGAATTTTCATTGTGGGTTGTTATTTAGTCTAGGAGGTGGTTGATGTGTTCTATCCTATGTATTTTATGTCTGGATAGTGTTTGGTGCTTGAATGTGTAATGTGGTTTGAGCAGTTTGAGTTTTTTTGCATCAACAACACCATCATTGATGACATTTTTATTCTTATTCCAAAGGTGAGACTTGTCATTTGAAGAGTTTGAATAGATTTTGTTTTCCTTGAATATTTTATCAAGTCCTTTAGAAATTAGGGATTTTTTTCAGTGACTTAATCAAAGGAATTAGAACATAGAATTTTCAATTGAAAGCCTAATTTTGTGTTCATGTTTTGAATGAACATTTCAACCAATTTTTTTCTGGGATGTGGCATGGGCTTTTACTAGCTAAGTTTCACCACCTTTGTAAGGAGGTAAATGTTTCTCTATCATTTTTTTTAGTTGTACATAAGTTTGTCATTGTCATTTCATGATCCATGTTATATGAGAAATGTGAGACAAACTTATCAACTATTTCATTAAATGTCCTTATGCCACCAAGGAATCTAGAAAACCGTTCCATGTCTTGCCTTCCTAGTCTTATTGGGAAGAGGCACATTAGATATGTATCATTATGCATTACCTCAAAAAAAAATCTACATAAAACTCTTGCATGTGATCCTGAGGGTCTCCCTTTCCTTTGTATTTGTCGAATTTAGGTATTTCAAAGTGATATGGAAAGGGTGGCATACATAAATTCATATCGAATGGGTAGGGGCATATGTCTTCAACTACATAGCTCTTTCTTTGTGGCCCCATGTGGATGTTTATAATTTATTCTTGCAAGTTTTGAATTTGCAAATCTATATTATTATGATCTATTGTAGGTGGTGTGTTGATTGCATTGTAAGTGGATGCAAGATGTTGTGATTGTTGACCTTGGAGGTAGTTTGATATTGATGGGTTTTAATGACCAGATGTGTTAGGATTAGTATATTGTTTTAGATGATGTTGGTATTGTGGATTGAGGTTTTGTTTTGGATGCATGTAATTAGGGGGATTTCTATATTATTTTTATGTGATGGTATTTTGAGTGGAGTAGGTGTTATGTATGTTGTAATTAGGATTGAAGTTGGGAGATTGTGGAGGTTATGTCATGGGGTTGGTGATGTATTGAGTAGGTGGTATGTTTCATGGGTTTACATGCATGCTTGTTATTGGATGGCAAGTGTTAGGATTGTTAGGTGGAGGTTGATGTGGTGGTGTTTGTGAAGGATGAGATGATTGTGCATGTGGATTATTTATTGATGTGGAGACAATATATTTACTAGATATAGGGTTGGTAATATGTGTGGAGAATGTGGGAGCTTGAGTGTGGATGGGTAGTATTGTTACTTGTGTGGAATTGGTAGGAACTATAGTTTGTGTAATGTTCACTGCAATTTGTGAAGAATATTCAGGAGGATTGTTAGGTGTTTGAGTACTAAGATTGGGGTTTGGTTGTAGTGAAGGTGGTATGTTATTATCAAAACTGGTTTCCCCCAAGGTTAGAGATGGAATATCATTGATGACATTTTGAATTCACATTATGTCAAAAGTGGATGGTAATATAGCTCCTTATTGGGCAAGCATTAAACAGAACTAATCTAGGTCAACTACTAGAACTATTTTTATTAGTTTCATTGCATGAGCATCTTGTTGTGCCTCAGCCAACTCTTTAGGTGTGTTATATCCTATACATACCCAAAGTGGGGGTGGTTCTTCCTCACCCCTTGGATCATGTGTGCTTGTTTTTTCATTGTTGTTTTCCTAGAATGGATCTAGGAATGTGCTTGTCATGTTTGGATCAAGATTCTACATATTTTTCTTAACTTGTGACCTATTTTACACTACCATATGAGAGATGTTATGACTTTGGATGAGATTTTGGATGATATGTTATGGATTGAATGCTTTATTTTCAAACTGGGCTTTAGAAAAATACACATTGAGTATATTTTGAACCAAATTTTTGGCATGGATGTTGAATGGATGTGCTTTATGATATGAAACCTAAAAAAGACAATAGTTAACTATATCTCATTTTTATTGGCGTTTTTGATAGTCCTTGCTTCTCCTAGACTAATGAGTCCAAGCAAAGGGAGATGATAAGGAACTTATAAACTTAGTAGTAAACTAGTGACTCTAAGGAAACTCGTTCACAATTTTTGATACTACTTTAACAACTTACTTGAGAATAATAAATTTCCAAGAAAACAAATAAACTAGGGCATATTGATAAGAGATCTAAAAGACTATATCTAAATCTAGTTTGATATTGGATGAGTTGTTTTTGTTGTTTATGGATGAAGTTTTTGCTTGATTCAAAAATAAGGGAATGTGTTTCTAAGAAATCCTAAGATAAATGGATGATATGGGGATGATATGAAAAATCTCAGTTTGTTATTTTTGAAGATTTATTGTGACTTATAGGTCTGTCTGATATAGGTCTTTGATCCTAGAATGACTAACTGGTGAAATTTCGAATCTAGAAAATTATGGGAACTTTGTTGTTTGAGCTACTGACAGTCAGATGCGTCACTTTACAAATGCATCTAATGACATTCATAATCATTATACTGCCCCTGATAGAAGCAGAAGGACTTGGAAAATGTGTCATTTTAAGGACAAACATGTCACTGTGTGACAGATATACATGTTGTAACTATGTTTAGGTTTTGATAGGAAACTGCTCTAGGACAAAAGTGATGATTTGCACAAACACACCAATTTGTAGACAAAATCACTTAGATGAAAATTCAGATGTGTCGAGTTGAAAATAGAAGTGGCACAAAATGACATTCAAAAGCATGGATTTGACTCAGAGACATAATTTGACCAATTTGACCTTAAATTCATCTAAGGTTTTGAAACTTTTGATTGTTTAAGGATTGATTTTTTTTTTTTAGATCTAGCAAGTGATAAAAACAACAAAGAATAGCACATAGGGCTAGATCTAAGAAATTTTTGGTAGATTTTATGTTTCTTCTTCAACAAGATCATGCTAATTGGTGTCATAGGTATTTTAACAATAAATACACACCGTAGATACACAACCTAGATTAGTAGTAGATCAAGTTTATCAATTTATAGTGGGCCCACCATGCTAAAGCTATATCATCCAATGAATGGATGACTAGAGTATACAAATTTTGTACACCACCATCTCACCTATCACCTTAAAAAATGCAAAGTCCTAATCAAGGAATTTCAGTCACCTCAATAAGGGATAGTGTTGGCAAAACAAGGATAGACAACTAAGAGGGGGGTGAATCAATTGTCACAAAATAATAAACTTTTCAAACTTTACTTAACTTAATCTCAGATCTGATAAATAAGAAATTAACCATAAACAACTAACACATTAGAGAGATAGAGAACACCAAGATTTTTTACATGGAAACCCTATTAGGGGAAAAACCACGGTGGATGTTAGTCTACAAGATTATACCTTGTTAAAAGTATAATGAAATCAATAAAGGGGAATGCACATGCATTCAGGCACACTACCTAGAGCTCACTGCTCAATTACAGAAGGGCCTCACTTCCCAACAATATAGAATAGGATTAAAATCTGGAGGGTATGAACTAGAAAAATTAGCTTCTGCACAAGCCTAATTACAGCTCCAATTAAGCACAAAAAACTCTTCTTTTCACTCAAACTACTTCACACTTCGCTTGATCTTCTTCACACTTTACTCTACAATTGAATGATATTCACACATACACACATAAGAGCACACCCAACACATGAAGAACGCTCTGCAACGATGAAGCAATTGCTCTTATATATCCAATACATGAGATTTTATCAACAACTTAGTCAGCCAGGAAAATAAAACATATTTTCAATGTCGGCCCAAATTTATAAATAAATTTTTAATGTGAATCCACCAAGGTCGGCCAAAACATAGAGGAGACCCAAATTAACATCTCCAATACAAAAAGACTTCAATTAATTTCACCTAAAAAATCCACAACACGCTTCCATCATCATGTCGGCTAGGAACATAAAAAACCGAACATGCACAAGAAAAGATCTTCGACCATGAGCACACCGATTAATGTGGATGTACTAAAAAGATAGAGTACAATCTAGAGACATCCAAAAACATCAAGAAACAACAAAGAAACATCCGTAACAACTAAGATTTCTAGAATCACACAAACTTCACTCAGGAAGACTGTCAGACCACAACATGATCAAATCTATACGCAGACCTCTGAAACTTCTAGTAGATGATCTAGATACACTCAAGAATAAACCCTTTATTCCACAACATCTAAAATTCAACGTTCCACTGGGAACTTGGAACGCTTTCTTTTACAATTTTCTCAATATCCTCGACATATACATCCTCTAATACACCAAATGCTAATAGTGTTGACATCAATGACAACCACATATCAACAACACATCCACAACATCCAACATATAGTGCATAGTGAGTAACTTCACACATGATACTATATGTTACACCACTATAAATTGATAGACAAATAGTCTTAAAGGCTACTAGTTACCAAGGTTCATAGTGGAAACCAGTGAATAGTAGGCCCTTCCAAGGATGCTCAAGTTGAGAGGGGTCTCCTCTCTCCTCTTCACCTATACAATTCTTGAAAGATTGAGGATCTTCAAGCTTAGATTATAGGACATTGGTCACACCTTGGGGTAAAACTTTCATTCTCCCCCCTTTTTTATACCATTCCTAAACACATAGTTGAGATCATATCCTAAGGTGATGAAATCCCCAGGCAGATCTCCTACTTGAAATAAATGAAAATGACATTGTTTATAATCCCCAAAATCGTTCTTTGGAGTCACAAGGGGAGAGCATACATAGACACTCACACATCAAGTTTAGAAAACAAATTGCAAACTAATGGTTCTTTTGATTTACAATATCACATGAAGCACAAGGAAAGAGAATACACAACCATTAGTTTACCAAACATGACATAAAATTCATTTTATGGTACCCAATTTCAAACATGAGTTCAATTTTAGCCTAAATTCAAAATGCAATTTATCTTGTTCGGTTTTAAAACCAAATAAAAAAATGATAGTTGTCTGTTCAATTTTAAGCCCAAATCAAAATGTTCAAGTTGTTCATTTTAAACCCAAATCAAAATTTTCAAGTTGTGGGTTCTTTTTAATGCACCAAATGGAATGTGGAATTTGTAGGTAAAATTTTAGTGCACCAAATGAAATGTGGAATTTGTAGGTAAATTTTAGGAGCACTAATTTGAAATGTGAAATTTATTCATTTTAAGAGCACAAAAATCAAATGTTATCCTTCTCCCAATGCCACAAGCTACACAAATGTTAGCTCAAAATGTCAAGAAACAAGCACACATTAGGGTTAGATAATATGAAAGTATAAAAAATAAGTGAAAATCAGAATGAAACAAAAGCATCGATTTTTTGTAAAAGCATCATGATATGCCAAACAAAAGCATCACATTTATGCAAATGCGTTAAAATACAAAAATAGAAGTGTTGAATTAATCTTGGACAAAAGTGTCACTTTTTTTGTAAAAGTGTCATTATAGTTGACAATAGCATTGCGCTAACAATAGAAGCATCAATCTAACACAATCAAAAGCATCGACCTCCTCAAAAAGAATAACTGTAACACTACAAACTTTAAAAAAACTTCAAGAAATGTAAAATTAGGGATGTGGGGTCCCACCGGGCATGCTAGAATGTAGGACCATAATAAATCAATCGTGAAATACTAAAAGAAATAATCAATAACCAAAATGATAACACAATCAAATGATCACAAACAATCAAGTAAATAAGATAAATTGAATTAAAAATAATGCAAAACCTTGCAAGCACACATACAATTCACCTTAGCACAACTCCATTGCTCTCCTCTATTTCACCTTGGGAGAAGTGTAAAACCTTTGCTCTAAGATTTGTATTTAAGCACAATAGCATGAAGCACCTACAAAATACGAGTATAATTTTCTTGTGTGATCTGAGATTCTTAAATGAATGAGAGGATGGTTGCATTTATAGATATTCAATGACATTGATCAATGGTTGAGATCAAATGAGAGATTTAAAATATCAATGGTTGATAATTGATGAGAGAAGTTGATTGTTAGTTAACTAGCTACATGATTTCAAATAATTGATTGCATGATTTCGTTAAGAGGATTGATTGAATTGTTAACTTAGACTTACAGTTAGTGAACTAAATTGATTGCTTAGAGGACTCGAAGTGAGTGGGAGTGAAGTGGATTAGATTGAGGAGTGGACTAATTAGATTTGATTAGTAGGCTAAGTAAGTCTCAGTCAACAAGTGAGGTGGAATTTGCATAAGCTTTTAATAATTAAATAAATTCAATTATTATTTGAGCGTGCAAGATTGGGTTCAATAAATAAAATAGATGATTTTATTTATTTTGAAAGAAGATAATGTCGATAGATAAATTAATTAATTGGAAGTGGAGAAAGGATAATTAATTAAATAATAATAAATTATTTAATTAAACTTTAGAATAGAAGGATAATTAGTAAATTAATTAAATAACATTAATTATTTAATTAATATAGAGGAATGGATAATATGAATTTAATTAAATATATGAAATCATTTAATTATCCGGATGAAGTGAAAATGATCGTTAATTTAATCACTTAGTCAAAATTAGGTGTCTACAAATATAATAGAAGCACCATTTATAATGTTGGATGTGTCAAACATTAAATTATAAGTGTTGAACAATAGATCAGGTGCACTAAGGAATGAATTAGAAATGTCATTTTACACTTGTAATTCTTAAAACACATAATTTTGAAACAAATTGTTAATTTTAGGGATGTGGGTCCCATCGAGTGCGCCAAAATGTGGAATGATGAAGTGTGAAACTATAAAAGGACAATAAACTATGAAAGTACCTATTTCAAATTCAACAATCACTTCCAATAGAGCATGCACATAATAAAATCAAATGAAATAAAAAACCATATTAACTCCACAAAAGCCTCACCTTGCTCCATTGACTTTGGATATGCTTCAATAGTATGATATGTGGATTGCTCTACTTTCTTGCATAACCTATGATAGAAAAAGAATGTGATCATGGTATGGATTTTCTCAAAAAAATGTGGATCTTGAATAGCTTGGAAGATGGTTCATTTATATTTTTTACCTAATGTTAATCAACGGTGGAGAGTGATAAGAAGAATCAATGGATGAGATTGATTGAGAGGACATGAGGAATGTGCAAGTGACATGTGTATTTGTGAAGGGTTTGATTGATGAGGTAATTGAATGCATGGATGAGTGAGAGTGAGAGTGAGTACAAGTGAACTAATGTGTTTTTTAGTTAATTCACTTAATTGATGGATAAAAGAATATTAATAGAATTAAATAAATAAATTAATTTAATATGTGCACGGTGGAAAATATATTATTAGGATTAATTAAACAAATTTATTTAATTCATGTGCATGATGAAAATAATAGAAAATAAATAAAATATTCATTTTATTTATTTTGAGGTATTTAAAAATAGAAATTAATTAATTAATTAAAGGAAATGTTAGCTAATTAAATAATTAAAAATTATTTAAAATACATATGAAAGAAATTGATGAATTAATTAAATAATTAAATATTATTTAATTAATGTGAATAGGAAAAATTGATGATTTAATTAAATGATTAAAAATTATTTAATTAATGCAAAGAGGAAAAATCGATGAATTAATTAAATAATTAAAAAATATTTAATTAATGTAATGAGGAAAAAATGATGAAATAATTAAATAATTAAAACTTATTTAATTAATTTGGATGAAAGAAATTGATGTGAATGGTGTGTTAGCTTAATTAAATAATTAAAAAATTATAATTAATATCGACAGAGGAATTGATGAGAAATGATAAGGTGATGAGACAAAATGTGTTAGTCATTTTAGGTGTCTACAAGAACAATGTCCTAATTTTGTATTAGCTTTGGAGGATACAAGGAATGCTCCTTACACTCTCCTTACACTAACATGGTAGGAAGTCTTATATATGTGATGGTTTATACAAGACTAGACATTGATAGTGGGAGTTTTAAGTAGGTTCGTGGCAAGGCCAAGAAAAGCACATTAGACACATGTGAAGAGGTTGTTCAAGTACTTGAAAGGAGCTACAAATTATTTCTTGAATTATCATGGTACTAATGATGTAGGTATAGTTTTGACTATATAAGAATTTATAGATCTTGATTAGGCTATATATTTTGATAACCAAAGGTCCATAAGTGGTTATGATTTTATTTTGTTTGGAGGAACAATTAGTTGAATTAGCAAGTGACAAAATACAATTTCCTTATCTACAACTTAAATAAAATATATGGTTGCAACACATGCTTTTAAGTGTGATTGAAGAGGTTAAGTGATGATATTGATTTAAGAGTCAAAACACTAGTGAAATATGATTCACATAGTGCAATATGTTTGGCTAGGAATCCAGTTTACCATGCTAGTACTAAACTTATTGATGTTCAATACCATTTTACTAGAGAGATGGTTGAAAGAAGGAAGATGTAGATGGATAAAATTGACACTCAAGTAGATGTTGTTGATTCTTTGATAAAACCTATAATTATTATTAAATCCATATGGTGTAGGAATATGTTTGGCTTGTCCCATTTTATAATATTAGGTTAACTTGTTGAATAATGCAATCTCTCCTATGGTAAATATCAAGTGGGAGAATGTTGGGACTTGGATGATATTCACATATAGAGATTCCTTGTAGGAATATTTTGTCTAAAAAATAATTTGCAGATGAAATATAGTGAGTTTTAAGTATTGCAATACAACATATGTGTTGATTAATATATGATGTTGCAATAGTATTAATTTGTATAGCATACATGGTTTGTCTATATGTGGTGGAGTTGTGACAACAACTACAAGTCACTTGGAAGAAGAAATAATAACCACATATGAAATTAGTATTTGTTGAAAGAATGAATAGTAATGCAATACAATATTAGAGCAAGATAATGTCCTAGAAGATCACACAAGGTATTATAAACAATAAAAAGTAAAGTTATGCTTGTATATGCTACTACAAGTGAGGAGCTAGTAATTGTGTCTATACTAAAAACATGCTTATTCCAATAGTTTTAAGGTTGTAACTTTAATTCATAGCATGTGCACAAGTTATGCATATAAGGTGGCTATCCACATAGAGACATCATCCTTGGTGTATGTGTGATATTTTGAGGTCATGTTATGATTGGATTATAGTTGCATGACACTTGGTATTCCTTGATTTTGTTGGACAACTAGATGGTTGATATTCCAATACATACATTTGCACATATCATCTCATGTGAAGGTGACAAGGTTAGATAGTTGTACAATTTAAAAGAAGAGTGTTGGATTGTACATTTTTGGTGTAAGAGTTGAGATTGATTACATATGAAGTACATCATAGATTGAGACTTTGTTAATACCTTGTTATATTGAATCTTTGTTTATTTTGAATAATATAACTAAGAACATCTTTTGGTTGTGGCTTTTCTCTTGAAAGGGTTTCTCACGTAAAATTTTGAGTCTTGCGTGTAATCTTGTAGGTGCATACTATTCCATTTACTTCTATATTGACTGTTAGATAGATGTTTTAATTTCTATTGATAATATTCTACATATATAATCTTAAATATCCTTTGTATGAGTCTCAATCATCTACAATAGGGGTGCAATATCCAACACTCACCACCAAGCTACTACTCTTTACCTTGTTGCTTGTGCTTGTAGGATATGTTCCCCTTCTTATCTATTTTAAGGTATCATCTATGTCATGGGTTTTGGCCATTAGGATTGGAGTTTTCAAGTGTCAAAACAAAAAACCAATGTATTTCATTAATAACTCATAGTCCATAACATCCTTACCAAGTTGAACCACTCTCTTCCTAAATTTACTAGTATAAGATAACATGCCTTATCCTTGCCAATGCCTCAAGTAATGCCACTATATAACCCTTTCTTCTAGATTCCAAACAGAGTAGATTTTTTTCCTAAGTAGCCCCCTAAAATCCCCCCACTAGAGATAGGTGACGCTTTTCAAATTTTCAAAGAGTGCATAACTCATACCATTTAAGAACATGCCCAAAATAATCAATCTAGCAAATGAAATTTAAAAATGTGGTGATATTTGATGAAGGATCAAATATACCTCCATTTGAGAGACCCATACATCAAGTTTTCTCTACACTAATTTCACAATCATAGGGATTAATGTTGATTTTTATCTCAACCTTGAATTGTCTCCCATTTAAGGACGTGATGCACTTGTTCTAGCCTCTCAAACTCTCTTTTTTCTTCATTCTTCTTTGCAATTCCCAACTTGGATATCAAAACTAGTATCATTATTTCAAGTCTATCAACATTTTCTTCCACATTGGAAATCCTTGCAACATTCTCTTCCAACCTCACTCTGATTTTCCATTCTCACTCTCCCTAACCACTCTCTTGTCCTAATATTGGGTTGAAAAGATAAAAAATCACTACTCCCATTATCTATATCATACAACATAAACAAAAATAATTAAAAATGATCCGTAATTAGAGTTTACAAAATTAACTTGTAAATTAAATCTAATTACAGTAATTTCCCAATCTAATATAGAATTGCGTGATTATGCTTTTTAACCGTTGAAATTACAATAAGGTACACTTTAAAATCAATTATTGAAAAATAAACTGAATTTAAGCTAGAGAGAAAATTGAGATAGAAGAGAGAAGAATGAGACAAAGAAATGGAAGGATCACAACGCGCAGATTGATAACGGAGTTCGTCCAATGTGGACTATGTCTCCGGGTCCGATTCTCAATGCTAGGACTGCTTTATTGATATTGCCAAGCAAAATTATGCTTTGTTACAATACCCAAGCTCCAAGAACCTGCAATAATCTCTCCACAATCTCTCACTCTTTTACAATTTTTGGTGTACAAAAACACCTTGTAAATTCTCCTCCAAAGAATTATTTCTCCATAAATGAACTTGAATAATTCTCCCTGTTACAATTTTCTCCAAGAAAATTCTCGTACAAAATTCTCCACTCAATAATTTCCCGTTCCTTTACAAAAATCACCCCTTTATATACACATTTATTTGCTAATATGGCTTTAACCATATTATTTTGCAAATATTGCATATCTCCCATATACAAGTAAAAATTCCAACCATTTCCCCCTTTTACAATAAAAATCACTAATATCCCGTTAGTATAACAAATTAATCTTTCAAAAATAAATCCCCCTTTGGCTTTTATAATTCTAAGCCATACAATTAAAAAACGAACCCCTTTAACTATGGGTCATTATAATTTTGGACTTACATTATAATCTTTAAAAATATCTTTTAAAAGCCCCTTAATAATCTCCTTGGATAATCTTTAAAATAAATCCGTTAAATATGAGAAAGGTGGTTAAAGGGGTTAATTTGTTGAAATGTAAGTTTACAGATTTTTTTTTTTCCTCTCCTTGTTTTATGGGCAAGGGAAGAGGATTTTAAAGGATAAAATCCCACCAAATCCTCCTTGAAATCACAAAAATCTTTTAATTTTTAAACCATACGTATTTTCTTTTAACAATATGGCTTAATCCATATTCCTTTTTCCACCATGTCTGTGCCAACTCACCACTCCTGCCACATCACCACCTGCCATGTCAGCTTGCTGATGTCATCAAAGTCAACCAGAGTCAAAATTTTGACCAACTTTTGACCAGCCGTAACTTTCACATATGAGCTCCATTTTTTAAACCGAATATAGTTTCAGAATCAGTGCGAAGAGCACTAAGACTTAGCATCATTTTTATTTCATTTTGAGACAATCAATTTTTTTCCTTTTTGAACCCTTGATTCACCTATTTGACCAAACCTTTGACTGAGCATAACTTTTGCATACAGACTCCTTTTGAGCCCATTACAGTTGCGTCAAGATCGTGTCAGCGAGCTCTACGCATTGATGCTTCTTTGGATGAACTCTGAGACTGTGAAATTTTTAGGTATTTTGGATCCACTTGGATCAAAAAACCAAGAAATTCCATAAATATAGGCTTTGTGAACCTACTCTTATACAAATATTTATCTATTAGCACATTAGAGGTAGTCTCCTAGTGATCACAAAATTATACAATATACAATTGAATAATTGAATAATCAAAATGATGGAAGCATAATGAAAACATGAAAATAGGGTTTCAACATGTGAGAAAACAACCACACCAAAATAGTGTAACAAGAATATCACTTGGAGAAACCGTAAAGGGTGAAAAATCCAACAATATTCATTATTTTGCTTCTCATCTAGCTATTTTAGTCATTAATATAAATGGCATATTAACAATATGGTTAACTAGATGATGAGGAGGAATCAAAGTTGTAAGAGTGATATCATATCATCCAAAAATGTTTTCATTTAATGATTATTTATTTTGTAGGCATTTTCCAAGTTTTCTAATTCCTTTCCAATAAAGTGCATTAAGTTTGGGGCATTGCATCTCATTGCATTTCCATTTATTTGTTTAATATTTGTACCATTTATAACAAGCACAAACAATATAATTGCATGTCATGTTTCACTGCAATTGCATAATTTATGTTGTGATTTGGAATAGGTCTTATAGAGAATCTCACGTGTTTCTATAGAGAAGGGGGATTTTCCGCTCACGAGTCTCTCTATTCTCAAGAGAGTCCCAGGGAATGAACTTCCCTAAACTACTTCAAGGAACGAAGTGATAGTTATAGAATAAGAATAAATAGGTCACAACAGTTTTCTGGAAAGACTAGAAAGTTTTTCAATCCAGGACGAAAGTGTGTCATATGGACGGCAGTGTGGCGCGCTAGAGTCCCAAAGGCGCACTAACATCTCGTATGGACTGAAAACCAAGAGTATTGTAGAAAACACAAAGCAACTATTGTTGTTCTAACTGCTAAGAACTTTAAAATGTGGGAAAATAACAAAACTAAAATAAAGTAAGGTAAACTAAGTAATATATAGATTAAATGAAATATAGATGATAAAATGAAAGAAGAGGAAGAAAGCACTCACAACCAACCAAGCAATGAAGCCTCCAACAAATGAATATCTTTGATACCCACACACATAAGACTGAGGAAAAATGTTGGGGCTGTTTAGGGGTTTGCCTCAGTCAAACCCTTGTTTCAGTGTTCCCATCTCCACATATAGCTAGATAGATAGAGAGAAATAATAAGCAAAAATGAAATGAATGCGAGAATGATAAAAGAAAACCCCATCAAGGAGGAGAACCTATATCACGAAATAGAGATGCAATAGATAGGGGATGTGAGAAATCCCAAGATGCTCAAAGATGCAAGACACAAGATAGATATCACTTGTGAGGCTTGAGGAAGCCAAGGAGAGAGACAAAATTGTGAGAGCCAAGAGAGTTGCAAAGATTGTTGTAAGAACATGAAAGTGTTGTTGTACCAAGCTGTAGGGAGTTGTGCAAGCAAGATAACAAGAGAAAGGTAGGAAAATGTCCAAGAGAGAAGCCAAGAGGCTAGAGAGAAAAATGCCAGAGAGAGTAATGGAATGAAAGATATGGATTTAAAATAGAGAATAGGAGGGAAAAGAAGCTTCCCAAGCCACCACAAGGCATCTCGAGCCATTACCACCAACAAAAGTAGTTGACAAGTGGAAAGGCACTTAGAAACGACCATTTGAATGTTGAAATGTCATGAGATGCTAGCGCAACACACAAACGTTTGTGAGGTGTGCTAGTGTCCAAAGAAATCACTGATGAAAGATAGGGTGGTAATGGACTCAAACTCACTAATTTCTGTTGAATTACAAAGTCATAGTCTTCTTTGAACGTTTCTTTCCCGTGCAACCTTTCCTATCCACAACTAGGCTTTTGGACACACTTATCCAACTATATATTTCCCCAAAACACTCATCAACACTTGATTTTCATCAATTGAAGAACCCTTCAAGCTATCAAATAATATGTCAAAACCTTTGGTGGGGTTGTTTAGGACTGATATCTCAAAGTCTACCCTTCAATTCTGCTCCATGGCCTTATTAGGCCTCATTTCCAAAGGAAGGCTATCAAAAATTTCACTAAAAACCTTAAAACCTTTATGCACACCTTTGACCAGTCACAAAACCACCATTTCTATTAGTAATTTCCACCAATCAATCCAAATTCTCACTATCCTTATCAATAACTAGTCATTTCATACCTTGGCAATCAACTTGCCAAGTCTCAAGCACGTGCTACACCTTCATACTTCACACCACCCTACCTAACAAACACAAAAACACCTACCCTAGCTTTGCCCATTCCACCAAACTATTATGTTTCCCTATGGTGGAATGGCCTCTAAATCTTCATTTTCCTATCAAACCCTTCAAAACCCTAGCTAAACCCCTATTTATAGTAAATCCTCCTTTTCTCCCTTGATTCTCAATGAAAACCTATAAAATTACACTCAAATGAAAGCTTAAACAAGTTACCAATAGATTTCAGATGTCTCACATGGAACACATATTGTACGGTATCATACAGAACAAAAAAACACAAGTATTTTCAGAAAAACGCCAAAAAGCAGAGTATTTTTGTATTAAATCTTCAAAATCTTCAACTACCAACCTTGCTCGAATGTTTTTCAAGATTTTTAACATGTTTTCAGCCTCCCTCAATGGCCACAATAGAATTTTAAAAGGCATGACTCTTAAACTTCCAACTACCCTTCATTTTGACACAAAAATACACTAATCAACTTCGCAAAATGCAATACTAATTGTAATTATTGATACCACACCCTAACAATACTTAATAATGTTATTTACATCACAAATTTGGTCACTTCAACCTTATTACAAACATAAAGTTTCATTATCCAAAGCTAGACCCCTATTTGCAAAGAAAAACACAAAGAGTTGTAAAGGTGCTCCTGCACCATTCTATAGAGGAGAAAAAAAATTCATCCTCTTGGTGAAATGAGGTCTTCAACAGTGACTCCATGTTGAGCAATGTCTTCTTCAGACATCCAAGTTGCATCTTCTTCAGGTATTCCATGCCACTTGACCAAGTGTTCTTTATATACCTTCCTCGTTCTTTTCACCTCCGTTGAGTCCAAGATAGCTTCAAGCTTCATTGGTTGAGTGGGTGGAAGATCTTTGATCCACTCTCCCTCTTCATTTTCAAGTTCACCTGCTTCTTTTCCTACAAAAATAGATCCCTTGAAGGGATATAGGTTAGTCACATTAAAAATTGGTGAGATGGCAACTCCTTGTGGGTGTTCAATCTCATAAGCATTGTTTCCATATTTGTGGACCACCTTGCAGGGTTCTATTTTCTTCGTCATCAAATTGGTATACTTTACCTTAGGTAGTCTCTCCTTTCTTATATGTTCCCACACTAGATCCCCCACTTTGAATTGGACATCCCTTCTCTTCAATTCAACCTTCTCTTTATACTTGTTCACATTCTTCTGAAGTGTCTCTTTGACCTACTTATGTATGTCATGCATAGCCACACCAAAATCCTCTCCTTGAGCACTCCTTTTGTTCATTCCACTCAAGTCCCTTAACTCAAAAACACCCCTTGGATGCATTCCATAGACAACCTCAAATGGACTTCTACCAATACTCCAATTGACTGAGTCATTATAGGCATACTCTACCTATGGTAAGATTAGATCCCATGACTGATTGTGTTCCTTAGTTAAACATCTCAGTAGATTTCCCAATGATTTATTAACAACATCAGTTTTCCCATTGGTCTGAGGATGGTAGGAAGAGCTAAAGGTTAAGTTAGTTCCCAAATTTCTCCATAATGTTCTACAAAAATGGCCAATGAATTTTTCATCGCTGTCAGACACTATTGACAATGGCAGCCCATGTATTCTCACTATCTCCTTAAAGAACAAACTTTCAATATGAGAGGAATCATTATTTGAATTACATGCAATGAAGTGTGCCATTTTTCTAAACCTATCTACCACCACATACACATTGTCATATCCTCTTGAATTTTTTGGCAGACCCAAGACAATATCCATACTTATTGCTTCCCATGGTCTGCTTGGTATGGGAAAAGGCTGATATAAACCAACATTGGAGCTTGTCCCTTTAGCTCTTTGACATATGACACACCCTTCTACATACTCTTTCACATCCAAATGCATCTTAGGCTAGTAATAAAATCTTCTAATCTGATCTAAAGTTTTTTCATAACCAAAATGCCCTCCTAGGCTCCCACTATGCTTCTCCCTAACCAAATTCTCCCTCATGGAGCACCTAGGTATACATAATTGAGCCCCCTTGAAGAATAGCCCATCTTGCAATACATAATCCTCATACTCCTTATGAAATTATCCTTGGGACTATTCACAAACAGAAAATATATCATGGAAGTCTTCATCAGATTTGTACATACCTCTTAGTGAGTCTACACCGAAACTTTGGAGCTGCACCTCTTGCACTAGCACTGTCCTCCTACTCAGAGCATCTGCCACTTTTTTGGCTTGTCCCTTCTTATGTTTTATGGTAAATGTATAAGCCTATAGACATTCCACCCATTTCATGTGTCTATGGCTTAATTTCTCTTGACTATTCAGAAAACTCAGTGCATGATTGTTTGTGAACACCACAAATTCCTTAGGTAACAAATAGTGCCTCCATTTTTTAAGTGCTTGCACCATAGCATACATTTCTAAGTCGTATGATGAATATTTTTTCTTTGCCTCATTCAATTTTTCACTAAAGAATGCAATAGGTTTCCCCCCTGACTTAACACTGCCCCTATGGCCAAATTACTAGCATCACATTCTATGGTAAATACCTTAGCAAAATTAGGGAGTGTAAGAATTGGTTGTTGTGCTACCTTTTGTTTGAGGTACTCAAAGCTTTGATTAGTCTCCTTTTTCCACTAAAATTTTCTTCTCTTCCCAATAAAATATGCTTCTCTTCTCCCCTTTGATGGTATCTATCATCAGTGTAATAGTGTGACTAAATCCTCTTATAAACTTCTAGTAAAAGCTTGCTAGGCCATGGAAGCTCCTAACTTCCCCAACTATTTTAGGTATAGGCCAATTGAGAATGGCCTCAACTTTCTTGGGATCCATCTTCAAAGTTCCTCTTGAGATCACAAAGCCTAAATATACTAGCTCTTGCTTCATCCACTCACACTTCTTAAGGTTGATCATGAGCTTTTCTTCATGCAACTTTCTTAAGACTCTATCCAAGTGTTTTAAGTGGTCTTCTCTTGTCTTATTGAAAACCAAGATATCATCTAAATATACCACTGCAAACTTGTTAATGAAATCCTTTAGAACCTCATTCATGAGTCTCATGAATGTGCTAGGAGCATTAGATAGCCCAAAGTGCATCACCAATCATTCATAAAGGCCCTCATTAGTCTTGAAAGTTGTCTTCCACTCATCACCCTCTCTGATCCTTATCTAGTGGTAGCCACTTTTTAAGTCTATTTTGGAAAAGTATTTTTCCCCTACCAAACTATCCATGAGGTCTTCCATCCTGGGTATAGGAAACCTATACCTTATGGTTATCTTGTTAATAGCTCTTGAATATGTGCAAAGTCTCCATTCGCCATCTTTTTTGGGTGCCAAAATAGTTGGCACAACACATGGACTGAGGATCTTTCTTACCAAACCCTTGTCTAGTAGCTCTTGCACCTGGCTTTTGATTTCCTCATTTTTTTGAGGTGTCATTTTATATGTTGCCTTATTGGGAAGGCTTGCACCAAGGATTAAGTCAATATGATGACTTACATCACAGATTGGAGGCAATGAACTTGGAAATTCCTTTACCACAATGTTCTCATATCTATCAAGCAAGGTCTGAACCTCTTTTGGAACTTCTTCTCTGTCATTTGCTGCTACATCAATAATTGGCTTCCCAACAATGGAAAAACCAACCTTCTCTTCCTCCAAATCCTTTATGAACACCTTCTCCTTCACAATTGTTACACTAGGTCCTTCATGGACTATATTCTCATCTTCTTGTAGATGTTCTAATCTGATCTGCACACCATCTTTTTCAATATGATAATCATTCATTGAAGCCATCATGTTGTGCCTTTCGGTCATATTGCCAAGGCCTACCAAGGAGTAGGTGGTACACATCCATGAGCACAATATCATAGAGTATTCTATCTTTATAAGGCCCTATTGAGAATTCTACATAGGCCTACTCATTAACAAGAACTTGTTTCCCCTTGTTTAACCATGAAATTTTGTATGGATTAGAGTGGGGTATTCTTTTCAAATTGAGTTTCTCTACCATTTCTACAGATATTATGTTGTCTGTGGAGCCAGAGTAAATTATGACCTTACATACATTTCCTTAGACCTTGCAAGTTGTCCTAAACAGAGATTTCCTTTGAGGTGGCTCCTTTGAAGTTGGCACTTTAATCGATGTCCTTCTAATCATCAAAGACTCCCCTAATTCTAGTTTGGCATGAAGAGTTGAAGGACCTACACATGAGCCCACACTTTCTACCTCTTCTTCTTCATGAACAAGCTTAGTTCTTCTTTCTCCACTTTGATAGCTTGTGCCCTGCTTATTTGGACAATTCCATGCATGGTGGCCATATTGATTACAATCAAAACACTTGCTTAAAAAATAATTAGAGCCTCTTGTTGATCCATTAAAGCTACCCCTACCTTCTGGCCTTCTTCCTCTAAAAGTTCCCCTTGTTTCTCCACTTGACTCTTGAGTAGTGCCTTATTCATTTGGTGTCTTTTGGAAACCCCTTCCTCTAGGGTTACCTTTGCTCCTGAAACTCTTACCTCTACCCCTAGATTGCTTTTCTAACCTCTTATTTATCTTCTCCTCAACCTTTGTAGCCATTTAGAAACACTCCTCTACTAACCTAGGAGTGATTAAACTGATTTCTTCTTGAATTGCAGCCCTTAATCCATTAAAATATCTAGCCAATTTTTCTTTCTCTTTCTCCATGTGCCTTGACCTTATGGTCAATTTATGAAAATCTTCAGTATAAGCAGCTACATCCATCTCTTTTTGTTTCAAAATTTGCAGCCTTCTATAAATCTGTATTTCATAATCAATAGGTAAGAATTGGCTCTATATCTTCTGCACGTAATCTTGGGCTTGTACTTCTTTACCCTCTCTTCTTGAATGTAGTTCCACCAGGTTAAAGTTGGTCCCTTCAGTTTTGTCTTAGAAAATTTAACCTTCTTGTCTTTAGGTATCTCTTTATACTCAAACTAATTATATAGAGCATCAATCCATTCTATGACTTCTTCTCCATCCATCTTGCACCATACGTTGGAATTTCTATCTTCACCTCATGAGCCTCACCTTTTGCAACCTTAAGCACCTGCAAGAACTTCCTCTCTTCAATTCCCAACTACTCTTGGGGTTTTTCTTGAGGGTTCTCCTCTTCACCCTCATCTTTAGGGTCACTCACCTCAATAGTTCCCTTACCTCTCTTATCCTTCTTCTCTAGTGCTTCCATTATTTCTCTTAGGGCTCTAATATCCTTAGCAACTACTGTGCTACGCATCTTTGGAGGCATTTTGTATGGCTCTTTGCACCTTTTCTCTTGAAAACTCTAAGTTCCTTTGCCAATGGATCTTGAGCCTAAGCTTCGATACCACCTGATGCAAGACAGGGTGGTAATGGACTCAAACTCACTGATTTCAGTTGAATTACAAAGTCATAGTCTTCTTTGAACGTTTCTTTCCCTTGCAACCTTGCCTATCAACAACTAGGCTTTTGGACACACTTATCTGACTATATCTTTCCCCAAAATACTTATCAACACTTGATTCTCATCAATTCAAGAACCCTTCAGGTTGTTAAACAATATGTCAAAACCTTTGGTGGGGTTGTTTAGGACTGATATCTCAAAGTCTACCCTTCAACACTGCTCCATGGCCTAATTAGGCCTCATTTCCAAAGGAAGGCTATCAAAAATTTCACTACAGACCTTAAAACCTTTATGTACACCTTTGACCAGTCACAAAACCACCATTTTCATCAGTAATTTCCACTGAGCAATCCAAATTCTCACTATCCTTATCAATAACTAGTCATTTCATACCTTGGCAATCAACTTGCCAAGTCTCAAGCACGTGCTACACCTTCATACTTCACATCACCCTACCTAACAAACACAAAACACCTACCCTAGCTTATAACAAGCCCATTCCACCAAACTATTATGCTTCCCTATGGTGGAATGGCCTCTAAATCTTCATTTTCCTATCAAACCCTTCAAAACCCTAGCTAAACCCCTATTTACAATAAATCCTCCTTTTCTCCCTTGATTCTCAATGAAAACCTATCAATTTACACTCAAATGAAAGCTTAAACAAGTTACCAATAGATTTCAAATGTCTCACATGGAACACAGATTGTATGGTATCGTACAGAACAGAAAAACACTAAAAAGAAGAGTATTTTTGTATTAAATCTTCAAAATCTTCAATTTCCAACCTTGCTCGAATGTTTTTCAAGCTTTTTAACATGTTTTTAGCCTCCCTCAATGGACACAACAGAATTTCAAAAGGCATAACTCTTAAACTTCCAACTACGCTTCATTTTGACATAAAAATACACTAATCAACTTTGCAAAATGCAATACTAATTGTAATTGTTGATACCACAGCCCTAACACTACTTAATAATGTTATTTACATCAAAAATTTGGTCACTTCAACCTTATTACAAACATAAAGTGTCATTATCCAAAACTAGACCCCTATTTGCAAAGAAAAACACAAAGAATTGTAAAGGTGCTCCTGCACCAATCACGCTACAAAATGACGAGAACGAGAAAAGAATAATGTTCAAGAAAAAGTTGACATGCGAAGGTAGCTACTGAAAAGGGGTCCTAAGCATCCTAAGAGGGGAAAATGTTGATGCAAGGGCTAAAATGAGCCTACACAAATGCTAAGGTAGTGGACACTAAATTGGATACAAGAATGTATGTGAAATTGCAAGGGGTGCAATTTTTACGATATTATAGTTTCATTCAAATATCATGAGATTTGGATCAACACATTTATAATTTCTTACTCTAAGGACCTTAACTAGACTCTTCATTGTATAAAAAAACTTAATTGGATTTTATGACAAGTGTTTGAATCTTGCACCAATTCCAAAGGATACCTATTTTATTTGGGGTCTTGCAAGGGGTCATCTATGCAACTACAATGAATTTAGAGACTCATATCTTGATGCACATTAAATCTAAGGTGAACCTTTAGGCTACAAAGGTGTTACTTCCAATTTTAAAGTTGACTAAAGATTAAATCATTTAATTTTGGGATTGTTGGTCCTTATCACATTTTGTTATGATGGTATGGTGGGCTTTCATGAATCACATGTCATTTTGCATCCATCTATATAAGATAAATCTTGATATCATGTAAGGACAATTGGCATAGATCAAAAGATCAAGGATAGAAGAATGGCTTATATTGTGGATATTGAATATTTGAATTGTGAAAGATCTCATTAGATCTATTTTGTAATAAAATGACTAAAACTTAGCATGTATCAAACTCAATGAATATTTTTTGTAATTGCATTCTTTGAATAATAAATCAAGTCATTGTTGTGTTTATGTTATTTCACTATGTATTATGTTGAGTGTTTATTTTAGTTGTGTGATTAGATAGTCCTTAATTTGACGATCCAATTGTGACTATATCAAATGTTAACAAAGCATATTTTTGAATTGTAAGAAACAAGACTGTGTGAGAGCATTAGATGGTATTGTCTTATATCCAAAGAATGGTCACTAATTGATATTTCAATATTGCTAGAGATTCTCTACACTCCAAAGTCTTCCAACATTGAATTAGTGGGTATAAGATTCCCATAGAATCTCTTGCAACATTGAGTGTTTGTGTACAACATCCCTCGGTGAGTTGTGAGTGGTTGTGAAAAGACCATTGATTATGAGGCAAATTGCACTAGGATAGTTTACTCTAGATATGTATTCAAGATATCTCCTTGAAGAATGGATAGAGGCTAACATTTACCCTATGTTGTAGAATAAATTGAAGAAATATTTTATACAATGAGAAATATTTAAATTATATTAGATGTTGTTGATAAAGATATGAGATGTGATAAGCTTAGAGTTCACTAACTCATTTGATTACAAAATCCAACAAAAATTTCTGACTAAAGATGTATAATTAGATGTATTGTCGGGTACTTGTGATATTTAATGTGTAATTTTCAATTTTTTTAAATTTTATCCCTCACGTTCGTCGAAATTTCAACGAACCTGAGTTTTCGTCAAAATTTTGACGAACATGCAAAATCAAATTGTGGCCGACATAAATAAAAGTGAGTTTGACTATTTATTGTGATAGTGTTTTGCTATTATCGCCAAGTTGAGGGTAGTCATTGTCTTTTTCCAGAATTCATTTGTGAAGTTAGATTTGTACTTCCAGGTTTGAAAATCATATTTTAAAGCAACATCTCATCAGATTTCATTTTTAGACTTGTGCATTTTCAGAATTTCATTTCTAGATTTTGTTGTGCAAGTTCAATATTTTGATTTTAGGAGTCTAACGGTTGGAAATCATAGTAAAATCATAATTTAATAAGTTTTGGAATTAGCATTTTAAAGTGTTTTTTGGGGTCATTAACTTCAGACTATCTTCTCTTTTGCAGGGGTGGTTGCATGGCGAATTTTTTTGGTGTAAAATATCAGAATTATTAGATTTTGTTACTTGTCTATGATTAAAAATTATTGGAGTGTGAGTTTGATATTTTTTGAAGATCTAAATATTCAAGCTTGGTAAAGAAAAATCATGTCAGATAATATTAGTCCAGAACAAAATGAAGAGACACTTGATAGATTGTGGGCTAGATTGAAAAGAAAGGGTGATGGGAAATATTATTGTCCTTGCAATAATTGCAAGGGCTTAAAGACGAGAAGACTTTTAATCACAACAATTGAGAAACATTGTAGGCAGCATGGTCGCATTGAAAGGGGGCATGATTATTTCCCATTGGTAAGTTGTTCATTATATGTGTTTATATTGATTGAATTTGTAAATGTTTATATCATTTTAACATTTTATATATATATATATAAAATCACTTGATCATGATCATGGTTTATTTGTGTCTATCATTATGTGGGGCGCCCTAGGGAACATGATATGGATTATCATGGCCCAGAGAATGTGGTTTTGCAAGCAAAGGAACATGGAGCTGTGAATATTGAAGATGAAGTTAATGATCCTATGGAAGAAGATGATCATGCGCCAGAAAACACAGTTGAAGATGATGGTACATATACATTGATCCATGACACATTTAGTGGCACAACTGATCATGATGATTGAGATGACTTGATGATGTTCATGATTTATCTGTACTTGAGAAAGCATACAAGCCCCTTTATGAAGGCTCCCAAAAAACTCTTCTCTCTATTGTATTGTTGATGGTGAACTTGAAGGTTATGAATGGTTTATCCAACATAGAAATCTCACGGATGTTAAGGTATGTCATATATGTCATCTATTTTCATCTATTTTAATTGTTGTTAGTTCATCACTAGTAAATAAAGGATGAAATATGTACCATTAATATTCTTTATATTAACAAATTATTTTTTGTTGTAGATTGATTGGTGAATTTGTGTTACCACCATCAAATATTTTACCTCGCTCATATCAAGATTTATTTGGCATTATGAAAGATATTGGAATAGAGTATCAAGCAATAGATGCATGTCCCAATGATCATATTATATATCATAAACAACATGAATTTGCAACAAAATGCCCAGAATGTCATATCAATAGATATCAAATAGATCAACTAACAAAAAAGGTGCCTCACAAGGTTCTTCGTTATATTCCCATTATTCCACGTATGCAATGATTATTTAGGTGTGAAAGCTTACACTACTGGATTTGACACCATTTTCCGACGGGCATTCGTCAGTCGTTCGACAAATCTCTGTCGGAAGAGCGACGCAATGGCGAAAATCTTTCTGTCGCTATTTTTTCATTGCAAGGCCGACGACAAATTAAACGTCAAAATAACGGTGAAGAATCGTCGGTCGGCAGCATCGTGAAATACCTCGGGATTTTGTCAGAATATCGATGAAATCTTTGTTTATCCACCGACGAATTACACCAGAATTTCATTGTCGGTTCGACAAAATGGGGCAAGCAGTAGTGTGAAAACAACATGGAACATTCATCGAAATAGCGATGAAATACTAAAGTAGTAGCGTTGAAAGAACACCAAAAGTTCGTCGAATGTGCGACGAAATAGGCAAGTAGTAGAGTTGGAACAACACCAAAATTTCATCGAAAGTGTGACAAAATTAGCAAGGAGCAGCGTCGAAACAACGTGAAAAGTTCATCGACTTTGCGATGAAATTAGCAAGGAGTAGCGTCGGAAGAACACTAAAAGTTCATCGAAAGTGCGACGAAATGGGTAGGTATTAGAGTGGTAGCAATGCCGAAATATCGTCGAAATGGCGACGAAATGGGTAGGGAGTTACGACGAAACCGTCGTCGCAGCTATAGAAACTTCGTCGAGCCTTTCTGTTGATTTGTCAGTGGTTATGTATATATATATTCGTGGAAATGTACCATTGCGGAGACTGACGACTGATCATACATACAGACTGCATATTGGTTTGATGCTTCAAACGATGCATTTCTTATATTGAAAAGTGCATTACCTTATTGAGCTTCTCTTTGTTTTGAGTATAGTTTAATATTCTCTACTTAACAAGGCCAACCGCGTGATGGTGGAAGCTCATTTCCCCCCCCCCCTCACATCACTCTCAATTCCCCATACCCAATCATATAACATTAATCATTGATTCATCCATTAATAACATATAACATTCATTCATTCATCCATTATTAACATATAACA
>VDFB02075321.1:351712567-351773476 GCA_007258455.2 Sequoia sempervirens
AGAAAATATTTCAGGATCATCCCCGACAATGATGTAGAATTGAGTATTTCTCTAGGATGTTGCAATAGAAAAGATTCGAAACCAAGCATCTATTCGTTCCAAGCCTAGGTTCATCCTCTATAAATGATGGGAGTGGTCCCGACGAGGTCAACTAGGCAAGTGTCATCACCCTATAAGAGAAGGAAATTATAACACGCGGCAACCAATCGTGTTGTTTGGTTCACTTCATCCATCGCCCAAATATAAAACCCACCGAAGAAACACGTGGTAGCATAGCGCAACCTGTGTGAGTCTTTATCTTTTTTTGTTGAAAACTTGCACCAAGGTGACACATGGCGAGTGGGCAGAGCTCTACTCAAAAGTGAAGGGAATCGGTCATCAATTGTGCACAACGATGGTACGTGGTAGCATAGCGCGGCCTCTTTTAAATGCGAAGGAAGGAAAGCTTTCGAGGAGTGCAAAACAGACACGTGGAGGGGGCAGCAGAGTTTTGACAAAAATGTCGAGTGGTTCATTTGCGATGTGCGGGACGATACTTAACCAGAAATATATACACAAAGGGAGCTTGCTGAATATTTATTCACACCTATATTTCAACCTTGCCTTTATAAGAAAGGACTTATGTACATTATGTAAGTACTATCATTGATCCATTATTGATCATTGTATCATTATTGCATCCATAATAAACAAATATAGATCCTCTTACTCTATTTTCTTGTGGAAGACTATCTTTAGTTTTATAGGTGATCATGGGGTATTCAAGCTCCCTATTAGATCTTACATACTAATGGAAACCCTACAAGGTGGTTACATTCAAGGAAAAGTTGTCTCAATTACCCCCCTTGTGGGTATAAAAAATAGATCCATATACCAATGATAATGGAATAACAAACTAAAATTAAAACTAATAATATATTTTCTAATTGAAATGAGATCAAAACCATTAATATGCTTACATATTGGGAGAAGGAATAAATGAAACTAGAGCATAGTGGGAGAAGGAAATAGAAGGTAAAATGAAAATAAGATTTAACAAGAATGATATGAGGATGAAAAGGGATGATTTGGGAAAAAAAAAATAGAAAATGAGGGTAAATTAGAATGGATTAGAAATGAATTTGGATGGGAGGAAGATGAATGAAAATGATAAAGGAATAGGACTGCACAAGCTACTCCATAGCTTCAAAATGATGCATGAATGAACTCTAAATCTCAGAAAAGATGTTCCAAAGATAGACATGTAATCCAACCCTCTGATGCTTGAAATTCTTGATGAAGAAACTCCAAAATGTAATATATGTGAGAATAGATGTTATAGTATCATATGAGTGTGATATTAGTGTGATATCAAAGTGAGGACCTAGGAAGACTCCTTTTACAAATTTTCAAGGGTCAAATGTCATTATTTTGAGTGAGATTTAGTTGAGTTGAAATTAGTCAACCAAGGATAAGGTTCCATTAAATTTTTAGATCCAAAGGATGGTGGGACATGTGTACCACCCTTAATGTGGATCACATGTATCCCCTATCCTAAGGATGATGGTCTTAGATAAGAAGAAAAGGGAGACTAAAAAACGATGAATGGAGGTGGTTTTAACTCAATTGGAAATAAAATGAAAATTTTATGCAAGAAATAAGGTGAAAATAGGTTATTCATAAGAGGGGATAAATAACCTTTTGATTTTTGGAGCAATCACCTTGGAAATAAGGACATGGGTAGCTTCACTGTTATAAGAAGAGATGTAGACATGTGCAAGGGTAAAGAAGAAGCACAGGGATAAGAAATAGGTCATAGAAAGTAATCAAAACACACAAAAGGGGTAGAATGACACATAGAAAGGGGGTCAATTTAAAGGGTTAGGGAAAATAGCTAGAAAGGGGTAAAAATGGGAAAATAAGGTAGAACACTAAAGTGAGCACAAAACATGTAAAAATAAATTCTAAAGTATGAAATTTATGTTCCTATAGTTGTAGGCTTGAGTGTTTGGTTAGGGTATAAAATGGGAGACTGTGAGTGATGAGGTTCATTTATGTCCCATTTATCCCATATTCTAGCCTTTTTATATACTGTAATAACCACCTTTATGCTCCATTTTCATATTATATCACAATTTTTTAAATATTTTTGTTATATATGATTAACTAAAAATAAGTGATTTAACTTATCTTTGAGGTAAATTAGGAGAAAAATAATCATTAAATTGTATTTAATAAATGTTATCATTTTATCTTAACAAAATTGATCCTATATACACATCAACAAAGTTGGAGACAACACAATTCTTATACCCTATGGATATAACGAGGATTGTATTTGTCAACATTGATGTTGATAACTCGTAGTTACTTATTTTGTTGAGTAATAATTCTTTTGTTATAACCTATTTTTATATCTTTATGATGTGATAGTTATGGGCCAAAAATAATTTCTATATTATTTTTCTATTCCAACTGATAATAATTTGTTGTTCTGACTTATACACAGTATTTTGATTCAACATTATGATTAGGAGTGAAAACTTAGTATAGTATTTTAAGTATATTTGTGTGTAGGTTGCAAGCCATGAAAACTTAGTATACCATTAAAGTTGGTAAAATTGTTATTCTCCATTTCTTATATAAGGAGTAAGAAATAACATGATAAGGTAATGACATACAAAGTAGAGAATAACATAGAAAGGAATTTGATAATGCAAAGGATTTGTAGTAGATATTATTAATAAATTATCAATCATATTTTGAAATGAGATTTGCAGTAGATCATCCCCATTTAGATGAAGAGGAGGGTCCACTCTCAAGAACCATTAGTATTCATGTACTTTTTATTATCTATTATGTTATATGATTTTGGTTTGTATGTATTACAATTCTTAATTTATGATAATATGATTTGATCCTAATGCATGAAAAAATCAAACACAATAATTTATGTAGCAATATAAGCTTGTGGTTGTAATTTTTAACTTTAATTTATTTCCTATATAGATAACTTATTTTTTAGTATTTTATCCATAGTTCTTCTAGCATGAATGTTATAGTTATTATCACCTATGTACAATTTCTATAGTAGATTACAATATTTTGACCTACTAATAGCTACTCTAGTGGCTTGATTTTTTTGTAGCACTATGGTTGTTATTTTTAGTTTCTAAAACAATTTCAAAAAAAATATCTTACTCTCATTTTTAGAATAGATTCATTTCACCTTAGTCACTTCACTATCTATAGCCCTTGCACATATAGAAACAATTCATTTCATAAGTTTAGACCCCTAGATTGACATAAGAATTGAAATGATATTTTATCACACTAAATTTATCTACTTAAATCTACCTCAATTTTGACCTATTAGTGAGGATGGACTAAAAATGATTGTATTTCTTTAGCAAGGATCATTGGATGTAATAGGGGCGTGTCTATAAATTTGGAACAAGAAACCACAACCTAAAATACTATTAAGAGATATGTCTAACAATAAATGTATACAATAATATCTATTTACAATATGTAACTAACATGTAATGCGTATGTTTATGTTTACCTTATGTATTCATAAATAGGAAAATGTGTTAAATGAATCATTTTCTAAGAATGGAGGAGTTTAACCAACCAAATCAAGGGTTAAGCTTCCTAGGACCAAAACATATATAACAACCTCTTAAATAGGAAATGTCATATTATGGGGCTCCTCTTCATACTAGTATGAGACTTGAATTGTAGGAATGGGTAGACTAGCCTCTTGATGAGGGAGACCCACATATGTTAAATTTTGATTATAGAAGTATCTAGATGTGAGGCTTGTTTGGCTCATAATATCTATCAAGTGATGATCAAAAGGAAATAAAATGGACTAGTCATGTTCTATCTAATATTATGCGTGGTGGTTTTAGGGAAACTATAGTAACTACAGGGTAAAAGCATAAAGTTGTGTCAAAGTTTTATAAAGGATTCGACCAACGCTGATCCAAATTTTTAACTTGAATCATTGAAAATTGACATATATTTTGAATTTAATAAAATACTTATTTTCTAGTGTATTTTATGTTTGTATTTTTTAAAAAGATAAAAAAATATTTGAATATAGTCTTTTGTAAAATTGAAACTATAATTTAGTTGTTGATAAAATGCTGAAAAATGAAGTTAAACAAGATGTCACTTATGGTTACACTCTGTGACTGTTGTCTTGTCTGTTATTCACAGTGCACCATAGTGGATTCAATCCTTTGTCTTCCCACAAGAATTTTTCACTGGATTTCTTTTGGCCTAGACCTATGGAAGCTATAAAGCCTCGTGAAGATTTCTTTTTCAATTCATATCAAAATTTCAAAGCAAAGCATATAGAAAAATTATCTTTTAGCAATATTCCTGAGTCTGATAGGTCCATGGTTGTTCCTTCTCCCCAAACCATCATGGATGAACCTATGATTGAGTGAAAATCCCTTGCAAATAACCAAGATAATTACACCACAGTTCCTCCACCCATCTCCTACAAAAGACCAAGAGATAACAAAATGATTTCTTTTGTGCCTTCAAAGATAAAAGAAAGTTTATAAACCTAAAGAGATAGTGATTTCCCAACCCCCAGTGGTTCCTTCAATTCCTCCCTTAAGGGAAGAAAAGAGACCAATGGTCGATAAACCCACTCCTACACCATCACAACTTGAAAACTATGCAAAAAGAAATTGAAATGCTAAATAGCATAGGCATAGATGTCGTGTTATTGCTTGCCAATTAGAAGAAAAGAATAAACCAACACCACCCACACCTATAAAAAAAATCAAGAAGAAATTAAACCATAGCAAAAACAAGAAATCAAACAAGACAATTCAAATGCAATAATCATAAAACCTCCTATTGTGATAAATTTGGATGATTATAATGAGATTCCCAAAATTGATGAGGAGGTGCATAATGAGCTTAATGTTTTATTTTTAAGGAAAATAAATTTGGATAGGGGTAACTGTGATGATCCTCCTGATGAGAGTGACCCACCACATATTGTACCTAGTGATGCTCCTAGTATGACACTTATTGTAGTTCCTTTAGCTAGTTATCTGGCTTCCATTTATGATGAGCAAGATTGGGATGCAGACGACCTACTCTAGGTTGGCTCACATGTGACATACTTCTTTATGTTTACCTTCTATCTTATTTGTGTTTGCTTACATGTAATGTGATCTCTCGTATTGTACTACTTGGTGTGCATTTATGTTTGTGAGTTTTCTTTGGATGACCCTTGTTTCTCTATTGACACAAGGATACAAAGGAAATGAATTTGTCATGGAATTCTTCTATTTGTTTCTCAATTATTCTATATGTCGTAAACTTTATCATTTCTTTGTCTTGTGTTTTCCTTTTGGGGGTGATGCAAGGCGTTGAGACATTTATCTCTCTTCCATGTTGACCCAAAATCTTCTTTGTCTTCTCTCCCTATGTGTCATTCCTTCATTGTGTCTATTGTTCCATGAGTATTTAGAGAATGATGTTAATTTCAAGCTCTATTATATCACTGTAACAAAGATGTATACTGACCCTAGATCCATGGATCCCTCAATGTACCTTTCTATGTTAACCATGGCATTGTATTCTGGGGGAAACCCCTTATCATGATGTATTTTATTTGGAAACATATCATTGGCATACAAATTTCCAAATAAGCTTGTTTGATCATTTATCGCATGACATTTATCATTTTCTACTTTAAAGTAATTTCTTACAACATGGTGTTTAGCAATTTCTTTAAAGTGGGGGCATACATTGGCATTATTTCTACTTCACTTTGTTCACAGGCTGAACTTAGTGGTGCTTTTGACATTTGACATTTTCTTGGCTTCACTTTTTTTATAGGCTGAACTTATTGGTATGCTTGACATTTGACATTTTCTTGGCTTCACTTTGTTCACAGGCTGAACTTAGTGGTATGTTTGACATTTGACATTTACTTGGCTTCATTTTGTTCACAGGCTGAACCTAGTGTAAGCATTGGCATAAAATTTTGATCAATTTTGTGGCACCTTATCAAGGTTATCAGGGAGTATAATTCTTGGTATGGTTTGAAAAATGGGTACACACCTGTAGACCTGGTGTGTCCTTCCCATTTTTCCACTTTTTCATGGGCACACCTTATAGACCTAGTGTGTCTCACATTTTACCTTGTCTTGGGGGCTCACCTAGTGAATATTGGACTTCACTAGCCCTTGTGAGTAATGTATTTCATGGACACAGAATAATACAACTTGCTAGTCCATCTTTTATTTTTACATTAATTTTGATTTTGTATGTTTTTGTATCTTGCCTTGCTGCATATCATATCATACATGTGTATTTATTACTGCTTATGTTGGTTTTCTATGGGATCTTAGATCTTGGGGGATTGATCACCCTCCTTGATCCGTAGGCATTCCATCTCCCTAAAATTTGTACAATAAAACCTCTCTTGACATATGTTTAACTACTTTAGTGTAAATTATGCATTCCAAAGCTTGACTTTACCATTTTTTGAAAGAGGAATCAATATTAAACAAATGCATTCAATCATTAAATTACCCTAGATCAAGTGTGTCCTAGAAGTTTAGGCCAAAACCCATTCACCCAAGGGTGAATGGGTCTTCCTCCTTATCTAAGACCCAAATTTGAATGTGTTATTGGCGGTATTTTAACATCCAAAATTCAAATATGAAATGTTGGATTTTGGAATCAATTTTCAGGAAATTGGATAAACACCTATAAATACCTAGTCTTTTTATCATTTGAAATATAACATGAAATATATTGGAAAACTTATGATCAAGAGTGCTATTGAGCAAGTGAAGATTAGTATATCAGAGCATTATTACAATAATTCAAGATCCAACATCATGTCAAAGTTTATGTGTGTTCATGTTCATGCTATGTGAAGGCTAACATTGTTGTAGGTCTCCAAGCATCCAAGCATTAGAGAAAATCAAGAAAGAAAGATCTGAGACCCTTGAAGAGATGTGTATGTCTTCATTCCTCAAGGAAGCCATTGAAGGGTGGTGAGTTGTTGCATTGTGTTCATTCATCATTTCCTCCCTTTCCATTCAAGGTTTTCTCATTGATACCATTATGGAAGTGGAAACACTAAAATGGGGTTTGAGTGAGGCAAGCCCCTTTATGGAAAAAATATCTCCCCTCTTTGTGAAATGTGTAGGTTGTAGGTCTGAAGTGGATTGAAGAGAGCTTGAAGATCCATTTTATATTGTTGTATTTGTTTTCATCAACCTTGGTAAGACTCAGAAACTCACCTACATGATTTATTTACAACATTTCGACTATGGGATAGGCATAAAACAAAATTTTAGATCCGACATCAGAGGACCTCAAAAATTGAGTTGAACACCCTTATAAGGACTCAACAGCCACACGACATGACCCAATCTTGTAGGCACAACAAAGCCATTTTTTTGGAAAGGTACATATCAATCTGCACCTTCCAGATCTATTGGAACTTGACTATTTTTGTTTATTAGTTTTCGAATAATTACATTTATTGCATTAGTTCATATAGTTTAATTAGGGAAATCAACCACAATCATTTCCAAATCATTCCTATCCTCAAAAGAATGTAAATCTAGGTCTGATTGGCTCACTATTGAGGTTGATATTCTATCTATTCACCTTGTTGATTTGTATCCTAATTAAACGATAGAAATGATAAAATACACCCTAGCCTTGGTAATTCAACTTAGGGTGTACCACATTTTTATGTTTCACTTACATAAAATCTTTTATCTAGTGCAACATATTTTTTTCATTTTTTTAATAAATTTTATTATTTTTTCTTGATAAGATAATCAACTTTATATTTTGGTGTTGATAATCTACTTTTAGTAAAAATAAAAAATAAGATAAAAAATAATAAAAATATCAAAAAACTATATATATTTGAAAACTACACTTATAGATCTACAAAAGGGTAATTTTTATATGTATTTTTAAATGATATTTGCAAGAGTGTGATTTGTTGAAACATCAAGTTTTTCAAATAAATTTTTTTTTTTGGTAAATTGGCCTCAAAGTGGTGCTGCATATGCATTTAGTGAACATTTTTATTTGGAAAAGTTGTGGTCATATCTTACTTAGCTACAATGAATCTAGCTAGATTATATGTTTGACCAAAATTGGTTTTTAGTTAGAAATACTTAAATTCATTTGTGTTGATAAGTTGGCCGAAAGTGTGACACAACTTTGTACTTTTACCTTATGTCAAAACTCTTCTAAGGAGTCACACCTTTCTTAACTCCCTATGTAGGTTTAATTTTAGACATGTTTGGAACATTGTAAACTTAAGGTTGACTAGTAACATCTCAATATTGATCACCAAAGGAATCAAAGGGTTGTGTAAGGATGGATAAAAATGATAAAGGATCAAGATCTTTGTTGAAAATGTGGATACAACCAAGGTGAAGGAAACACCCTCTTGGAAGAGGTTAGAGTGGATAGCCTGAACATTTTATGAGTTCAAGAGCATCCAAAAATCATATTATACCAAATTTCATTTAAGTGGAAAATAATTATGTGGGTATGGTTTTAGGACCAGCACTGATTGGGAGCACAAAATTTCCAAGAGTGGTGGTCTTAAGGTTTTTGTATCCTTTCAGGGTATTGTTGGTATGAGTAATATGTGATTTATCACATTCTATCCTTTGAAGTACAGAAAGAGGGGCTACATTAATTACAACCCTATCATTAATAATGTGCTTATGTAGTTTTTGTACACTTAAACCTTTATATATATATATATGTGTGTGTGTGTGTGTGTGTGTGTGTGTGTTACTGTAAGAGAGGGGGACCAACCACATCAAGGTAGGTCACGGAGAGGCAAGAACGGAAAGTTTCCCTCACTTACCTCACTCTAAAGGGGTGTTTGATGTGAGAGATGAGAATTATGAGGACTATAAAGTCCTTCGATCACTCTGCAAACCCAAAATTTATTTTGGGCTAGACAAGCTAGCTTTTTGGAGTCCATTATGTGCCTCAGTCAGCTCTCTGTTTGAGGACGAAAATGCAATTTTGGGATGTCAATGCGATGCGCTGGTGTCCATACGGCCAAAAAATAGTGAACACAGTAAAACTACCAAAAATACCTACTAACAGCCTAGCTAGTTCAATCTAGATGGTAAAAACAAAATGAGAAAGTATGCAAAATAGATACTGAAATGATAAAGTAAATAGACAAGAACTAAGGTGACGAAGACAATCTGACAAAAGCGCTCGTTCACTAACTAATTCCAAATGCACGTCCACCTACACACAAGAAAGAGGGGATATTTTTTGGGGCTATATAGGGGCTTGCCTTAGTTAGACCCTCATTTTGGTGTTTCCACCTCCACGGACAACCAAATAGCAATGGTAGAGAAATGCATGATAAAGAAGTAAAGAAGGAAGGAATGCAAATAACACTACAAAATAGTATATAGCTACTCAACCAAATCAAAAAGGAGAGGAATGAAACGTTACCACCTCCACCAAGAGCTCACTAGCCAATGATGGAGAAAGAGAGCTTGAACAATCACCATAGCCTCGACTGCGATGAAGGGAGGTGTTGCAAAACCTCAAGCCCTTGTTGTAATGGCTTGCTTCACACTTGCTTAACAGAGTTGATGGAGTGTTGTTGCTGCAATGGAGTGTTGAGAATGCTAGAAATGCTAGGAAACTGTGAAGAAGGATGAAGTGAAATACTTGAAGATTGCAAAAAGAGATGAGTTGAATGAAGAATGGAAGAATTTGAAGGAGAAGAGAGAGAATCTATCATTTTTGGGGTTGGTTGGTCAAAGAGGGATGTTACAAATCATTCCCAATAGGAAGTGTAACGCCTTTGCCAACTTTAGATGCAGGATTCCATCAAGGACGTAAGTGCATCACACAAACATTTGCACATCACGTGGGCATCCCCGACAAATATTCTTTTATCGACACAACAAACAAATGCCAAGTGGAAGGAAGGCAACTTGTTGATTTGGTTTCTAAGGTGAGGATGTGTAAAAGGGGAATTTGCGTAAGGGGTGCAAATTCACTCCTATACATTTTTCCCCCACTTTAGCAAGCACGAATACTGATGAGTGCTTCAATAAAGTAGATCAAAGAGTGAATAGGGTTAGAAATTTATACCTGAACCGTCAAGGAAGCAGACCACAATCTGGAGAGCTTGAAAGCGCAGGGTAGGAAAAGGACTCCATAGCCTTGAAGAACTATGAAGCTATAGAATGAAAGCATCTTACAAGCCTGCAAACCTGCAAGGAGGCAACCCCTAAGATCTCTCACATGAAGGAAGCCCTGAGAATTAAGCACCTCATAGGCCTACAGACCTACAAGGAGGGTGTCCTCCAAGATTTCTCACATGAAGGAAACCTAGAAAAAAATGCCCTACAGGATTGCAGACCTACAAGGAAGGCATCCTCCAAGATCTCTCACATGAAGGAAACCCCATAAAAGTGCCCTACAGGCCCACAGACTTGTAGGGAAGGTGTCCTCCAAGATCTCTTGCATGAATAAAACCCCAAAAACACGCCCTATAGGCCCCCAGACCTGTAGGGAAGGTGCCCTCCAAGATCTCTTACATGAAGGAAACCTAGAAAAAGGGCTCTACAGACCCGTAAACCTGCAGGGGAGTGACCCCCAAGATCTCTCACATGGAGGAAGCTCAGAAGAAGTGCCCTATAGGCCCGCAAATCTGCAGGGAGGTATCCCCCAAGATATTTCACATGGAGGAAACCCAAGGAAGGGAGACTCTGCAAAGCTAGAAAGCAACTTTATAGGTGCACCTGCAAAGTGACATGTTTTCCTGCATATAGAACATGTCTGAAAGTGGCCATGTAGGCAAGTAAATAGATAGTCACATAGACCGTCAATAGATTGGAAAGCTTTCAAAGGGGTCCCTTGGGAACCCAGTGTGAAGAAAGGCGTCTACTCAAGGAATACGTTGTGTGAAAGTGCTGAAGAGATGTTTCTTTCTCAAATAAATTCATCATCAAGGAATCCTTTCAAAAGATGTTCACTTCATCAAGGAATTCAAAAGGAAGAAAATGCCCCCTCGCAAGGGGAAGGTCGAATTTTCTCCCACCTCAAAGGAAAGGTCTCTAGTTCTTTCTTTACTAACCCATGATGAAGGAAACATGTTTTGTTAGGGTTTCAAGTCGAGAGTGTGATTCTTTGAAAAAGTGTGCAAAGATTCTCGATAAAAGAATCATTGGAAATTAATGCATTTTCTAAAAATCAAAGTGTTATAGAAATGGCATTGTCACATATGAAAGGGACAACTCAAGCAAAGAAGAGCGAAAGATAAAAGAAAATCTAAAAGAGACAAAGACATCATGAACAAAGGGCACAAGGGTGATCTAATATTTTGGGGTCATAACTGCTCATAAATATATATAAGTATAATAATAGTATATAAAATGAACTTCCATCAACCCCCTACTATATCAAACCATGTGAAGAATGCATGAGAAGACAAAGTAAAAGTAAAAAAATTGGTTCAACATGGAAGGGAAGCCTAAATGCCCCCAACACTTTGCATCGTCCCAAATTTTTCCAAAAATCAATCACAAACATCGAAGAATGATGATACAGATAGAAGAAGGTTTATGACACAAAAACCACTCCTGTATCCAAGCACCAACAAGGGTGACAAGGGTCATCCAGGAACACACATCATGATCATGGGGGGAACACATCACAACATAGAAACACATCTAGTCTAAAGATAAAGAAGAGGTCTCCCCCTAACACTGATCGACCAAGAGGTCGTTCGCTTCCCACTCCAGATCATCATGGGGGAAGGAGGATGAGCCTTCAATGGTGGGATGTTAAGAAAAGGAGCTTTCAACCCTCCTACAACAAGGGCTAAGGAAGAAGGCCCTGCAAGGTCTCCTCCACTCAACTCTTATGGAGCTACGATCAAGGATTTTGTGAAAATCCCTGACAAGGCTAAAACTTCATCCATAGAGTTAAGCATGCACTTCACTAGAGTGCCATGTCATACTTGAATGGATGGGGAAGGTTGTGCTTGAGGTTCATTGCTAGGCTCACCGAGCGACTTGAGAGTAGTGACAAACTTAGGGGAAGTCGGGACTAGTTTCGTTACTAAAACAAAAAAAGTCAGCACAGGACCACTTTTCGGAGAAGGTGGACTCCTCTTACGTCCTTCGTTGCTGGAGGACCACTCTCCACCTTTTGCTTCATTGAGGGATGTGAACTCCCCATAGACAAGGCAAGAGGTGCAAAGGAAGAGGAGGAGGAGAAAACTACAACAGATACCACCGAAGTGTTCGATATATCTATGGGTTTTGGGAAAGGATGGACATCTGGAAGGGACATCAACATGGGCGGCTCCACCGAAGGAGTGATGAAAACCTACATCTTTTTAGAGTCAAGCGCATTTGTACTCACAATGGGAGCTGAAAGTGATGTGGAGCTTGGTTGAATCGAAGCAGAGGGGAGGAGAGAGGAGGACACGACAAGAGGCCCTAATACAGGGGCGATCATCTCCTCCTCCTTCCTTTGTAAGGCAGCTTGCTCAACCACGAGGGCCTTTCGCCAGTGCTTGTGCTCACATGCAAGATGGTTTCTATAACTCTTCAAACTAGAGGCTGGAGGTTGCAAAGGAATAGAAGGCTCCTTCTCAGCCATGGGAGTGTCCTCCATAGCTATTTCCAGTAGAGGGACAGGCTCCTAAATGGGAGTAGGAGGAGTGGGTTGAGAAATGGTGGGGGGATTCGGCTCTAATACCTCGACAGCGAGCCTCTTCCCATTTACCGACTTGGGAGAAGAAGCAGTAGGAGGCTGCAAAGGTCAAGACATAGAAGATTCCCCATGGGGACCTTTTCCTCTACCATACAAGTAGTACCAAGGTCTAGGCGATTTAGTAGGGAGGTATGATATCCTAATCTTAGGTCTATGCTAGGGTGGTATCATTGGATTCAGCGGATAAAAGCTAGGTATATTCATTGAAAAATCTTCTCTAGAAAGAGGAGGAGAGCCATCCTAAGGACGAGGGAGCTTCTCTTTTCCTTTTTGAGAAGGGGAGACAACTAACTGTTGTATCATCGGAAGAGCCAATTTTGGCTATCCCTTGTCCCTAGTCTTATACTTCACATAGTTTTTGTAAAGTAGGTCCATTCTTGGAGGAAGCGAACTAACCGGGGTAGGCCAAAAGTGGTCTAATGAATATCCCCCACGGGATACCAGAGGCCGGTATCTAGTGTCATGCACTACATGCACAACACCTTCATGGGAGAATTTTAAACATTTGTGGATAAAGGAGGCAATTCCATTCATGAAAGCTAGCCAAGGTATGCCTAACTTCATCCTGAACAAATATGACTCTGGGATAACATCAAAGACTATGTCTAAAGCCCTAGGTCCTACTAGGATGAACAAAGTTATTGAGTCGTATGACTTTAGAAAAAGACCATCGTGCGTACGAATGGTAGATTTTGTTTCTTCATACTCTTTTCTATGTAATGAATTTAGCCACAATTTCTCTTCTATAATGGCATTCACTTGACTCGTGGGGTCGACTAAGACCCCTGTCACAATGTTTCGATTGAGGTGAGCAGAAATGTAGAGAGGAGAGGGCTTGTTGTTTAAGGGTAAATCCCACGATGGGATTGTCACGTCCGGGGAGCCAAGCATAGGTTGTGTGGTAGGAGTAATTGTGACCATGTTAACATATGCCTCAAGCTGAGTGGTAGAATCAAAGGGCTCGATAATCATGTTGACAAAGTGTGATGGAAACATTTTCATGTATATATGTAACTCACTATTTGCTTTCGCCACTGATTTGTTCATATTTTGTTTACTTCCATCAAGATGGATAGTATCATCCTTGATGTGGTCTTGTATCTCATGACATAGGCGCATACAACATTCAGTATCATGTTCATTAACTCTATGATATTGACAGAAGGTATTTGGATCGTACCAACTAGGTAAAGGTTCTTTAAGAGGCTTAGGATTGTCCAAAGTTATGATCTTATCTTTTAGTATCTTTTGCAAGATGGAAGAATAAGATTTTGCTAACTTTGTGAACTTTTGGTTGTGCTTGAGACCATTATCATTTTTAGTGGCTACTACATTCGCAACAACCTTACCTTTCCCAGAGATCAATACAATGAACTTTCCTTCTGAATGGGAGCGCGAGGAGGATCCCCTGAACTGAACTACCATTTGTTGATACTCCCATAATGCAACACACAAATGTACGAAAGAAGGATATTTCATAAGGGAAAACTTCTCTTGCCAAGGTCTTTGCAAGTACCCTATGAACACCTTCTACACATCAGAATCGGTCAACGAATACGAGATTTGTGAAAAGATCACTTGGTATCATGCTATAAAATCAATAATATTTTCATTATCACCTTGTTTGCATCGGATGAGATCCGAAAAGGTCATCTTCAGTCCGATGTTAGCTTGGAATTGTCATAGGAATTGGTTTACAAGTTGGTCAAATGAGAAAATGGAATTATCGGGTAAGGAATAGTACCATTCAAGTGATGTATCCTTAAGAGATAAGGGGAATAGCTTCAACATCAATGCATCATGATGGAAGAAATTTGTACATAGGGCATTAAAGGCAGACACATGTGTTTGTGGGTCCCCTTTGCTGCCATATTTTTTGAATTTAGGAATCTCCATTCCTTGGGGGAAGGGAGTGTTTAAAATTGCTACCGATAATGGGCTATGTTGGAAAAAGGGTTGAAAGATAGGTTGGGAAAATGCCTAGGAGAGACTCACCAGCTATCTTTGCATCTTACCCATATTCTGAAGAAGAGTGTTTAGAATAGGGTCATTAGAAGACATAGGGCCAGAGGGACCTCCTCCATAACCACCACCGGAGCCACTTCCAAAACCACTAGTGTGACCACCGCCAGAACCACTGTCAGAGCCACTGCCACTAGTAGGGCCTCCGTCGGAGCCACCTCCGCTTCCAAAGCCACCACCATGGCTTCCACCAGAACCACCTCCACTAGCGCCACTTTTGTTGCCACATCCACCACCACTACCCAAGCCCCCACCGCTAGAGGTGACAGGAGGTGTGAAGCTAAATCTCAAGGGTACTTTATTCACCTTGATAGTTTTAAATCTCTCAGGGGAAAAAGGGGTGTCGATCGAGGGGACGACATCAGAAATATACACAGACGTGGGAGACATTGACATTCCTAGCTATCTCTTGTAATGTCCCTCTATTTTGGCCTTACTTGTTAATCGGGTAAGTAGTTTATTCATTATGCCATGTATTTCGTTGTTTTAATTAAAATGAATTAAATTATTAAATTATTAAGAGAATTTTAGTAATTAATTATTAAATTAATTTAAAGGTTATAATGATTTGATAGTCATACTATTATTTTATTAAAAATGAATATGTAAATAAAAACATAAAGTTACGTTTATAAATAATGGTTATTTTAAATTAAATATATAGTGGATTAATAATCCACTTATTAATAAAGTTTATTTTTAAATTTAAAATATTTTGATGAGAGGTATTTAATAAAATATTACATTTGGAATGATAAAATTTAAAAAATAATATAATTAAAAGTTTCACCGTAACCGTGGTGATTTATTTAAATTAAATAGTATGATATATATTGTTTAACGGACAAATTATTAAAATAAGGGTATCGTAAGAGTTATTAAACTTGATAGTGGAGTTAGATTTCTTATTTAACTAAAATGTAAGTTTTCCTAACAAGTGGAAAAGCATGGGAAAAGTAAATTGACAGGTGGAGGAAAGAATTTAGAGAAGTTGTCACTTGTCTTGTTGGTTAACGGAAAACTTTAGAGACTCTTCTTAATTTATTTTGGTAAATTTTGTGAAAAACATCACAGAGGAATTTCAACAAAAAAATTTACTGTGTATTGTGCTCTGGTAAAAGAGGGGTTAAAAGAATATTGCAGCTAGGGAGAATTTTTGAAGAAGTTGTTGGACAGAGAAATTAACTCAACCCTCCATCATCTTTTGCAACATCAAATCCAAGTTAGTTTAATCTTGCTCTTGTTTTCATCAGCTGTTGCAATTGGATGCTTGTTATTTGGATCCTTAACCTTACACCCATTTTGTTTGAGTTTGCATTCATCCCTCAAATCATTTCTTTAAGGAAATTGATAATTGTCTTCATGCCATTCACTGTATTGCTGGAAATTAGTGCCCTCCTCTTGTCATTTCCAGCCTATATGTATTTGATAGGCATGGTTATTGTCTTTGACCGTCGATGATTTAGTTTTTCCAAGCTGTCTCTTAGCCTAGTGCATTGTAGGACCTCATGATTTTTTTAATGTTTTGTATGTTGTTTTAAACAACAATCTAATACTTCTAGATTTCATTCCGAGATTCTATTAAATAATATATATATATGTGGGGAAAAACATTTTTTTTGTTTAGATTTTATATATGTTTATATGTGCGTTTAGTTCTCTTTTAATGGCAGATTTCTTTATGTTTTGTATGTTGTTTTAAACAACAATCTAATACTTCTAAATTTCACTTGAGATTCTATTAAATAATATATATGTATAGTGAAGAATACATGTATATAGAGATGTGTTGATCTTTTATGAAATTTTAGTTTAAAGTTAACTAGCTTTTTATAATTAAATTTACTAACGTTTATTTAAGATAAGTAGTGTATTTATATGTCCATACAAATGAATATAGCGATTGTTTAAGAAATTGATTTAAACAATTGAAGGGATTTTAGTATAAATTCAATTTAATTTATATTGGTATTCTAGAAAATAAAGGAGAGATTTAATTAAATCTAAAAGTATTTTTGTTAGTAACATTTTAAAAGAAAAGGGAAGAGATTTTATTAAAAACTCAATTTTATTTATATTGGTATTGTTATTTTTATCTATATAAACATATATTTATTTTTATTATCAATATTACGATTAAGAGTAATTGATAAATTTAAAAGAAGGGTAAATATTTTAGTTAGTTTATGAAATTGAATAAATAAAGTAAATTTACTATGATGTAGCTGTAAATTACTAGGAACTGTGAGGGATAATGTAGTTTATGATCGTGTCAATTTAATAAAATAAATTTGGAGATTTTATTCGTTTAAAAATATTTTCTTTAAGTGCTTTTAAAATTAGATTTAATTTCAAGTTCTTTTAAAATTAGATTTATTTACAAGTGCTTTTAAAATTAGATTTAACTACAAGTTCTTTTAAACTTAGATTTGTGAAATACATATATTTGTATAGTTGTGTGTGTGTGTGTGTGTTTGTGTTTGTGTTTGTCTCTTTTAGTGTTATGTTGTTTACGGAATTTTGTATGTTATTTATTACAGCTGAATACTCTCTTTATATATATATAAATATACATTGATATCATAAGATTTTATAATTCTTCATTTATTTAAAGAATTTCAATAAGAATGTTTAAATAAAATGTAGACGATTATATAGAATGTTCTCGTGATTATTACATCAATGAGGATTTAGATACAGGGTAAATGACAGGTAACTTATTTGGGTAAATTATGTACTTAGTTATGAAATAGGTTTAAATAGTTTTCTTTTAAAATTTTTAATGTTTTCACAAATGAGTGCAATGATTAAACGTAACATGTCGATTTTAATGTATTTCTTGAAACTATTACTTTTAAATGTATAGTTGGGTATTCATTGTGATTCTTAATTCATTAATTAATTAATTTTTATGTAAACAAATGTGTGTTGGGAAACATAAATTTAGAAAAAATAGTTTGTACAAAAAGTATAGTTGGATAATCGTTGTTGTTCATAATTAAATTTATTTAATTATTTATTTATTTATGAGTTGTTATTTTTAGTATTGACTATAGCAATCATAAATTAAGAGAAATCTATAAGTTTAAATACTATAAGACTTCATAGTTCTTTATCTATTTAAATGATTTCAATATGGATGTGTAAATAAAGTAAATTTTGTGTTTCTTGATTATTTAATAAAATTGGTCAGATATTTATTGTTAGAGGGGTAGTTAGGTCTGCTTAGGGAAAGTCCAATGTTGAAGAAATTTATATCACAATATTTTATGTGTTTCTCTTATTGAATCAAGGGGCTTGTGTAGTTAAATGTTAGGAAAGAGTATTTTGGTCTCTTTAAATAAATGATTATATTTGATGAATTAGAATTAACTATAAATGTATAAATGAAGGGTTTATTTAATAAGTTAGTTGGACTATCCTTTTTAAAAGTGGTTTTGTTTATAATCATGTATCAGATGAATTGTTGATTTCATGAATATGTCGGTTACTTGAGTGCTTGTTATAAATTAGTTGAGTAAGTTAGTGATTATGTGAGTGTTCCTTGATATCTAGTACCTTGAATATGTTAGTGGGAGTTAAGTATGTTTTGATGGTTCCAAATTGATGGGTTTTCCTCTTGAGTTGATTTTGTCTTGAGGGGATTTTATATGTCAAAGTTTTGTGTTGAAACCGTGTTGCTTTGTTTTACCCTTGTTTGTGGGTTTTTGGTTGGTCCTTCTTTTGGGCTTCCAGAGGAGGGGAAAGAATATGTTACTTCATAGTTGGTTTCCATTTTGGTTTTGTGAACAGTTGCTCTTATGCTCATTTTGATTTTGGTGGGTTTAGCCTTGCACTTGGAAGTTGCTTATATATGGAATTCTAGCATGAGATGGTGCATGCCTCACTAATGCATTTGCTTTTGGCCTTGATATTTTTGTGCAAGTTGGCTTTCCCCATTTGTGGTTATGAGTCTTTTGTTGTTAGTAGGGGGAGTGGCTTTCAGTGGGGCCTGACACACAAAGTGGTGTACGAGTAACTCATTGAGAGTTTCCTTAACCAGTGATAACCCAATAATTAATTAGGGGGTTTGGGTAGTATCCCACTTTAATCCAGATAAGTTAGCCTCACTCATGGCTCAAGTGCTCGCTTAAGCTTGAGATGAGTGGGAAGGCCTGGAATGGAAAAGATCAACTGCATTTTCCTCTTGAAAGGTATGTTGATCCCGCATGAGTGAGAATAGGGACCAAGGATCGGTTGAGGTTGCCAGGGTTTAACTAGGTAGGGGGGCTGGTAACCTATGAAGATCTGCATTGGGTAACCCATGTCGAGCTTATGTGATGACACTCCACCCTCTATCAACCTTGTGTGTTTGTTGTTTCCCCTTGTTGTTCTTGTACCTTTGGAAGTGGTTGTACCTCATGTATATTGAGGCGGTTGTTTCTTTATGTTTATTGTTGAAGCCTCCTTTCAGTTATTTGATGTTGCATATATGCCTCATGGCAACCTTATTGATTCTAATGAAAGGTGCCCATTGATATTTATTGTTGGATGATATCGTGATCTCATTTGATAGCTTTTCGGTCTTATTGTTGTTGGCACCTCTTTGGTTATTTAGTGTTGATCTATGAAATTGGGAATTGGTTCTTGTTGGTTTTCCATTATTTTGTTGTGGTTATGTGTTGATGATGTGAGATGTTTCTTGTGTTTATTGTTGCTTTGCTTGTGAAGTCTTGTTAAACCTTGTACACTTGACTGTTTTATGTTGTGGGTCCTTCTTGTCATCTCCTAGCACAAGGGGTGGGTCTTCGGACCCACGTGGTCGGGTGGAACATGCTATGTACCCCATTGGGTCCCCAACTGAGGATCAAGATGTGGAGATTTGTGCCACTTGCGGTGACTTCAGGGATGTTTCATAGATGGAACTATTCTTAATACTTGTATTCATCTTTTTAGTTGTATCACTCTATCATATTGTATTTTTCCCATTCATGTTGGGGATTTCTTTTGTGTTATTGTAATTCTTAAATGATGTAATGAAATTGAACGGATGTAATGTATTATGTACCTTGTAAACCTTATGTGGTTAATGATTTGTGGTAGCTATTATTTGATGTGTTGTATCTGTGGAAATATGCTCCATTAAATTCATATGAGGATATTAAGTTAATCTTGTTTATGATGAGTTATCATCTATGGATGTTTCTTAATTGATGGATTACAATGAAGGTATGAATGTTGTAAACTTATGCTATGCCATGGTTTATTATGTAAACTTGGCATTCATTTGTTATCATTATAGTATGAGTTTAGTTTTCATAATGGTCTCTCATGTACCCCAAAGGACATAGCTGATAGTGTAATTGTTTAATTGCTTCACAGGTAATGTTTGTTCATGTGTATCTTGTGTAATGTTCTCCTTTAAAAAAAAAAATTGTGCAGAAATTTGTTAGTTTAGGTTGTCCTTTGGGGTTAGCACGGCGGGGCATTACATCTCTCATCATCTTCGAAAGTGGCCCCTTGCACAATGTTAGGATTGTTTGGAGGAGCACATGCTTCAATCAAAATAGAGAGACTAGCCAGGAATTCTATGCCCGTTCGATCTTTTCCAATCATATATTTTATTTCGCTGATAACCCTAGTGGCCCTAGCCATCTTCGGGTCTTTTTCTAAGTGATTCTCCAAGTCACCTAGTCCTTTGCTAAGGAAAAAGATATATTCCAAAGGAATGTGAATGGCCTCGTACTCTTCCAACAATGATGGTGTATGAGATGCAAGAGAAGTGGGGACGTGGTTAGTCTCATCAAAGACCCCTACCTCACCCCTCGACAACTGATACTATGCGGAAAGACCAGTGGCAGATCTAGCAAAAAGTCCTATAGATAAACTAGTAGTGGCATTCATCCTCTCCATCTGAAGGTGTCATACAATTCTCCTAGCAATATACCTGAAGGTTGTGGACTGGGTTGTGATGCTCACAAACCTTCACAACACTTAGGGGCACAATGATCACAAGGTACAAGGGAAAATCCTCAACACCAACAAATGAACAAACGTTGGTTCACATTGGATTCACCAAAGATTTAAGAGAGGGGGACTAGCCACGTCAAGGCCCCAGGTCACGAAGAGCCAAGAGTGAAAAGCTACCCTAACTTACCTCACTCTAAAGGGGTGTTTGATGTGAGGGATGAGAATGATGAGGACTATAAAGTCCTTCAATCACTATGTAGACCTGAACTTTAGTTTGGGCTAGGTGAGCTAGCTTTTTGGAGTTGGTTTTGTGCCTCAAATAGCTCTCTATTTGAGGACAGCAGTGCAGTTTTGGGAAGTCAGCACGACGTGCTGACGTCTCTCGGGCACGCTGGCATCCGTACTACCAGAAAATAGTGAACACAATAAAATTGTCAAAAATACCTACTAATAGCCTAGCTAGTTCAATCTAGATGGTAAAAACAGAATAAGAAAGTATGCAAAATAGATATTGAAATGATAAAGTAAATAGAAAAGAACTAGGGTGACGAAGACAATCTCACAAAAGTGCAAGTTCACCAGCTAGTTCCAAATGCATGCCCACCTACACACAAGAAAGAGGGGAAATTTGTTGGGGCTGTATAAAGGCCTGCCTCAGTCAAACCCCTGTTTTGGTGTTTCCACCTTCATGGACAACCAAATAGCAATGATAGAGAAAGGTATGATAAAGAAGTAAAGAAGGGAGGAATGAAAATAACACTACAAAATAGTATATAGCTACTTGACCAAATCGAAAAGGAGAGGAATGAAACGTTACCACCTCCACCAAGAGCTCACTAGCCAATGATGGAGAAAGAGAGATTGAACAATCACCATAGTCTAAAATGTGATGAAGGGAGGTGTTGCAAAACCTCAAGCCCTACTGTAATGGCTTGCTTCACACTTGCTTAACATAGTTGATGGAGTGTTGTTGCTGCAATGGAGTGTTCAGAATGTTGGAAATGCTAAGAAACTGTGAAGAAGGATGAAGTGAAATGCTTGAAGATTGCAAAACAAGATGAGTTGAATGAAGAATGAAAGAATTTGAAGGAGAAGAGAGATAATATGTTGTTTTTAGGGTTAGTTGGTCGAAGAGGGATGTTACAAACCATTCCCAATAGGAAGTGTAATGCCTCTACCAACTTCAAACGAAGGAATCTATCAAGGATGTAGGCTCGCTACGCGAATGTCTACGCACTGCGCAGGTGTCCCCAACAAATATTCTTCTACCAACACAATAGAAAGATACCAAGTGGAAGGAAGGAAACTTGTTGATGTGCAATTTTGACTTCAAATTTTGTTTTCTAAGGTGAGGATGTGTAAATGGGGAATTTGTGTAAAGGGTGAAAATTCACTCCTATACAATTACCTCTTTAAGTAATATCAATGTCTAAAGGTAACTCATTAATGTCAAAAGTAAAATCAATATCCTTAAGAATAGAAGTGAGTGAATATTAAGGTCAACATGGCTAACTTGGGAGCCTAAAGTAGCTTGTGCTAGATGACCTAAGCCTAAGGCATTAAGGAGAGTGTTCTTATGAGGAGAGTTCTTGAGAAGATCAAGGAGAGGAATTTGAGAAAAGGTCAAGCTTAATTCAATTATTAAATCACAGGTTCCAACAATTATAGTTTTTAGATAATTCTATCTAGGTCTATAAGTGATATGAATTTCCTAGTTTGTATCTAGTTTTGCAAGGCCCAATGTATCCTAATTAGGGGAGTAATGGCAAGTGTGTGGATGAGGTCTAGGCATATTTTTTATGATTTTCAAAAATATGAAAATTTTAATGAATAGTTAATGTTGACTTCTTGAAGAGGTGTTGAACAAACATATTATACTCTCTACATGATGATGTTTCATTCCCATTAAGCATGTGGAACTCATAATAAAGGTTAGGATGGTTGTGAGGGTAAACTATTATGTATTTTTATATATTTTTATATTGATATCAAAGGTGATATATGTAATCTACATCCATGTTCTAATAATGTTAGTTTCTAATCCTACCAATATTATCCTTGTTCCATGGGATATTAGTGTGGATTTTAGCCATGCTTAATATTAACTTATCATAATCATCATGGGATACCTAATCAATATGCAAAATTTTCTCCATGGCATCGTTGTGATCTCAAAAAGGTAATTGTTAAACCTCCTCCTACATGTTTATGTATAATGAATGGAAAAATAATATAGTAGAGCTCTCTAACATTCATATGAAGAGCATTGGTTGAAGAATAGAGCATATATCCCCATCAAGAAAGGAAGTGGGATATTAATTCTTCATGTTCACATTTGATGTAACAAACCACTAGTTGTACCCAAAAAAATTAACCAATTTTATTTATTTATTATGAATTAACCAAAGATCTTATGTGTTTATTCATCTATATACTTAAGCATTCTTCCATTCATAAAGGATAGGCATCTATCCATCTAGGATAAGAATCTACCCATATGGGGCAAGCATATATCCATATTAGATAGGCATCCATCCATTTGTGACAAGTATTCCTCTATCCATCTGGAATAGGCATCTAACCAAACAAGATAGGAAACTAACCATATAGCATAGGTACATTGTTCTAGCCAAAAACTTTGACTCATATGGACCAAATGGGTCCCAACTTGCTCACTAAAGATTATAATTCCCTAATAGAAGTGTATTGAGGTCATCATCATTCAACAATATATATGTACAAAAAATAAAAAGGTTTGAAATCCGCTTAAAAATTTGGCCTAAAGCCTCAAGAAGTCAAGCAAATCCATCCAAGATTATTTCAAGTATACATTGAATTTATTATTATCTTTAGATTTAGTTAAATGGTTTAACTAAGTGATTAAATTGAGTAATTTAAATTATTTAAATGTTTAATGCAAGTTGGTATATAGAATCCTTGAAAATTTAACAATTTTTCTTTTGAAAACCTAGATACTAACAACCTCCTTTATTTACTCAAATTATCTACATACTCATATCCACGAGATCAAGTTGTATTACGTATGCAAATTTGTGTTTTTAATCTAAGTTTGACATGAATTGTTAAGTGTGGGTATGTAAACCTTTTTGGGGCCCATTTTCTCTAAATAGTTCATCTTTGACTGCTACCCACTAAGTGAAGCATCAAGTCCAATAAGTATTTTCTCACTTAGATGAATACTTGGTTACAATTTTGTTTTAAAATCATGTTCCTAAGATTATAAAACATTCTTGCACAAAAAATCCTGCACTTCCAAAAATATATTAATTTTATTTTTTGTGTTTTTCCTTGGTTTTTCTTGTAGGAACATCTTTATTTAATCTTCAATTTCTCTAGCACAGTATGGTTTAAATTTTGAAATTGGGAAAAATCAATTGGTAAATTGTTGTTAGTTGTAATTGTTTAAATTTTAAAAAGTTCATGTTGATTTGCCAAAAGGAAAGGTCCCACACCTAGACCTGTGAGTGGATGTTAAATGCAATTTGTAACTCTCATTCATTAATTTTGAAAATGCCTTGTTGAGAAAAGGGGAATGCAAGCGCTATAGAATTTGGAGAAGTGGACAAAGAAGCCGGAAGACAAATTTTGAATCGCATTTGAAAGCTTTGACCAAGAATGGGAAAACCCACGCCCAAGATGTGAAAATGGTGATTTGAAGTTGGACTAGCATGAAAAAGAAGAAGTTGTGCCCAGGCTGCGAGGAATGGTTTTGACAAGGAAAAGGATGAGGAGAATATAAGGAAAAATAAGATTGTATGAAAAGGGGAAGAATTTGATGGAGTTTTGTGTGTGTTGCAGGTACTCTTGCTGATTTAAAGTGTTGTAATATGATTTTGGCTTGCAAGTAGTTGATTTTCAAAAAGTTTGAAGTTTGCTTAAGCTTGCCTATAGATAGATGTTGCAAGAATGGCATAGTCTTGCAATTGGTGAAATCTTTGTATCTCAGGTTGTTGCAAGCACTTTGAGTTGTAATAAAGTTTTTAAATTCCTTATTTGTTGTGGTTCTTATTTGTGTATTCAAAAACTCAAAAATTTATGAAAATTTAAAATTTGTTGGAAGGGATCAAGCACCACTATTCATAAATGGTTTTTTTGGGTTTTTAGCTTGACTTTTAGCATGGTTGTCTTGGTAGAAATTTTTTAAATCACTTATTTTCATGTAGATGAAGGTGGGAGCTTCTACTACCAAATTTTTCAAAGGAAATGAAAGTGGTTTGCACATTCAAAATAATTTCTGAAATATGGTTTGTTAGAGATTTTTTTGTGCACATTTACATAATTTTAGTTTGAATTGAATCTCATAGCCTTTTGATTTCAAGTGATTTTTGGTGAGTATGCTTCTTTAGTTGAATAGATTAAACATTTTAATTGTGGTTGTGAAGATCAACACTTCAATTCGGGGTCTTGGTCATCAACTGCATCAAATGGTATCAGAGCGGGATGATCACTGGATGAGGAGAAGGAAAGTTGAAAAGAATTGTGATAAGGAATATCGTTGTGAGATAGCATAGATGAGTTTGTGAAAGAGGTTAATGAGAGGAAGCTTGAAGTTGTCTCAGAAAAACCCTAGAGAGAGTTTGTTGCAGAAGAGGAATGGCATTTGAAAGCTTTGACCAAGAATGGGAAAATCCATGCCCAAGATGTGAAAATGGTGATTTGAAGTTGGACTAGCAGGAAAAAGAAGAAGTCATGCCCAGGTTGCGAGGAATGGTTTTGACAAGGAAAAGGATGAGGAGAATGTAAGGAAAAACAATGTTGTATGAAAAGGGGAAGAATTTGATGGAGTTTTGTGTGAGTTGCAGGTACTTTTGATGATTTAAAGTGTTGTAATCTGATTTTGGCTTGCAAGTAGTTGATTTTAAAAACATTTGAAGTTTGCTTAAGCTTTCCTATAGATAGATGTTGCAGAAAGGTTATAGTCATGCAATTGGTGAAATCTTTGTATCTCAAGTTGTTGCAAGCCCTTTGAGTTGTAATAAAGTTTTCAAATTCCCTATTTGTTGTGGTTCTTATTTGTGTATTCAAAAACTCAAAAAATTATGAAATTTTAAAATTTGTTGGATTAAGGGATCAAGCACCACTATTCATAAACAGTTTTTTTGGGTTTTTAGCTTGACTTTAGCATGGTTTTCGTGGTAGAAATTTTTAAATCACTTATTTTCAGGTAGATGAAGGTGGGAGCTTCTACTACCAAAGTCTTCAAAGGAAATGAGATTGGTTTGCACATTCAAAATAATTTCTAAAATATGATTTGTCAAGAGATTTTTTTGTGCACATTTACATAATTTTAGTTTGAATTGAATCTCATAGCCTTTTGAGTTCAAGTGATTTTCAGTGAGTATGCTTCTTTAGTTGAATAGATTAAACATTTTAATGGTGGTTGTGAAGATCAACACCTCGATTCGGGGTCTTGGTCATCGACTACATCAAATGGTATCAGAGTGGGATGATCACTAGATTGAGAAGGAAAGTTGAAAATAATTGTGATAAGGAATCTCGTTGTGAGATATTATAGATGAGTTTGTGAAAGAGGTTAATGAGAGGAAGCTTGAAGTTGTCTTAGAAAAACCCTGGAGAGAGTTTTTTGCAGAAGAGGATTCTGTAACTATAGAGGATTTGAGTTCTAGAAGAGGTTGTTGCAGGTGAGAGGAGGCACAAAAGCTTTGAATGAAGTGAATTTTTTTTAATGAGGACTTGTAATTGTGGAGGGTCTTGCGAGTCCTTGAAGATTCCTTTGAAGAAGAGGACAAGATGGGTCTTGAAAAGACCTATAAGAATTTTATTCTCGAAAGAGTATTGGGAAGAAGTGAGAGACAAGAAGCTCATTGTAGAATTGAAGAAATTTGAAGCAAGATTGGATGCCCTTGAGGAAAGTTTAGGAATGAAGAAGAAAGCTACAATTGAGGAAGATAAAAAAATAGATGAAGTTGAGTTCTATTGTTGTTTTCATAACAAGTTTGCAAGTAATGATTTGTGTGCAAGAGATGAAGAAGGAAATGAAGCTATAGTAGGGGACTTGGAAGGTCCGGAAATTGATGAAGATGAAGAAGATAGTGAGATTGTAGTAGCAAAAGCATGTCTTTTGGGAGAAATAGAGGAGAACAAGCATGAGATGGTTGTAGAGGTTGAAAATCATAACAAGGATACAATAGAAAATGATAATGAAGAAGGATATTTGCATGCTAAGGGACCAAAATTTGATGAACGTGGAAAAAATGAAGAGAATCTCCTATTGAAAAAGGAGATGCAACAAATAGATAAGTGGTTAAGAGGAGATTTAAGTCTTGAGGAGATGAAGATGAATGCAAAGGATAAATAAATTGCAACAAGGGAAGAATACATTACTGCAATAGAGAAGGGAAGAATACATTACTGCAATAGAGAAAGGGGTGAACACAAAGGTAGATTTTATGTTTTTTGAATTTTATGATAATGAAGTATGTGTTGATTCAAATACAAATGAAATGGTGATAGTAGAATAAGATGAGGATATTAAAGAGTGTGAAGAACAAGGATAAGTGAATACATTATATACAAATTTTTATGCTCATGTAGCAAAAGATGGTGAAGATGTTGCAAATTGTAAAGAGGTAAAGCTTAAATTTCCTAATTTTCTTAAATATGAGTATGATGATAAGTCGTATTCATATGTTGAGGATGAAGAGATGAAAAGGGAAGATTTCCTTTGGTGTAGATTGGATTATAGTGGATTTAATGCCAAGAGAGGAAGAAACAAAAGAAAAATGGAGGGAAGAGACAAAAAGATACAGAGTAAAGAAGAAAGAAAAGAAGGATAAGAAGAAAAGGTGGATCCAAAACAAGCACCAAATCTTTAAATGTTCATCAGTTTTGAATCATGGAACATTTCTTATACTTGGGTTGTTTGATGCAGGAGCATCCAGGTGCAAGGACAATCCTGCACATCCAAAAATATATTAGTTTTATTTTTTGTGTTTTTCCTTGGTTTTTCTTGCAGGCACATCTTTATTTAATCTTCAATGTCAGCATAGTATGGTTTGAAGTTTGATATTGGAAAAATTAACTAGTAAATTGCTTCTTCTTGTAATTATTTAAATTTTGAAGATTTAATGTTTATTTTCCAAAAGGAAAGGTCCCACACCAGTACCTATGAGTGGATGTTAAATGAAATTTGTAACTCCCATTCATGAATTTTGAAAATGCCTTGATGAGAAAAGGGGAATGCAGGCATTTTGGAAGTGGGAGGAGTAGATAGAGAAGCGGGAAGATAAATTTTGAATGGCATTTGAAAGCTCTAGCCAAGAATGAGAAAACCCATGCCCAAGATGTGAAAATGGTGATTTGAAGTTGGACTGGTAGGAAAAAGAAGCCATGCCCATGTTGCCAGGTGATCTGTATAGGATCTAGACTATTTGCAGAATTGAAATGCTTAATTTTTACAATGATTATTCCAAGTTAATAAAATCAAAATTAACTCATGGAAATAATTACAATAATTAAAATGACGAGGCGATAATAACAGAATGAAAGAAAGTGAGAGAAAGAAAGAGAGAGATGCAAACAGAGTTTGATTACGGAGTTCGCCACAATCGTGACTACATCTCCGGGTCCGCTCCAATGGAGTGAGACCGATCCGATTAATCTCCAGAAAATGATTACAAAAGGTCTTCCACCTGTTACAAGATTTATGTCTCCTTGGACGATAATGAATTACAAAGAAATCCTTCAACAAATGCAACAAGCTTAACTAAGCTTCAAATGCATAAGGATCAAATTCACTATCACTTGGAAATATTCTCACAACTCTCTCAAAAATTCACTTCCAGCAATTAGCCAAAAAAGAAAATTCTTCAAAAATTACTTAATCTCACACCCCCCATTCTACCCTTTTTATACAAAAAAATTACTCAAATTGGTTCATAACCAATTGATTTTCAAAATCTCCCAATATCCCCTTTACATAGAAAATATTATTTAAAAATCCCCCCTTATTTACATAGGGATATCCTCTCGTTAAAATAATCCATCCAATTTTACATAAAATCTTCACTGATGGCCTCTTGTAATTTTATTCCATAATCCGTTTCAGGATTTATTAGGAGATATGAATAATTCACCTTTGAATATAAATGGGCTTGATTTTGTTAAGGATTTAATCCTTAATTATAGGGGGTGAATTGGTTGGAAATTTGTTTTTTTCTTTAAAAATAATGTTTAAGTTCCCCTTAAAAAGAGGATCTCCCAACCACATGTATTTTTAAATATTAAAGGGGTTTTATCCCATTTAAATAGGGGTAAATTTGTTTTGTTTTAAATTAAGACCCCACCTACTTTTTCTCACGTAGGCCTTAAATTAAGGCTTTTAAATGGGAGGAGTGGTAGGCTTTTATATTTCATATTTTTATTTTTTAAATAAAGCCATGTCCAACAAATTGCCGCCACATGTAACTTTGGGAAGCCACCATGTGTCACCTCATGATTCATCCATGTCAGCATGATGACGTCATGCTGACGTCATCATTGTACCTTCAAGTCAACCTAGTCAACCACGAGCTTTGACCTTCCATATCTTGCACATACGAGCTCCGATTTGCGCAAAACGAACACCGTCGGAAAGCTCTTGTCGTGCTCTTCGCATTGACATCAATTTTGAACACTTTTGGTGACATCAAATTTTGACCTTTTTTTCTTGCCCTAGGCCTTGAGTTGACCAATTGTTGACTGAACTTTGACCGGCAATAACTTGCACAAACGGAGTCCTTTTCGCTCCGTTCAAGTTGTGTTGGAATCAGGACGCTGAGATCTTTCTAATGGTGTAGATTCTGGAGAGAAATGAGACACTTCAATTTTCACTAAAAATATCCACCGGATCACCAGGAATGGTTTTGACAGGGAAAAGGATGAGGAGAATGTAAGGAAAAAAAAATTGTATGAAAAGGGAAGAATTTAATGGAGGTTTACATGTGTTGCAAGTGCTCTTATTGATTTAAAGTGTTATAATCTGATTTTGGCTTGTAAGTAGTTGATTTTCAAAATGTTTGAAGTTTTCTTAAGCTTTCCTATAGATAGATGTTGCAGGAATGACATAGTCTTGTAATTGGTGAAATATTTGCATCCTAAGTTATTGCAACCACTTTGAGTTTTAATAGAGTTTTCAAATTTTCTATTTGTTGTGGTTCTTATTTATGTATTCAAAAACTCAAAAATTTATGAAAATTTAAAAGTTGTTGGAAGGGATCAAGCACCACTGTTCAAAAATAGTTTTTATGGATTTTTAGCTTGAACTTTAACATGGTTTTCTTGGTAGAAAATTTTTGAATCACTTTTTTTCCTGTAGATGAAGGTGGGAGTTTCTACTACCAAATTTTTCAGAGGAAATTAAAGTTATTTACACATTCAAAATAATTTATGAAATATGGTATGTAAAGAGATTTTTTGTGCACATTTACATAAGTTTAGTTTGAATTGAATCTCACAGCCTTTTGAGTTCAAGTGATTTTAGGTGAGTATTCTTCTTCAATTGAATAGATTAAATATTTGAACAATAGTTGTGAAGATCGACACCTCGATTCAAGATCTTGGTCTTCAACTGCATCAAATGGTATCAAAGTGGGGTGATCACTGGATTGAGGACAAGGAAAGTTGCAAAGAATTGTGAAGAGGAAATCTCATTGTGAGATATTATAGATGAGTTTGTGAAAGAGGTTAATGACAGGAAGCTTGAAGTTGTCTCAAAAAATCCCTAGAGAGAGTTTTTTGCAAAAGAGGATTCTATAACTGTAGAGGATTTGAGTTCTAGAAGAGGTTGTTGCAAGTGAGAGGAGGCCTGTAACTGTAGAGGGCGTGAGTCCTAGAGAGATTTGTTGCATGGAGAACCTATGACTGTAGAGGGTAGAGGAGGCACAAAAGATTTGAATGAAGTGTGAGTATTTTACAATGAGTAATTGTAATTGTAGAGGGGCTTGCAAGTCCTTGAAGATTCCTTTGAAGAAGAGGACAAGATGGGTCTTGAAATGACCTATAAGAATTTTATTCTAGGAAGAGTATTGAGAAGAAGTGATAGACAAGAAGCTCATTGTATACTTGAAGAAATTAGAAACAAGATTGGATGCCCTTGAGGAAAGTTTAGGAATGAAGAAGAAAGCTATAGTTGAGGAAGATCAAAAAATAGATGAAGTTGAGTTCCATTATTCTTTTCATAACAAGTTTGCAAGTAATGATTTGTGTGCAGGAGATGAAGAAGGAAAGGAAGTTGTAATAGGGGACTTGGAAGGTCTAGAAATTGATGAAGATGAAGATAGTGAGATTGTAGCAGCAAAAGCATGTCTTTTGGGAGACATGGAGGAGAACAAGCATGAGATGATGATAGACGTTGAAGAGCATATCAAGGCTACAACAAACAATGATAACAAAGATAGAGATTTGCATGCTAAGGGATAAAAATTTGATGAACTTGGAAAAATTGAAGAGAATCTCCTATTTAAAAATGAGATGGAATGAATAGAAAGGTGGTTAAGAGGATATTTAAATCTTGAGGAGGCGAATTTGAATGCAAAGGATAAAGAAAATAAATAAATTGCGGCAAGGGAAGAAGACATTACTATAGCAAAGAAAGGGGTGAACACAAAGGTAAATTTTATTTTTTACGAATTTTATTATAGTGAAGTATGTGTTGGTTCAAATACAGATGAAATGGTGATAGTATAAAAAGATGAGGATATTAAAGAGTGTGAAGAAGAAGGCGAAGTGAATACAATATATGCAAATTTTTATGCTCATGTAGCAAAAGATGGTGAAGAAGATGTTGAAAATTCTACAGAGGTAAAGGTTAAATTTTCTAATTTTCTTGAAGATGAATATGATGATAAGTTGTATTCAGATGTTGAGGATTAAGATAGGAAATTGGAAGATGCACTTTGGTGGAGATTGGATTATAATGGATTCAATGCCAAGAGAGGAAGAAAAAAAGGGAAAATATAGGAGGGAAGAAACATAAAGATACAAAGTAGAGTAAAGAAGAAAGAAAAGGAGGATAAGGAGAAAAGTTGGATTCAGAGCAAGCACCAAATCTTTAAATGTTCATGAGTTTTGACTCATGGAACATTTATTCTACTTGGGTTGTTTGATGCAGGAGCATTCAAGTGCATAGACAATCCTACACATCCAAAAATATTTTATTTTTATTTTTTATGTTTTTCCTTGGTTTTCCTTGTAGGAACATCTTTATTTAATCTTCAATGTCTTCAGCATAGTATCATTTAAAGTTTGAAATTGGGAAATTCAATTGGTAAATTGTTTCTTCTTGTAATTGTTTACAATTTGAAAAGTTAATGTTTATTTTCCAAAAGACAAGGTCCCATGCCTAGACCTATGAGTGGATGTTAAATGCAATTTGTAACTCCCATTCATTAATTTTGAAAATTCCTTGTTGAGAAAAGGGGAATGCAAGCATTGTGGAAGTGGGAGGAGTGGACAGAGAAGCAAGAAGACAAATTTTGAATGAAATTTGAAAGCTCTGGCTGAGAATGGGAAAACCCACACCCAAGATGTGAAAATGATGATTTGAAGTTGGACTCGCGAGAAAAAGAAGAAGTCGCACGCAAGTTGCCAGGAATGGTTTTGATAGGGAAAAGGATGAGGATAATGTAAGGAAAAACAAGATTGTATGAAAAGGGGAAGAATTTGATGGAGTTTTGCATGTGTTGCAAGTGCTCTTACTGATTTAAAGTGTTGTAATCTGATTTTGGCTTGCAAGTAGTTGATTTTCAAAATGTTTGAAGTTTGCTTAAGCTTTCCTGTAGATAGATGTTGTAGGAATGGCATAGTCTTGTAATTGGTGAAATATTTGTATCCCAAGTTGTTGCAAGCACTTTGACTTGTAATGCAGTTTCCAAATTCCCTACTTGTTGTGGTTCTTATTTGTGTATTCAAAAACTCAAAAAATTATGAAAGTTTAATTTTTTTTAGAAGGAATCAAGCACCACTGTTTAGAAATGGGTTTTTTGGGTTTTTAGCATGGTTGAATTGGTAGAAAAAAATTGAATCACTTTTTTCCCTGTAGATGAAGGTGGGAGCTTCTACTACCAAAGTTTTCTGAGGAAATGAAAGTGGTTTGCACATTCAAAATAATTTTTGAAATGTGGTTTGTCAAGAGAATTTTTTGTGCACATTTACATAAGTTTAGTTTGAATTGAATCTCATAGCCTTTTGAGTTCAGGTGATTTTAAATGAGTATGCTTCTTTAGTTGAATAGATTAAAAATTTGAATGGTGGTTGTGAATATCAACACCTCGATTCGAGGTCTTGGTCATTGATTGCATCAAATGGTATTAGAGCAAGATGATCACTAGATTAAGGAGAAGGAAATTTGCAAAGAATTGTAAAGAGGAAATCTCGTTGTGAGAGATTATAGATGAGTTTGTGAAAGAGGTTAATGGGAGGAAGCTTGAAGTTGTCTAAAAAAAACCCTAGAGAGATTTTTTGCAGAAGAGGATTTTGTAACTACAGAGGATTTGAGTTCTAGAAGTTGTTGTAGGTGAGAGGAGGCCTGTAATTGTAGAGGTCTTAAGTCTTAGAGAGATTTGTTGCAGGGAGGACTCATGATTGCAAAGGGTAGAGGAGGCACATAAGCTTTGAATGAAGTGTGAGTTTTTTGCAATCAATACTTGTAACTATAGAGGGGCTTGTAAGTCCTTGAAGATGCCTTTGAAGAAGAAGACAATATGGGTCTTGAAAAGACCTGTAAGAATTTTATTCTGGGAAGAGTATTGGGAAGAAGTGAGAGACAAAAAGCTCATTGATTAATTGAAGAAATTAGAAGCAATATTGGATGCCCTTGAGGAAATTTTAGGAATGAAGAAGAAAGATATAGTTTAGGAAGATAAAAAAATAGATGAATTTGAGTTCCATTATTCTTTTCATAATAAGTTTGCAAGTAATGATTTGTGTGCAGGAGATGAAGAAGGAAATGAAGTTGTAATAGGGGACTTGGAAGGTCTGGAAATTGATGAAGATTAAGATAGTGAGATTGCAACAATAGAAGCATGTATTTTGGGAGACATAGAAGAGAACAAGCATGAAATGGTGATAGATTTTGAAGAGGCTAGCAAGGCTACAACAAATAGTGATAACGAAGAAGGAGATTTGCATGCTATGGGAACCAAATATGATGAAGAACTTGGAAAAATTGAAGAGAATCTCCTATTGAAAAAGGAGATGGAATGAATAGATAGGTGGTTAAGAGGAGATTTAAATCTTGAAGAGGTGAAGATGAATGCAAAGGATAAAGAAAATAAAGAAAGTGCAGCAGAGGAAGAAGACATTACTACGACAAAGAAATGGGTGAACACAGAGGTAAATTTTATTTTTTATAAATTTTATGATAATAAAATATGTGTTGGTTCAAATACAGATGAAATGGTGATAATAGAAGAAGATGAGGATATTAAAGAGTGTGAATAAGAAGGAGAAGTGAATATAATATATACAAATTTGTATGCTCATGTAGCAAAAGATGATGAAGAAGATGTTGCAAATTCTACAGAGGTAAAGGTTAAATTTTCTATTTTTTTTGAAGATGAGTATGATGATAAGTTGTATTCAAATGTTGAGGATGAAGATGGGAAATTGGAAGATGCACTTTGGTGGAGATTGGATTATAGTGGATTCAATGCCAAGAGAGGAAGAAACAAAGGAAAAATGTAGGAGGGAAGAGACAGAAAGATGCAAAGTAGAGTAAAGAAGAAAGAATAGGAGGATAAGGAGAAAAGGTGGATTCAAAACAAGCACCAAATCTTTAAATGTTCATGAGTTTTGACTCATGGAACATTTCTTCTCCCTGGGTTGTTTGATGCAGGAGCATCCTGGTGCACAAACAATCCTGCACATCCAAAAATATATTAATTTTATTTTTTGTGTTTTGCCTTGGTTTTTCTTGTAGGCACATCTTTATTTAATCTTCAATTTCTCTAGCATGGTATGGTTTAAAGTTTGAAATTGGAAAAAATCAATTGTTAAATTGTTTCTTCTTGTAATTGTTCAAATTTTGAAAAGTTAATGTTAATTTTCCAAAAGGCAAGGTCCCAAGCCCAAACTTGTGAGTGGATGTTAAATGCAATTCACAACTCCCATTCATTAATTTTGAAAATTCCTTGTTGAGAAAATGGGAATGCAAACATTGTGGAAGTGGGAGGAGTGGACAGAGAAGCGAGAAGACAAATTTTGAATGAAATTTAAAAGCTCTGGACAAGAATGGGAAAGCCCATGCCCAAGATGTGAAAATGGTGATTTGAAGTTTAGGAAAAGGACGAAGCCACACCTACATTTCCAGGAATGGTTTTGACAAGGAAAAGGATGAGGAGAATGCAAGGAAAAACAAGATTGTATGAAAAGGGGGGGAATTTGATGGAGTTTTACATGTGTTGCAAGTGCTCTTACTGATTTAAAGTGTTGTAATATGATTTTGGCTTGCAAGTAGTTGATTTTCAAAATGTTTAAAGTTTTCTTAAGCTTGCTTGTAGATAGATGTTGTAGGAATGGTATAGTCTTGTAATTGGTCCAGAATATTTGTATCCCAAGTTGCTGCAAGCACTTTGAGTTGTAATACAATTTTTAAATTTTTTATTTGTTGTGGTTCTTATTTGTGTATTCAAAAACTCAAAAAATTATGAAAGTTTAAAAAGTTGTTGGAAGGGATCAAGCACCGCTGTTCATAAATGGTTTTTTTGGGTTTTTAGCATGATTTTTAGAATGGTTATCTTGGTAGAAAAATTTTGAATCACATTTTTTCTTGTAGATGAAGGTGGCAGCTTTCACTACCAAAGTTTTTAGAGGAAATAAAATTGGTTTGCACATTCAAAATAATTTCTAAAATGTGGTATGTCAAGAGATTTTTTTGTCCACATTTACATAATTTTAGTTTGAATTGAATCTCATAGTGTTTTGAATTTAAGTGATTTTCGATGAGTATTCTTCAATTGAATAGATTAAACATTTGAATGGTGGTTGCGAATATCAACACCTCGATTCAGGGTCTTGATCTTCAACTGCATCACATTCATTTCAAACTATACAATGTTCATTTTCTTAGTACTAAACTATCATTAATTTGTTCCTTTGTTTAGTAATAAGCTTTTAGTTTATTTATTTGAGAAAGATTTATCATTTTCTTATATTTAAATTAACAAGATGACTCTTATCACTCTCTAATGATTTATAGGGACAATGCTAAAATGTCATTCTTGTAGCTATATTAGGCTATAGATGTAACAGTTCAATGCAATGGCCTTACCCATAAACATGAACCAAAGGCATCATTTGATACTAAACACTACAAGGTTTTAGTTTTCATATCTTGTTTAATTGTTTAAATTAATCTTGAAACAAAATTTTATAGAAAAATCTAACATCTACTATTGAGTGAAATTGCATATAAATTTTTAAAATCTTGATAATTATTGAATGTTAATTATTAAGATAACTCATTGAATTGAAACAAGATTAAACTTTAAGAAAATATTAATGATATCACTAAAAATTGTTCCTATATTTGTCTTGAAATAATATGAATCTAATTGGCAACATATTTACAACTATTGTGACCCAAAAATGAAGCAAAGGTAGAAAGAATTCATTATCAATCCCAAGGTGAATGAATTTTCATCATTGTTTGAAAATCCAATATCTAGATTTTCTCACATTTATTTTTTTAGAAATAAAAAATTGATTATCCAAATATCTTTATTAGATGTCATTTATCTTATCTTAAATATTTTTGAGTCTAATTTATTTGCATTAATTTAAACAACCTAGATTAATTATATAATGAAGCAGAGGATGATTTTTCTATTTTCTTTATAAATACTTTCACCAATTGATGCTTTTGAGAACAAGTCTAATTATACTACATTCTTTAACGAAAATTTAAAAGATAATAACTCTTAGTATATATACTAGTTAATCCAATCCACTGATCATCATATAACTCTTGTGTTTTTATTTCAAATCAAATTTCACTATGTAATCTAAACATATTAATGCACGAAATCATATAACTTTCTTTTGATTTCTTCATTGATTTCAAATGTACTACGAACTAATTCCAAATAATAGTTATTATCGTTTAGCACCTATTCATATTATATCATTCTAAAGTATACAATATAATGTTTAATTTGCGGTAACTCTAGTTAAATGCTACGACATTTATTTAATTCAAATTTTCTTATATAGTCAATGCCACATTTTAATACATTGAAGAGACTAAAACTTGTATTTTTATTTCATTTTCCAAATAAATAAATGCATATAATTTTCTAAAATAATTCCTAGTAAATAAATGCACTAAATAACTTTTTGGTGATAGGTGAGGAATAGAGTTTTCTATTGGTTATCCAAAATAGAAATAGAATACATTGCTAAAAGTTATGTATGAAATTGACTAGAAACTAGCACTTGTACTTAAAGGAGGTTCAAGGATTACACTGATAGAAAACTATGTGTATGTTAATATGTTAGAGTATGTGTTTGTGCATGCAAATTCTAGTTGCATGTGTTGGATTAAACAATTAATAATAAATGTTAAATAATGAAATAAAATAAACTTAGACAAATCTAGATTTTTTCCTTAAAAAATGAAGTATTGTTTAATTATGAAATATTTGCATACAAATTTAAAACATAAAGCAATGCAAATGAAAAAGAAAGTTACCATCAAATTGACAAAAAACACTGCAAATGAAATAGAATGTCCCCATCCAGTTGTCAAACCAATATTTATCTGGATTTTATGTGATACGTGATATTTTAGAGGCTTTTACCTGATATTTTGGAGGCTTCCACCTTTAAGTAGATGGTTACCATTAAATGGCAATTGAAACTTATTTTTTAATGAATCAATAGTGGTTTTTAGGTGTGAGACTTGTTTCAAGCTCAAATCTCACACTATGTATAGCCTATCGGTTAATAAAACATGAATTTACCAGGTTCATAAAGATGAGATTAATCTAGAATCAAATTTTAATATTGATTAATGAGATGTAAGAAATTGTTCCTTACATACTTTTGTGTTTTAGCAGCTAGTTTGTAGATTTCAAAGCCTACCTTTTACCAATGCATAATTTATGCATTGTTATTTAGTTTTTATATTTTAAAATTTAGTAAGGCACAACAAAGGACTAATTAGAAGATTTTAAAAGAATTTGTAGTTTCCTTTTAGTATGTAGCTATTTGACAAAATGCCTCAAGAAGATGCACTACATTGTGATTGGTTGTTGCCAGCCCTCAAGAAGAGCAATCTCATGAAATAATGCTAGCATAAATCCTATCCCCTCAACCTTTACCCTCATCCATTTTTCCTATGCATGGGTAAGATTTTTTAAATGAAAATATGGGCATTCATTAGAGCATTCAAATTGGAGGAATACATTAGATATTGAGGTTGCAATATCCCTGGTAATCATGAACTATATTTGAGCTAAAATAAAAATTATTTTTATAATATTTTTTTAAAATATAAGTATATATGTCAAAACATGTAATTTGGGTCTGCCTATAAGCCTACACTAGTATTGTTGAAGCTTCTTTTATAATTTTTATATACGATTATTAATACACAAAAAAAATGCAATTTGTAAAAGTAATCTTTCTATTTATTTTTGTAATGTATAAAATCTAAGAATATTTTTATTTATATGCTAACTTGTAAAATATCAAAATCAATTTTTTTGATGTAAAAGTATTGATAAGTTTTTTTAAGGTATAATTTAGAGCAAAAGAACACAAATTATTTTCACTTCATGTAGACTAATATTGACTTTCACCAATCATAAAGAGGAGGAAATGAAAATCTTGATGGTAGAATACAACCACAATTTATGTGGATCAAGTTAATTGAAGCTTTGAATAAAAGAGGAGGATCTATAGAAGTATATAATGAATGTTGTTCATGAATAAGAAAAAAAATGTATTTTACTTTCAATTGTAAGGTTAAATATCATAACATATGGAAGCTAAAATGAAATGTATGAACTCAAACCAATGAAAACAAGAAAACATGTAAATCAAATAACCTAAAACATGGTTATCCAAATTATATATTCTCTAATGAGTATAATGGCAAACTTGCAACCTAACAAAATAACTCTATTTCTTTTAAAATTCGCCTTTAAGAGAAAAACAACTTCAAAACCTTCACTAGAAGTAATATTTTTATAAACAATAAAGAATTAAAACAACACTTTTCCCACACAAAATTTATAAACCCCCTGCATTTTTTTTTAAATAGACATATTGGAGAATATAATTAAAGAAAATTCAAGATACTTGTTGCTTATTTTTTAGAAAATAATGCTTTAAAAATAAAAGAATTTTTTATTTAATATTTGTCTATTTTAAAATTAATTTATTAATCTATTTCAAGTATATTAATTTATATTACTTATTTTAATCTTTATATTAGATAAAAATATATATTTTTAAAATATGATTATTTTTTATCCAAATCATTTGTATACTTATTAATTTAGTTTATTAAACTTATAGATTAGTTATAAGATTCAGAATAGTGGGATTCATGGAATCCTCCTCCCCTCAAGATATGTATCATCCTAATGCATTAAACATTATTCTTACACAAAACAAAATTATGCAGTATCTTATTCAATAATTTTTACAAGATCCAGAATAAATAGAGATATATAGTGCAACTCAATCATATTTACCCTTGTTGCATTTCATGTATCTCTCACTAAACTATATTTTTGTCTACCACTTCGTTGCACATTTAGTATCAAATCTTCTCAAATATTCTATAAGACTTTACTATTAAAATTCTTAGTTTATGGACTTGTAAGGCATGCCAAATTAAGATATGTTTAGCATCAATTACATACATTTTTAGAGGAGATGCATGAAAAACATCATGGATTCAACTCAAATTTGGAAATAAACCCAATCGATAGGACACAAGTTCGATCTTTCCTATAACTTTCAATAGCCCTACATAGTGGTGTACTAACTTGGCTTTATTTCCAAAAGATATAGAGATTTTATGAGGTCTAACTTTTAGGAAAATTTTCTCTCCGAGTAAAAGACTCCTCATAGACCTATTTTTATCTATTTAATTCTTCTTATCAAAAACTTCCTTTAACCTTTGTCTTATGTTTTTAACTTGGTTTTACATATCCTTTTAACATTTCTAGACCAAATATAATTATGTCTTGTAAGAAATCCTATCTTAAAGGAGTTTCAGACTTTCTTCCATATAACACTTCAAATAGAGTCATTATGAAGGTAAACTAAAAAGAATTATTATATGTAAATTCCACTAGTAGAAAATATTCTTCTCACCTTGATTGTTGATCAATATAGTATATACATAAAAAGATCTTTCACTATTTTATTTGTTCTATTTGTCTATCCATCTATTTCAAGATGATAGGTCATATTACAATTTAATTGATTTCCCAAAGCTAACTATAATGTTTTCCAAAATATCAAAATCAATCTAACATTGTCTTTCTAGAAACCCATGCAACCTAAATATTAAATTTACAAATATTTTAGCCAAGGTCAGGGCATCAACTGTTAAATTACCTAGTATAAAATGAGTTACCTTAATAAGTTTGTCTACTACCACCAATATTGTGTTATGTGTGTATGATGTCATTTGTAACCCCTAGATAACATCCATACTAATAACTTGTCATTTATGGTGTGGCATGTCATGAGGATATAACAACCTAGCTATATGTTTATGTTCAACCTTAACCCTTTGAGACTTTAAGCATTTCACCACAAAGACAAAGTGAGCTACATATTTCTTCATCCCTAGCCAAAAGTACAACCTCTTGAGTTCTAAATTTATTTTATTTACCCCTAGATGTCTTAAATAAGGAGCATTATAAAGTTTGGATCAATTAGATTAATCACCAAATCTACTTTAACCTACTCATACCAAGGATCATGTTTTTATTCCTCTATTACTTACTCTTTGAAGGTGGTTATAAAAAAATATTTCATAAAGGTGCCCCTTTCAACTTAGAGTATCTATCATTTTATTTTTCTTACCCTTAATATATTCACTATCAAAATTATAATCACTCAAAAACTCTAACCACCTCTATTGCCTTGCATTCAAGTGTGGTTGAGTGAAAATACATTTTAATATTTGACGATCATTTTTTAAATTAAAATATTTTCCCAAGAGAAAATATCTTCATTTTTGTAAAGAATGAATAATGGCTACCAATTCTAGATGATGGGATGCATAATTTATTCCATTTGTCTTTAATTTACTATATCTATAAGATATCACTCATTTATCTTGCATAAGCACTCCCTCTAAGCCTTCTATAGAAGCATTGATGATAACAATAAAGAGACCAATAGGACCAGAAACTCTTAAGATAGGTGTTGAAGTCAACTTTTCTTTTAAGATCCAAAATACCTTATCACATTGTTTTGTCCATAAAAATATTTTATTCTTCTTTTGCAATAAAGTGATAGGATTTGTAATATGAGAGAATCCTTCTACAATACCCTACTAAACTAATAAAACTCCTTACTTATTTCACATTTTTAGGTTCCAACCATTCCATTATAGCCTTGATATTTTCGAGATTTACTACAACTCTATTTGCTAATCTAATATGCCCTAAATAATGGGTTTTCTTCTCAAAGAAAGCATATTTTGATAGTTTATTATATAGTTTATGTTCTCACAACCTTTGCAAAACCAACTAGAGATGCATTAAGTGATCTTCTTTGTTTTTAGAATAGATTGAGATATCATTTAAATATGCTAACAAAAATTCATCCAAATAATCATGAAAATGTTATTCAACATATTCATAAAGGCAATTGGGGCATTAGTCAACCCAAATGGTGTAACTAAATTCATAATTCCCATATATGATTTGAAAGGTTATTTTTAGAATGTCTTCCTCCTTGATTCTTAATTGATGGTATCCTAATCAAAGATCAATTTAAAACACTGGCACCACCTTCATTTGATCAAATATTTCTTCAATACAAGGTGATAGATATTTATTTTTACTATTACCTTATTTAATATTTAGTATTCTATACATAATAGTAGGGTTTCATCCTTCTTTTTGACTAAAATAAGTAGTGATCCCCAAGGCAATACACTCAATCTTATTATTCATTTTTCTAGCATCTCTTGCAATTCTTATCTTAAGCTCAAGCAACTTTGAAACATTCATTTGATAAGGTGCTTTGGACACAAGTATAGATCCAAGTAAAGTTTCAATAGAGAAATCAAACTTCCTGTTACGAGGTAGTCCTAACAAATTTTTAGGAAAACCATCCTTAAATTCTTGAAGAAAACATAACTTTTTAAGAGTTGGGGTATCCCTTTCCTCTTTCTTATCTAATGTGACCATAAACAAATGGGATCCATTCCTTCTTTATTTCATTAATTACATTTCTGAAATAGTTTCCACACTTGGAGGCCTATAGATTCATTGCATCTTAACTTTATTTCCTTCATGATCTACACATTCCAAGGTAGACCCACAATAGTATGTCCCACTTGTGTGACATTAGAAATTTGCATGATAATAGGAGAGCCTCCAATCAAAGGTACCTTTATTTGAAGATGTTTATACAATTACATTAGAATAAAGGTGTATATTTGTTCAAAAGTTAATCAAATTTTTACTATTTTAATAATTGTTAGGTCATGAAAAGGACCTTCATTCAAAGGTATGTTTGAACAAAGGTCCTTTAAATGAAGATCCTTGGACGAACCTCTCCACCTTGGTCCTCATTTTTTTGTTTTAAACTGTAAGGCCCCTCCCTTTATATCAGTGTCATAGCCTTTTATTCTAAACTTATGCTACTTTTCTATGTGGATTAAGGGTGCATCATTTAGATGATACGGGATTCAATTGTGTTTGAGTTCCACTGCACTTTTAGTCATTTAACTCTAAGGGTAGATTAGTTAAACTCTTATGTGAATGCTTCAATTAAGGTATATGTTTTAATCTACATTGATAGATGCGCTAATGGGTCATACTATAATGTGTTGCTAAGGCCCACTTGTTATAAAAGTCATTTCTTATCATTTGACTCATGTTGATTTAGAATATCTCCCATAGTATTCACTTGAGGTTCCTCATATCAAGTATTATGACTGAAGTCACTAAAGGAGCCTTAGTGGCTTTAGTAAAAATAGTAGGTGTAGATTGGATCCCTATAGTACTACTTAACTTAGAGGAAATAAGCTAGTAAGTGATTAAGGAAAGATGAAGAATTTTAGAGTCCATACTGTTATTGAGGTTGAGATATATCATTGAATTATGATCTAGACTTAAATTAGAACATCATACCCATACTGATAGCTAGGAGATGTTAATAGTGAGTTAATATGATAGGGATGTATGAACCTAGCTTTGATTAGAGAAATAGCATGTGGAAATTTGATTTTCATTGAGCTGAAGGGCATCTTGTGGATGCCAAAGTAGAGGTTGTGGCATTAAGTTTGATTGATGTAAACAGGGGCACCTCATTAAGGTCAGTAGGAAATTTGAGTGATATGATCAGATGAAGAGTTGTTGTTTGAGGTCAAGAGAATTTCATAAGGATGCTAGGAAAAAAGGTTTCATTGGCCTTAGGGTGTTGTTTCAACAAGCTTTGAAGAGTTGCAAAAGTTTGAGAATCGGGCCTCGGCTTACCTTGCACCCCTTTCTAAAGAGAAAAGAGTTAGTTGTTTTCCAGTTAAGTCCAATTAGACTTTAGGCTTCGGTCATACCTTATACTGAATGCCTTAAGGATATAAAGAAGTTTGAGTTAAAGTTCAAAAGGTATCGAGTTTTGGACTTCGGTCATACCGTATATCAAATACCTTAAAGAAATGAAGAAGGAATGGGTCAAGTCTGAGATGGTGTGAGACATCGACATTAAGGCTTAAGTCTTACTTGTCGAGCGTCGGAAATTGACCCTAAGGCTTACGCCTTAACATGATGATAAGTATGAAGTAAGTTGGATTAAAGCCCAAAAGGGCACCAGAAATTGGGCATCGGCAATACTCCATGTTGAATTCCTTGAGGAGAATAATATTGAAAAGGTGAAGTCTACTTACAAGCTGGACATTGGAATTTGGCCATGCCTCATACCAATTGCACAAAGGAAAGGGAAGTTTGCATGTGCTAAGTTTGAAAAGGTGTCGGGAATTGGGCATCGGTGTTAAGGCTTATGCCTTAACTGAATGTCAAGAAAGTGATGAAAGAGGTATGAGGGAGACCCAAACCCCAACACTCGAAATGGTGTCAGATTTTGTGGGTCGGTGTTAAGGCCTTTTCCTTAACATGGAATAGATGAAGGGGTATAATAAAACCCTAAATCATGACACTTGAAAGGGTCATGGTGTTCGCGGATTGGTGTTAAGGCTTATTCCTTAACATGAAGCAAAGGAAGGAGTATGGGGTAACCCTGAACCCCAAGCTTTGACGACTTGAAGCATGTTTTGGAGTTCGCTCTTCGGTGTTCAAGGGTTAGTGTGTTGGATTGTGATGGTATAAAGGAAGGTAAAAGGTAAAGGGTAAGGCTAATGGTTGAACCTCAATAGGTGTAAAAGAGCTTCGAACATTGGTGTTCGGGCTTGCTTGTTAGGCTCTGCTATGCAACTCAAGTAGGAGGTAAGTGAGAGTAATGACTCCCAACCCCAAAGGAAAGAAAGAATAAGATTAATTTTGTAGGATGCTTGCGTTGACCAAAGTTGAATAGTGTGGTTTTGTTGGAATAAGACACGTGGCAAAAAATGATTGCCTCAATTGATTCACATCATTATTGTGAATCACTTAAAGAGCTACGACCACACTTAATGCAAGTCAAATCATATGGTTAGGATTTAAAAGCAAGGTGGGTAAATGAGACAAACAAGATCATGGCACAAATTTCCAGATTGATGGCTTGTATTTGAAGATTATATTTTTGTTAGTGGATAGGAAAATGGAATATTGGCACAAAAAACAATATGTCAACTGGAGGAAAAATTCTTGCATAGGAATGAGGGAGATAGACACCACCATTAATGTGAAAGTCAGCTAGGTAAGCTGGAAGGGATTGAGAAAACAAAGAAAAGAGGGCATTTAGTACCAAAAAAACCATAGATTAGGGGATGCCAAAAAAATTGCAGAGAGAGGAAAAAAAGGAGGGCACTCTGGCTCCAAGTGTGGAAGTAGGAAACGGGAAGAGAATAGAAAGGAAGGGTATAGTGAGCATGGTGGCAGTTCATGGGGCTGCTGGCCACATTCTTGAGAATCAAAGCCATGATTTGAAATCATAATCTTTTACTAAGTATGTGAAAACATAAACCCTCTTGACGAATTTTGCTTTGACTGGTAAGTACTTTGAACTAGGTTTTACTTCCATTGGTAATATCCCTTCAAAAACTTAGATATATTTTGCAATGAGCATTAGTGCATTGAGATCTGCGTAAGGTTGTGGATATTCTTAAGAAATTCTTAAATCTCTTTTCAATATACCTATTTGTACATGCCCTGCTATATTGCATTATGTGAGCCCTTAATGTTCTTTTTGACTGATAAGATGTCCAGTGGAGTTGTTAACATTCATGAATTAGCAAGCAAGCTCTTTGTGAACTATATCTTTTTATTTTTGGTGATTATAAACCACCCCATAAACCCTCCATTTCATATCTCAAGAAAATTACCTTGATTTTTTATTAAGCATCGGTTCATAGCCCAATACCCAGTTCGCCAAGGAACTAATGTGCATATAAAATAGTATGTAATGTGCAAGTTATTTCAATCCTAGGTCTGACCCATTGAGGATTACGAACTATTAGTTCTATTCTCTTGCACTATACAATGTCTCTATCAAATGGCATTGCCTAGTTGTACCTTCATATTAGTAAGGAAGCCCAAATTGTTTTATGAGTTTAAGGTATGTACAGGTAGCAGGTAACTATATGTTACGAGATCAAAGCTATCCATCTTGAAAGAATTTAGAAGTAGAGCATATGTTGATATTTGTACAATGTATATTATATATGTGGACTTGTTAAAAGTATACCTTTAAGGAAACAACGCACGTTATGAGAGAGAAAAACTTGACACCTACCTTCATGTGACTGAGTAATCTTGTCCAAGGTGACCTTATTGGTACCCTCAAGTGCACCAAAGTAACATATTTGACGCGGTCCTCTTTAAATGGTTTCATTTTTCGTTATGTGGAATATTAAGTTGTATTTATTCAACTTGTATTTTTTTGACCTCCGGATTCACTAAGTGGGTGGCAACCGACTATAAACTGTCTGGGGTAATGGACCCTAGAAAGGGTTACATACCCAATAATTTATAGCTCAAAATATTATTGTACAAAACACTTCTACTCAATAATAATTGAGTAGTCTTCTTCTTGCTCAGGGGTTTGGCTAGATCTCACGAAGTTGCATGATGCCAATATGGTAGGGTGGAGAGTAGACTCAATTCTTTAAGTTATATCAGTGTTGTTATTTATCTTGTGGTTAGAGATGGTCATTAAACATCTCACTTCACTTGGATTGTTTCCTTGAAGTGAAATAGATATTAAGTCCTGACATTAAATTGTCATGTAAATGTGTTGTGCATTGTTGGGGGATAAACTATCTTTTAAAACTATGCTATTTGTATCAAATTTTTGAATCCCTGACTTCGCCTAAGTGGGTGGTAGCCGACGGTGAAAATTTTTTGGGTAAGAAGACCCTAGAAAGGGCACTACTGGATTTGACACCATTTTTTGATGGTCGTTTGTTGGTCGTTCGACAAATCTCTGTCGGAAGAGCGACGCAATGGCGAAAATCTTTCCGTCGCAATGCCGACGAAAAATTAAACATCAAAATAATGGCGAAGAATCGTCGGTCGACGGCATCGTGAAATACCTTGGGATTTTGTCAGAATATCGATGAAAACATTGTTTATCCACCAATGAATTACACCAGAAGTTCATCGTCAGTTCGACGAAATGGGCAAGCAGTAGTGTGGAAACAACAGAGGACATTCATCGAAATAGCAATGAAATACTCAAGTAGTAGTGTCGAAAGAACACCAAAAGTTCGTCGAATGTGCGACGAAATAGGCAAGTAGTAGCGTTGGAACAACACCAAAAGTTCGTCGACTTTGCGACAAAATTAGCAAGGACTAGCGTTGGAAGAACACCAAAAGTTTGTCGAAAGTGCGATGAAATGGGCAAGTAGTAGCGTCGAAACAATGCCAAAAGTTCATCGACTTTGTGACGAAATTAGCAAGGAGTAGCGTCGGAAGAACACCAAAATTTTGTCGAAAGTGCGACGAAATGGGCAAGTAGTAGCGTCGAGACAACGCCAAAATTTAGTTGGAAGGGCGACGAAATGGGTAGGGAGTTACGATGAGATCGTCATCGCAGCTATAGCAACTTCATCAAGCCTTTCTGTTGATTCGTCGGTGGTTGTCGTCAAAATTGCGACGAAGAAGCAAAATTTTAAAAAAAAAAATTTGTGGAAATGTACCATTGCGGAGACTGACAACTGATCATACATACAGACTGCATATTGGTTTGATGCTTCAAACGATGCATTTCTTATATTGAAAAGTGCATTACCTTATTGATCTTCTCTTTGTTTTGAGTATAGTTTAATATTCTCTACTTAACAAGGCCAACCACGTGATGGTGGAAGCTCATTTGGCCCCCTCCCCCCTCACATCACTCTCAATTCCCCATACCCAATCATATAACATTAATCATTGATTCATCCATTAATAACATATAACATTCATTCATTAACATATAACATTCACTAATTAACATATTCACATTCATTCATTAACATATAATAATCATTCTTTCAATTTTTTACATATTATCAAAAATATGGTTGTCATGATATGATTACAATCACTTTTTTTTTTGTTTCTTTTTGAAAGCTACATAAAGCTGAAGTGGAGTATCATTTTCTAAATCAATATATGTCCCCCTTTAGTTGTTCTTCCCTCTGCTTGTGATCTTAATGTACGCCTAGTCGTCTGCTCATGACATGGACGCCGCTTCAAGGGGGATCTGCTGCAATAAGAAAGAAATGTTAAACTAATATGTTTTATTATTATTGTTACAAGTATTTCATTAATTAAAAGAGCATTAGAGTGGTTCTCTTTACCTGATGGGTCCACATCATGTTCCTGAACTTTTGTTATAGACTCATGCTCAACATGTTGAACACCCTCTAAATCCTGATCTGCAGTTGAAACACGAAAGGTTACATTAATTAATACACCAATTGAAATTAAATATGTTTAAGAGAACATGAGGGTGATCCTCTTTACCGGATGGGGCCACATCATGTTCCTGATCTTCTCTTGCCTGATCATGCTCAGCACATTGATCACGGTCTACATGTTCTAAAGTTAAAACACGAAAGGTTACATTAATTAATACACCAATTGCAATTAAATATGTTTAAAAGAACTTTAGAGTGGTCCTCTTTACCTGATGGGGCCACATCATATTCCTGATCTTCTCTAGCCTGATCATGCTTAACATGTTGATCACGCTCTACATGCTCTAAAGTACCGGGATGCACACCATGACCTTCATCTGCACGTTTTGCTCCACCCTCACCAGGCTGCATTCCAATGTCATGTGCAGTATATATTATCATTGCTTGAATGTTTAAAACAAATAGGCATGTAATTACTTTATGGTGGAAATTAATATTGAATAGATTGCACAAGTATTCAATTTTAAATAAAATTTATTGAGTTTATTTACTGCGTGTAGGATGCAATGGAAGATTGTGTTTGCCCGGTCAAGACTCTTAGGCGTTTAGCCACGGCTCCATAGCCTTGTTGGAAGGAAATCTTTAGGTCCTCTTATGTGGGAACTCTGTTGAATTCAGAGCCCTACATTTTGCAGAAGATCATGAATTTTGCTTCTATGGTGTGATAAAACCAAAATTGTTTTCAATTTATTATAATTTGGATGCAATATTTCATTTATTGATACTTACAATTTGTGCAGCTAATTTCATATAACCACCAGAGCCAAGTTTGTGTTGCCCGTGCTTTTCTAGTCTTGCCTTTGTCTTCGATGTGTCGGGCAGCCTATGAAAAGTTTGGAATATGTTAGATTATGTAAAAAGAAAGAGTAATCAATATATAATTATATTGTTGATAGTATCACACATAACATAATACTTTTAAAAAAAATTAATGGCATTTCCATAGCATACAGACATTGAGAGCATATAAAATACAGAGTTCAATCCATGAATTATAGAAAATAGATATTTGTTGGTTATATTCATATCACTGATTACATTGCACAAAACATACTACAACTACATAAATATCAGTTATTGTGACGTTGTCTATGCTACCACATTTTTTCATACATGTCTACCAAAGCATTTTATCAAATAGTTCATTGCCTTCTGCTATGGCTAAAAGCCTAAAATAGGTGCTTTCAAACAAGCTATGGATGCTTGGAAAAAATCTATCAAAGCATAATAGTAAGCAATAGCATAGACAAGGCGTGAACTGTTTCAAAAAATGCCTCAAAGAAATGTGGTCTCATGGTGATGGAATGCCATGACAATCCATAGAAATTTGCTTGTCATGGCATTCGTTATGGCATTCCATCACCATGAGACCACATTTTTTTGAAGCATTTTTTCAAATAGTTCACTACCTTTTCTATGCTACCACATTTTTCATACATGTCTACCAAAGCATTTTATCAAACATTCCAATGCCTTCATGCTATGGCTAAAAATTAAAAACCTCAAGCAGGTGCTTTTGAACAAGCTATGGATGATTGGAAAAAATCCACCAAAGCATAATAGTAAGCAATAACATAGACAAGGCAGTGAATTGTTTGAAAAAATGCCTAAAAGAAATGCAGTCTCACAGTGATGCAATGCCATGACAATCCATAGCAATTTGCTTGTCATGGCATTTGTCATAACATTCCATCACCATGAGACTACATTTCTTGTTTTTTTCAAGCGAGTTCACTTTGCCTTGTCTATGCTACTACATTTTTTCATACATTTCTACAAAGCATTTTATCAAAGCAGTTCATTGCCTTGCTACTATGGCTAAAAGCCTAAAAGCAGGTGCTTTCAAACAAGCTATGGATGCTTGGAAAAAATCTATCAAAGCATAATAGTAAGCAATAGCATAGACAAGGCGTGGTTGTTTCAAAATGCCTCAAAGAAATGTGGTCTCATGGTGATGGAATGCCATGACAATCCATAGAAATTTGCTAGTCATGGCATTCGTTATGGCATTCCATCACCATGAGACCACATTTTTGAAGCATTTTTTCAAATAGTTCACTACCTTTTCTATGCTACCACATTTTTCATACATGTCTACCAAAGCATTTTATCAAACAGTTCAACGCCTTCATGCTATGGCTAAAATTAAAAACCTCAAACAGGTGCTTTCGAACAAGCTATGGATGCTTGGAAAAAATATACCAAAGCATAATAGTAAGCAATAACATAGACAAGGCAATGAATTGTGATGGAGCCTCAAATTTACATCCGGATTTCTTTTATTATTGGCTGGTCTTGTTTATCCGAGTGGTGCCTAGGGCTGGAGTTATTACTTTGCTTTCATAAACCCTTGGTTTTCTATCTTTGGTATGGGTCTGTTCTATCATTACTTTTTGGAGAAGGTTTTTAAAAAAGAAAACAACCTATGTCTCATTAACTCATCTAAGGCCTGGCCCCTTTTAATAAAATGATAAATATTTTATTGTTGGCCTCCTTTTATTTACCAAAGTTTGAGTCGGGTTTGTGCCTTATGTTTTTAAAACAACCTTATGTCATCGACCGTCGTTGCCCTAAGCCGCATCCCCTTCCTCGGGTTTTTTCTCCTAAGTAATGTTTAATGTTTTGCAGGGGTTATTTGATGGCTGTTGATCTCCTTGCAGATACATCCTGACTGCTCCCTGCCATATCGCGATCCCAACTTGAGCCATCACGATATCGCGGGCGAGCGCCATGTGTCCCAGGTTGCTGATGTCTAAAAATAAAATAAAATAATTTAATAAATGCATCGGAATTTAGTGTGTTATCAAGTGGGTTACTAAATCGCCTGAGCAGTGCATGTGTTTATAATCAACGGTGATGTTTTAATCTTGATGAAAAAGTTGCTTAGCAAATAGGCCTTAAGACTATCCCTTGTTTTACTTGATCGTGCTCACCAATGAAGAGATCAACGGTTGCCTGTTATCACACAATCCCAACTTGAGCAATCGTGATATCGCGGGCACGTGCCATGTGTATCTTCCTGGCGCTACATATAATGGTGGGCCCTGGGGATGATGTGGAAGGCGTTGTCAGCATTTTTAAGGAGGACCGTTCAATGATCTGACTGAAATAAGAGATCGACGACGAAGATTTAAATATGCATCAAATACAATTGAAGGCGTTGGCGCGGTATGCAAGTAGGCTTTAATGGCGGATGAGACATCTATCGGCAATGTTCATAAAGTTCAAGTGTTTTATTGTAGACTACTTTCACCATTAAGGAATTCAAGCATCTTCGAAGCAGTCCAGAGCCAGAGATAGAGCTTTCAAAAGCAATTTTGGGAAGAGTTTGATTTTCTACAGAACGCGAATTTTCGTGAGTTATTTTCTTCATCACTATTCTGTCTGAATGTGTTTCTTGCGAAAAGCTTTGCTATGTTGATCAGGGTTTTTCTGAATTAAGATTTTAGGGTTACTATTTCTCTTGAATTGTGGGAAATTGCAAATTCTACTATTTTTTTCATTTTGAGTAGCACTAGTATGTTCACAATTTGATTTTTCGAGAAGCCCTAGTTGTTTAAAATGGCACCAAAAAAATAGCATTCTGGCCATATTGACTACATGCAGAGGAATATGTATGATAATTTCCTTGACCAATTTCCCTTGTCAACAAACGACAAGAAGAGGAGTTTGGTTTTGATGAGAGGGACAACCTTAGGTGAAGGGTTAAGATATAGAACCTACAACATTGCAGATGCTAGGGTACCAATGATGGGTTTAGAACTGTTTAAAAGATGGTATGGCCAGCGAAATGCACCTCATCCTTTTTCAAATGGTTGGAGGTATGATAAGGGAAAGCTTGTAGTACCGAATGTGTTCCTTGATGTTGACCTCCTCCTGGTAGTGGCTACGAGATATGATCCTATCACAAGGGTTATAAGGGATAATGATGGTGAGGTTTTACTGAATGTAAATGCAAATGTAATTCGAAGGGTTTTTTATTTGAGTGAAAATGGCTCATTCTTGGTCCAAATTGACTTTGAGGAGATGAAACAAGAGTATGCCAAGATTCAACCTCTTTTCAGATCAAAATTGCTTCCTCCTCATCTAGCCAGGGCGGGTAGTTCCATGATTCATATCAGCCCGACTGATCAGGAACCTTTCGGGTTAAATTGTTTTGCTGATCATTTCTTGGCAACCTTCTACTCACTTTGCAAAATTTTAGGTTTCAGTCCTAATACTGTGATGCCTATTGCCTATATGTTTATGGGGGCTCAAATTCAGCATCCCAATTTCTCTGTAGTATATGATTATGCTTCTTTCCTTGCTGAAAGAATGCATGAGGGTTTGTTGAACTTATTTGTGGGGGGCACTAGTGTTCCTTTCTTTTGGTACTCTTTGTTAATGCATATGTTCTTGTATGAGAATGTCGGCTTCTTCTCAGAGAAGATGGAATTGAGGCAAGAGGTAAATGGAGAAAGTACCAGTACAGGCCTGGAGTGCAAATATGTCTTACAATAACAGGGATGCTAGCTATGTGCAGTTTGACAACTGCTTTGCTTCTAGGCTCAGGGCTAGACAAATGGTAAATATGCCAAGAATTCCTAAGGATTTGCATGATTTCCTCCAGCCCAAAGCAAGAAGGCCTGAGTTAAAAGTATGTCATAATTGGGGTGACATCATTCCATACCCTGTAAGCACTATCTTAAGGGTTTATGGTTTCCAAGGAACCCCCATATTCTTCCATACAATGTACCATCAAGAATGGGATTTGCAGAGGTTTTGTGGCAGCTGGGATGCATCCATGAAGATAACCTGATAGGAAGAGGAAAAGGGACTTTGTTCCCTGATTATACTATTGTCTCAGATTTTGTATTTTCCAAGGGTGGATGGGTTCATTTTGATCAATTTTTTTATGATTACCATTTGAAGAATGGATCTATAAGGCAGCATGATCCTGAGGGATTCTTTGCTCTGTTTAGACAAAGAATCAAGGGTGGCAAATTTTCCCATGTTTTCAACTTTCTTGAAGATTTGATTAGGAATGAATTTGATTTGGGTGGGCAAGAATTGAATAAAGAAAAATGGATTGCCTATGAGAAATTGTTGGCCCTAGTGCATAAGTTGGATCCGAAGTATGATCCATTAATGGAGTTCACTCCATTTCACAAAAGAATTGATTTCCTGATGAGTAATTTCAGAGAAATCATGAGCACCCTGAGAACCAAGAAGATAAACTTGGAGGTAGATTTGAAAATCCAGGGATTGGAGGTGAGGCCTATGGAAGAAAGGCCAATTTGTCAGCCACCAATTGATAGGCCCTTATATAGAAGAAAAAGAGATAATAGCAGTGATGAAGAGGTTGGAGACATAAAAGGTAAACAAATAATGAAAGCCTCATCACAATCTGGCCAAGGGATTAGAAAGCCTAGAGGAATAAAGATTGTGGATCTTGATTCACCACCTCAAGATGACCCTATAGAGCCGCCACTAGAGCCAAGCCCTAAGAGGCAAAGAATTGAGGAACCACAAGACACTTCAGTGGATGAAATAATTGTCACCGATCAAGACATGCAAGTTGGCACCCCTTCACCTCCTAAGTCAGCACAATTGGTGTTAACTGATATAGATATAAAAACAGAATGTTCAGGATGCAAGGATGGTGGCCTGCAAGGCATTCCTGGATGATGATGCCTTTGTGAAGACTCTTGTGTTCTTGCAGTTGGTCTGGAGGTTGAAACTTCAGGAATATCAAGACAAATGCAAGGAAAGAAGAGAAACAAGGCCTGACAAGTTTGATCAGGAAAATGATGATGAGGTCAAAATTGAGCTAATAGAGCAGTTCAAGAACCTCACCCCTGATGAAGGAAGGAAAATTGTGTCTCAAGCTGGTGTCCTACTTCTCCCTGAATGGGACATTGTTGATGTTGTAGCTTTTAATGCTATCATGCAATCAAAGCATCCTATGCAAGGCAGTGAGGAGGAAGTCAATGCAGCACTACAAGACTCTACCTTTAGTGAGGAGTATGAAACTTTGGCGATATGGGCTTTAGCACCTCAGGGAAGAAAACCAAATGTAGCTGATCTCAGTCCAAATTTAAGGGGTGGGCTCATCATCAAGAGAGTCTCTAAAACCTCAACAACAGAGGCCACAAGCTTAACACTGAATGTGGCCAAATTGGCCTAGAAAATAGCTGAAAGAGATGAGGCTGAGAAGAAAAGCTTGATGGAGAAATATAACACAATGATTGGGGAGTATAGTAGGATACAACAAAGAAATGTTGAGTTGCAATCTAAAGTAGATAGGCTGAGATATGGGCAGGTGGGAGAATCTTCTAGTGCCCCTACTGCTAGAGCAATACCTACTACTTCAAGGTCATTACCCCCTATTGTTCCAATCATTTCTATTCCTGGATCCCCAATTCAGACACCTATTGATAGCCCTGCACCAGGGCCAGTTGAAAAAGAGGTTGAGCTTTCTACAGATCCTACCAAAGAGCAGATGATAAAAAAAGTTATAGAATTACAGGCTGCCCTAAGGGCGAGTGAGGATAATGCTATGGCCAAGCACAATGAGGTGGTAGACACCATTATAAGGCATTTAAATGAAAAGGTTGATTCTAAGCTGCCAATTGTACATTCTTTGTATTCTTTATTCTTGGATGGAATTCAAAATATTAACAGAGACAAGGAGGTGATTCTGCCCTTGATTGAAAAATGGATCCCTAGGGCCACTGATTTAGACATTATGTTTAAGGCTTCTAGGTTTGATGTGAATAATAGGCCCCAATCATTAAAGCCTACTCAAATTTTTCTGAAATCATTGAAGGGATTCCAGGCCTTGCTTGATGATTTGAGTAAGAAAATTAGGGAATTAATAAAGAATTTTGATGATTGGGATGACACTTTCCTGCCAGATATAATGGATACAAGTGGAAATGTTCAGACATTGCAGCAATGGCAGGAAAAGGCAGAGGAGGTTATTAATGAACAAATTAAATTAATTTGTGATGATTCAAATCATGACTTGCTAGTAAATAGCATGGATAAAATAATTAATACTAGCATGTTTTTGGAATCATTTGAAAGGGAGGCCAACCAGGTTGCAGTGAAGTTCACACCTTACAGTACCAAGATGAAGGAGGTGATGGATTTTAATTGGCCGACGGATGAGGAATATCAGAGTTGGGTTGACAAGTACTTAACTAAGGAGGAGTGAAGTGGTGTATAGTACCGGCAACTGACAGCTCAACAGTTATGTATAACTAAATTTTGGTTTTGCTCCATGGCAGTTTTGGGTACAGTTTTCGAGGAGTAACAGATGTTGTGGTTATTTTGCAATGAGTGGAATCAATAGAAAGATGCTCTGGGGTTTGGTGGTTGTGTTTTCAGTTTTGAAATGGGATGTAGTGGTCCAATTGATCAATGACATGTGTAATTTCTGGCCCGATGCTTGTTGCTCCTTCGTTTTCTATAAGAAGGATTTCAAGGCCAGAAATTAGGGCTGGCAAGTTAGATATTTTTTGTAGTTGAGTCTAGGTAAAGTTACAGAGCAAGAAATTGTAAGAACTTTTGTGAATACTATGGCAATTTAGGTTTGGGTTATTTTGTAAAGGGTTTTAAACTTATGAAGAACACATGTTTTATAACAATACCATCATTTCAAGCTAAGATGATATATCTTGAGCTCGAGTCTCTCCTCTATACAAACATATCATGTTTTGAATAAAATAATCAGGGATTATGATGTTCATCTCATCATCTCGATGTGTGTGTTTTCTGTCTTGGCTTTAATTCAAAGAATTAATTAAAATGCTTGGATGAAATCATGGATGGGTATGTTTGTAAAAGGATTAAATAAGAAGTATCGGGTTGGGGCAGAAATTGATAATGTTGTAATTCAACATTGTCAGGGATCCTATATGCTGAGTATTTAAATTTGTTGTCGAATTGTGACTATTTATGAGTTTGACTCCCCAATGGTATATGGCACTAATCTAAATCATACAAGTTTGTAAATCTTTGTGTCTGTATGTTTTTGCTTAGGGCTTGCCACCAAATTTGCAAATTAAATGACTATCATAAGATACAGAATAATGTTGTAATTATCTCATGCTCCAGGTAGCTGACATTATTGGTGAAAGGCCAATTCATTTTAGTGATATCCTATTTTGTTGAGCCATTTGTGGGATTATCTGTAATTTGTTAATGATTTTTTATGAGTTTGGTGCAGAGATCATAAACACATTATAGGGATCACCCTCCTGGGTCTTGCAGAACCCGAAGTGTAGGAGGTTATTTTAAAATCCTCATCAGTTGGTCCAGGTTCTCCGAGCTGCCCTTGATTGGAATTGGCAATTCCATAGGTAGATTAGGAGACAAACCTGGTTAACAGCATAAAAAACCACCAACAAATTGTTTGAAAAAATGCCTAAAAGAAATGCAGTCTCACGGTGATGGAATGCCATGACAATCCATAGCAATTTGCTTGTCATGGCATTAGTCATGGCATTCCATCACCATGAGATTACATTTCTTTGAGACATTCTTTTCAAGCTGTTCACTGCCTTGTCTATGCTACTGCATTTTTCATACATGTCTACCAAAGCATTTTATCAAATAGTTCATTGCCTTGCTGCTATGGCTAAAATCCTAAAACAGGTGCTTTCAAACAAGCTATGGATGCTTGGAAAAAATCTATCAAAGCATAATAGTAAGCAACAAGCGATGGTCTCATGGTTTTTTTTGTGCGAAAATCAGCTCAATTTTATTCACATTTTTTTGTAGATTTTAAACACATTTTTTTGGCGATTTTGAAGTTTGAAACGGGAAAAAATCATTGACCAAAAAGTCTAATTTTTTCAAAAAATTAGGGAAAAAATCGTCCAGCTTGCAGTTTTTTTTTTAAATCACGATTAATTGGAATTTTTTGCAGATTTATGCTTCTATATCACATACCTTCCTTGGCCCAGTGGTGTCTTTCCTTTTTTCTTTTCAGCCTTCTCCTTTCCATCAGACACCAGGTCCTTCCACTCCCTATCCAGAATCATGGGGGCCTTCGTACTTTTGTTGTTCTTCTCTAAATGTGACCTATATTGGTCCCTCGCATACTTTAGATAGGTACCAACTTTCTTAAGGACCTTGGTTCAGTTGAATGTTTTATCACTGAATAGCACAACTAAACGGTTAATGAGCTCATCTTTAAATCTTCATTTTGGGCATTCCACCATGTACGTATGGTGGGCCCGAAGAGCTCCAATGTAATATCACTTAGATGTTTATAAAAACACATCATTTCCTACAAAATGATCATGGGATCAATAGTCTAAAAGGAGTGATCAATAAGTAAATTTCAATTGGATTATATAGAATAATAATTAAAACATTTTTAAAGTACCTAGGACCTTCTCTATCTTTATGGGAGCAGAAATCCTCGGTCACCACAAGTGTGACGGCAATGTTCTGGCTACTATTAATCTGTGAGGAGATCAGAAATGTTGCTAAACATCACGGTAGCGGTAGCCTCTGCATCCCAGGTACATGTCTTGACGCATGTTTTGGTATGTGTTCGCTACCAGAGGGTGCGTTAACGGATGCCTACACGGTATGTGTTGCCGACATTTCAAATGACAATATAGGCACAGATGATGGGGTTAGATAATGTGATGTATGCCTAGGAAGATCAGAATGGACACTTGTACCAACCCTTACTCCTCGGGAAGCACTTGTAGTACCCTAATCATGGCTAGGAGTATCATGAGGAGGCAAATAACCCTATAAAAACAACACATATTTTTAGTTCATGACATAAAGAGTACAAAATATAAAACCATGAATGAACTTATGTTATAATTAAAAGACCTCATGATATGAAACACTTGCAAGTTTTGTAATCTCTCTCTCTCAATCTTGTAACCCTCTCTCTTATCTCATCGTTTGAGGCATTTTAGGACATGGCCGAGTCATTTCTTCATTGCATATTTCCATGAGCTTCTTTGTCGTGCTCGAAAGGGTTTGTTGAATAAGCCATGTCATCATCGAGAAAATATTATTTGCACCTCACTATGGATGCTCTCCTCTCACTAGCGGTGCCTTTCCACGATCGATTCGAATCACAGCAATAATAGTAAAAATATTATCAAAAATTAACCCAAAACTTAGGAAAAACATAATAATAAAACATTTTCCTGCATTATCTAATTTGTACAATTACAACGAGGTAAACTTATAAATTAGAAGCGTGAAGATACATCGCGATACGTGCTCTAGGCGAGCCTTATCCATTACAAATAAATGTCCCCAGTGACAAAAATTAAATATAAAAAACATTACCAAAATGAAACCAATAGACTTATGAAAAAAACATAAGAATAAAATGGTATATCGAAGTCATTAATTGGAGGTTGGGTAAAATGGTACATAGTACGTACCACCCCCATAGTAATTGTGTTTGTAACTAAGCAATTAAAATTGTAATCAATTAGCAACTCTTCCCCTGTAGTTATTGATTTTATCGCACATACGAATACACAGTTTCCCTCACGCGCCTCAAATATTCAATTGGGTTGCTTATTTGTTGACCCAATTTGTGTACTGTTTATAAACCCTACAATATTCCCTGATGCTTTTGGCCTTCCGTCAATGTACATAGCCACTCCTTTATTTTGATCCTTATCTTTTAGTTGTATATAATTTGCTGACGATTGCATGCCTCACGCTATGCGCCATTATATCAAACGGTTGCATCAATGTTTATGGCTATGCCCGGGGTCCAACATATGCTTCATCAATTCCAATAACTTTGTTGTAACAAACCTTTGTAATAGATCCATGCAAAATAGGCCCAAACCATGTAATGGCAGTGGTGCTATGCAATATATCCTCTGTTGACACAAAAATTGGTGTTTATTGGAGGAAGTTCGCCGGTACCCATTGTTTCGTAGATGTTTGTACCTCAAGGGAACCTTGATGTCGCCTATACTGTCATCATCATAAGAACATGACCCCCTTCAATAAGAAAAAAATCCATGTGTTTATGGAATTTTCTTCTAATCTTTTCACCTCTAGTTGATCTCCCTCTTTTAGACCTACTACATGTCTGGCTTTCCTCTTCTCCTCCTAAATTTCCCTTGCTGAAGGAAGAAAGATCTAAAAAATACCTATTTAGTGGTACCTGCACTCATAAGGATGTTGGATGAAGTTCTTTCATGGTGATGTATTGATCCCAAGGTGACATTATAGTTAATCTATCATTTCATGTTAGAATTTCACGGGTTATAAGGTAATCAAGTCTTGATAGATTGCAAGCTATTGTTACTACTGTCCAAATGTGTCCATCACAAATCAAATCTACTTAACATTTTAACTCCCAAACTTTGTAACAAGTGTTAAATGTGACTATGGTCCACCAGTTACACAACCAAGGCCTCAAATGTATTCTCTAATTGTAATCAAAGGACTTTTCTCTTCATTCAAGTAAATAAACTTGAAGGGAAACACCACCAAGTGGTTTATTGGACACCTACATGACTAAAAATAGCAGCAAATTTACATTTAGTTTCTATATGTCTAAGTGGTTAGCGAGGAGAGGGAGTGTGTACTAGGCACAGTTAGTTATCATAAGTTTACACTTTGGCAATAATTTTTTTTTAAGTCATATTAAATCTTCCTATATCTAATTGCTAGGAGATTTTTTGGTATGTTTTAAGGTAGGATGATTGATGAAAGAGCCCAAAGACTAGATTAGAAGACCAACCTGGTTTACAGGAAAAAACACCAACATGATTGATTTCATATTATATGTGTTGAAGACTTTAGAATTTCAATTACATTAATTTATGGATATGTTGTATCTATAACACTACAAAACCATATGCTCTTTGCATTTACACTTGCATTTAGAAATACACATTTATATACATAGATATAGATTTCTTTAATGATATGTTGCATTTATTGTTCTGGGAGAGCATCCAGTAATTGCATTTACATTTACATTTAAAAATACATATACATACATATATATATATATATGTGTGTGTGTGTGTGTGTGTGTGTGTGACAACCCATTAGGTCTACACATGGATAAAAATTCATAAAATAAAATCTCCCATACATGTTTTGTTGTAACCTATGCCCTATTCATGCATCCTACAATTAGACAGTATCCACAGGGCCTGTTACACAAGCTACAGTAATCACAAAAAGTGTAAGAGCCACTTTATATCATGTTTGGAATACAAAACCCTAAAAAATAGGGTAACTCAAATTATGATTTGTTGGTGAGCTGTATGGACAAAATCATTAGCACCAGCTCATTCTTGGAGTATTTTGAAAGAGAAGTGAATCAGGTGGCAGTTAAGTACAAACCTTATAGTGTCAAGGTGAATGAGGTGATCAATTTTGATTAGCCAACTGATGAAGAGTACAAGGAGGTCCAATTAGCTGGTGACACGTGTGCTTTCTAACCCAATGCTTGTTTGCTCCTCCTTTTTCTATAAGAAGGATTTCAAGGCCAGAAGTATAGGTTAGCAAGTTAGATATTTTTGGTGGAGTCTGATGAAGGATTACCAAAGCAAGTGTAAAAGTCACGATGGTTTTGGGGAAAATGCAATTTAGGTTTGAGTCGTGCAGTAGTAGGTTTGAATTAGGGGATTTGATGTCTTACTTGATCTTGGCATTTGAATTGATATGATTAATTCAAACTCATGTCTCTCCATTGTACAAGCATATCTGAATTTTTGAATAAAATGATCAAAGGTTGTTTCGTTCATCTCACTGTTGTGGTGTGTATGATTCTTGTTTTCGGTTTAATTCAATGAATTAATTAAAATGCTTGAATGGGATTGTAGGTGGATATGTTTTGTATAAGCTATTTTATTTTTCTGTCTTATCTTATACCATTTTATGAGAAT
>VDFB02075321.1:351783501-351860120 GCA_007258455.2 Sequoia sempervirens
AATGGTTTAGGGTTTAGGGTTTAGGGTTTAGGGTTTTGGGTTATGGGTAGTGATGGAACTTCAAAGTTTTGTTGAGTGTTCTATTTTATAAAAACAACACATATGGACTAATAGTTGAACACAAAAAATGGACCAATAGTTGAACACTATAACTTTTTGAAAATCCTTCACATTTAATGGGAAAATACATGTTATTTATTGTTCTCACCTTTTATATTTGTAATAGGACAAACTATTAATATAAAATTATCCAATGCTTGTACAGATGGAACTTCAAATTTTGTTCCTAATGTTTCACTCATGCCCTACCTTATGTCATGGGCTTTCATGGTGTTGGAAAATTTCTTAGGGCTAGGGTTTTAGCTTTGTCTTCATCTTAAACCCTTGTGTTTACGTAATGCCTTGGTCGGGATCTATTTGACCGTTACCTTTTTTGAAGGGTTTTAAAAACATCTTATGCCCATCGTTACGTCTAGGCCTGGTCCCTTTGGTCTTAATATTTTATTTCCTCCACGGGTTTTATTTTCCTAAGTCCTGGTTGGCCCTATGCTGAACGCTTTTAAAAAAACTTATGTCGTTGTTTTCCATCCGCCTAGTAATGTCCCCTTGCCCTTTAATGAATGTTTTATTTTTCAAAAGGATGAAATTCGCACTGCAGTCGATCAAAATTCCTTCAAGATCAACGATTGGACACCATCCCATGATCGAGAATTATAGGATGGCAATATCGCGAGCGGGTGACACGTGTCCCATCTGTGGATCAAATTTGTGTGACTGTTCATCAACTATCCTTTGATATGAGTCGTTCCCAGCCATCCCACGATGGTGCTTTGGTTGATTGCGAAATCACGGGTGGCTGCCACATGGATTGTACAAGGTGGGGCCCAAGGAAATTTTCCATCTGCCTAGTAATGTCCCCTTTCCCTTTAATGAATGTTTTATTTTTTAGAAGGATGAAATTTGCGCTATCGTTGATGAAAATTCCTTCAAGATCAACAGTTTCCCGCCATCCTGTGATCGAGAATTGTAGGATGGCGATATCGCGGGCGGGCGACACGTGTCCCATCTGGGGATCAAATTTGTGCGACTGTTCATCAACTATCCTTTGATCAAATTTGCAAGATTAAATCACACACATGGTGATGTTTGCCAGGGAGCTCAGTTGGAAGAAATTCCTTAATCCAGTTGGTCATAATTTTCCTCTAAGAAGAAAGTCGGCAAGACCTTGCAGATGTCTTATGTTCATGGAGCTTAATAAGTTTTAATAATTTTTAGTCATTTTAAAGATTTTTATTTTTTGATAAAGATAGGTATATTTATACTTTTTATGGCTTATGTACAATTATGCATATTCTTTTATTTATTATATTTTTTGCAATATCATGTTATTCTTGATTAATCACATTATTTGTTTGTCATTTTTATTTGTTTTGTTGAAAAATATTTTATCTTTACTTTACATCTATGATAATTTCAAAATTATCTAATTTAAAAATTATAAATAAAACTTATTTTTATTAATCTCTTGAAGTACCTAGGTTCTAATCTTTTGTAGATTAATAACTATCTAAATAGCTATTTCTTTCCTTTATTTCTATAAATGTGTCATGTCTCTATTGAAGTTATGAGATATTATGTGTAATTCTTAGCACAACACTCTTAGAGATTGGTTATTTTCCCTCTATATCTATTTTCTTATTGTTCTATAAGTGGCTAGTGGAAATCGCTAAATTTGAAACCTACCATACAAAAGGCTTGATTAAATTTCAAATCTCAAAGCTTGTTTAATTTCTTGATGAGAATCATTCACATTTATTCCCAATATTGTGCTTCAATTGCATGATACATTTATAAAATTCACTTGGTAATTTAGTATGTGGTTGAAATATTAGAGTAACAACAAATGGTTCTTTTCATTTTGGCACATGATTGGCCATTTTTACTATGTTAAATTTTTATTTTCACTTTATTTTCATGGTTTTCATGTTGTCAAATTTTTCATACATTTCTTAGTGCTTTTTTAAAAAAATAAGTAGAAGGTTTATTAGTATCCCCAATCTTGCTAAATATCATGTATAGAGAAATTACAATATATAAACTACCAATTATAGAGTATAACAACAAAATGAATTTAAAACTACTACATACAAACAACGTTTAGAATAATTCAAAATAGAGATACCATTCTCCTACAAATACTATGTATAGAAACCATATATATGTAGCCACACTTTCACCCTCAAAATCAATAGAATAAATTCTCATGCATTGTTTCTATAATGAATTTAGAGAATAAATTATAAGATTTAAATTCAATAATAAATTTAGAAAATATTAAATCAATCAAAATTGTTTCTATTATCCAAAATACTATATAAGTAAATCTTAAGCTTAATCTTAAGCCTAACAATAACCCTAAGTGAACACTTATCCTAATTCAACCTTAACCCTAATTTAGCCCAAACCATAACCTTAACCCTAACCCTAATTGAACCCTAACCCTAATTAAACTCTAGCCCTGATTGAAATCTAACCTAATTAAACTCTAGCCGTAATTGAACCCCAACCCTAACCCTATTTGTTCCTAACCCTAGTATCTCACAAATACAGGATCAAGACCTTGCCAACTCTAGTAAACCTTATTGGATAGTGATAAAAGCTACCTTATCTTTCATTAAGGTATAAATTTTTTGTTATACAACATGCCCCTTGAAAATTGGAGATAGGCACTACAAAAAGAAGGTAAACACCAATGAAAATGGTCAATGGTATTGTGGAAGATGTGATTCAACTTTCCCTAAATGTGATTATAAATATATACTTCAATGCAAAGTGGAAGACCATACTTCATTCACTTGGATTACAACTTTTGAAGAAGTGGCAGAAGAAATTATGGGTGTAACAAAAAAAGAATTGAACATTTTGAAGCATGAAAAACAAGATGATGTTAAGTTTTCACACATTATACAAAAGGTCCTTTTCAACAGATATATCTAAGTTAGTTAATTCCATTTTGTCATGATATACTTCTTTGATGCTATCAATACTAAATCTAATGATTGATGAACATTTTTGCTTTTAAATTTATTGTTCTTGGTTGATTGTTGTTATAGACAAGTTGGTATGATTTCAAATTTCAATGTGTACCCTTATATATGGGAATTGAGATAAACAATGACACAAACAATAATGAAATCAAATTGATTGATTTCCAAATTCATATTCATGAAAATGTAAGCATTTTTTCAAGTCAATAGGCATCTTGATAAAGATAACTCTCAGTGTGTTTTACATATATTATTAATTAATATAGGTATGCTAGTTAATTAAATTATTAACTATATTTTATTTGTATTATATATTGAATTGTTAAAAGATGTAAAAATCTTAATACTAAATATATGGGAAAATGGTTAAAAAATTACATATTTTTCAAAAAATAAAATATTAATATCTTTCTCTACTTATCTCTCTCTCTCTCCCCTCTCTCTATATCTCCTTATATAGACTATCTTTCCATATCTCTCTCTCTCTCTCTCTATATATATATATATATATATATATATCCCCCCCTCTATCTCCCTATCTCTCTCTATATCTCTATCTATTTTTATCCCTTTGCTCTCATTCTATATTCATCTCTACCTCTATCTATAGGAGATACAAGGTGGCTTATTGGACCTTCCCAAAGATCCACCAATCTCCAGCACTTCTCCCAACTATTTTGGAGGCATTTAAGTACATATTGTATGCTAGATTAGGAGGCGTAATGTCCAAAGCTCATATTTATTGATGCAAAATAGGTCCAAAGTCACAAATCTGAGGTAGAGTTAGTTATAGTTTTGTAGAAATTTCCAAGTGCCACATAGAGCAAAGATATTCCAGTTTTTAGAATCATGTCATCAAATTTGGCACTTCATCGCTATTGTATCTTCATCAAAATTAACAAAAGCAAAGGTATGTACTTGAATCCCCTGCATTTAAATTTTTCTATATATATAAATATTTTAATATTTTCCCTCAAATCCATAATATATATATTAGTGTGTATTTATTTATTGCAATAAACAATTAACCTAAGTAACACATTAAGAATTCTAAGGATTTGTGCTTGGAAAAAATGCATAACAAATTTATTTGTTGGATGTAGTGTTGTATAGTTTAGAAAAGCTCAAAATATGAATAGGATTTGAAGGCCATATATTATGGTAGCTTACAATGCAAAAGAAGGAAGGAAATCTATTATCAATTTTAATCTACAATTTAACACCATATGAAAAATCACATGTAGTATTATCTACAAATAATTCTTGACATATTAATTTTATAAAATACACATGTACCATACAATAAACTTCTCCCAAGAAAGAAACCATAAGTGAACATTAATTGAACCCTAATTGTAGATTCATAACTCTAATCATAACCCTAATTGAACCCTAATTGTAGATTCATAACTCTAATCATAACCCTAAGGGAACACTTATTGAACAATAGTCCTAATTGTACCATAACCCTAGCTTTGAACTATAGTTGAACTCTAATCCTAACCCTAACACTAATTCTTATCCTAATTGAACCTTAACCCCAACCCTAATCCTGGATTAAATTTTTTTTTTTTTTATAAAATTGTATCAAGCCCATCTATACTTGGAGATTTATCCTTTTTATATATTCTAATATCCTTTACAATCTCATCCTTAGAGATATCTCTAGTAGGCCAATCATTGTCTTCCTCTTTGATTTTCCTAGGGATGACTTGTGCACAATGATCTTGGGATCTTTTATAGTCCACATTGCTATCTTCAACAAAGAAAATATTTTAATAGAAAGATAGAAATTCATTTACAACCAAAGAAAGACCATTTATATGTTGATTATTCACCTAGATTGATCCAATTTCTTCCCTAGCATTTTTCTCCTTTATATAATTAAAGAAGAAATCAAAGCCTTTATCTCCTTTTTTTAGCCAATTTATTTTAGCCCTAACTTTTAAACCTTGAATCTTCTTAATTTACAAATTTCTCAAATTATGTGGCCAGATCTCACCAACTCCTCATTCAAGGACTCATGCAATTGAGATTAGATGGAGATAAAATCTTATTGAAGCAAATCTAATCACTCACTCCCATCCAGGCTCTTTTTCTACACAACTTTGGAATAGGGACCTTGAGTTGGTAACATTGGAATCCTATTTTCAATTGATAGCAGAGAATTTTTTTAGCAAGATCATATCAATTAATTTTTTTAGAAAATATTAACTTCTTATATTAAAAATAATTTAAATATTTTAACACATGCATTAGATGGACCTTTGGTTTTTGATGATTTAGAGATATTATGTATTGATAATTGTGTGATTGAAAGGTTTAACAAATATAAGTCATTTGGAAAAGCCTATGAAATCTAGGTTGAGCAAGTGATTAGATATGGACTCTTTTGCATTGAAAGAGGTGTAATATTATATAAGGAAATTGAGGGGAAAAAAAAAGGAACTAAATAATGATCTCCAAATACTAAAAAAATAAGAATCTATCTAGAATTTAGTAATAATATATATATATATATATATATATATATATAAATTGATACAAATACACAATAAACAAAAGGAATTCTCTATTTATTTTAAATGTTTGATATATGTTATTCATTACATATTTTTTTAAATTTTGTATGCTTTTGGTGGAGTTACTATTGGAAGGAGAATATAATTGTAAACTATATATATTTTAAGTAAATCTATATCTTTTAGTATTTAAAATTACTTAAATAGTTTCCTCATTGATATCTTGTTTACTTTTAACATACACCATAATAGAAGTTCACATGCACATCAATCTTAGAGAAAAAATATATATTCATGCCCTTTTTCATTACTATTTTTGGTAAACTTTGAATAGATTGTCCTTTGTTCAATAACAAGTCTACAAGTGGGATATTCTTGTGTGAATTAATCTCATGACATTACCCTACCTTGCATTAGATCTACTAGTGCAAACTTGACGTAGCAATTATCAACCCTACACATTTAAAATTTAAATTCAATTTAAATCTTGACAGCACCCTCCCACTAATAATTGTGAGCTTACCTAATGCATGTTTATCTTGATTTGCATGTTGTATTTTACTTAAATAAAATCATTTAAGCATTTAAAATGATCAAAGATTATTAGGACAATGAGGATTTATCAAAAGAACATTTTCATCGAGAGAAATGTAATAACATTTTCTCATAACATATATCATCATGTCTCTAATTTATCATCATGTCTCTAATCATTATTCCTATGTCATGGAATTGGTTTGGTTAGGGCTCTAATTGAGGAGAACAAAATCCTCACAATTTAGCACATTTCCTAAAAATGTTACTAAACACTTTCTATCTATATTGAGGTTCAAATATTAGAAGATCAACACAACTAAATTCTAAACATCAATTATTTGCTAGTTGATTCTTATGGTATAGATTTATATTTGCACACTAGTTCAGTTTCTCAGACATGGATATGAACCAAAGCAATACTTTGAGACATTTATTCATGACCATCTAGGGATCTAAATGAAGATAACACAAGCCTCACAATTTAGTAGATTTTGTAATACTATGTATATTCACTCTTATTATATTAATATATAAATATATAGGTTTACCGCCTTTACTTTAAAACAAAATGATGTTTGTAAACATTGTCAATCCATAATAAAGTGTAAATGTTAAAAGATAAAAATCAATTTCAAAAATTTATTTTTACTAGTTGATTATTGGAATTATAGATTGGAAAGCTTGTAGACTAGTTTTATTTTGTACACATATTTGAACCAAAGAAAAAAGAACACTTAATTAGCATATTTAAAATCATTTTATAAAATCAAGTCCAAAACCTCTTTTAACACTTCAAATAATGCATCTACATCTCCAAAAGCATCATTTAATTCATTTTTAATTTAAATATCAATCATCTAATATAAAAATAATATTATTTTTAAATAAAACATAATAAACATTTTTTCATTAAAATAAAAAATTAAATATAATTAACATTAATAAATATTATAAATAAGATATAATCTTTTAAAAAAAATTATTATTAAAGTTATAAGAAAGATAAACCTTTTCTATTTCCTAACAAAGAAAATGAACCGATACTTCGTAATATAAAAGGAACACTCACCACAATTCATGTAATGAAATGAATGTAGGATTAAGACTAAATCCCCCAATCCAATGACCAATCAAATGTGTAAAGTGGAAACGAAAAACGCGAACAACTATGGAAGGAGAACGGGAACGGGAATGGCAAGTGTAAACTGCAACGGTGGAGTACTACGGAAACATAGATTTGAAATGGTGCGGTTAAAGAAATGCTACATAAACGAGAGAGAGGTTGGGTTAAGAGGGCCCCACATGGTGCTGGACATCTAAGGGAGTGTACCCTTAGAGTGTGTCGGTTAAGCCCTGCCCTCATATAATACCTTGCATTATGGAGCTCAATTCTCTGATATATTACTACTTATCAAATCCTTTGTAAATAATTGTAAACTTGTGACTCCATTTAAGTATTTAATTGATTTTCTTGAATCAAAGCAAAACATAGACACACAATTGAACAAATTCTCAAAAGAAGAATGACAACTTCATTAACATTTTCATTCAAAATTCACTCAATCCACATGGAAATATATTGAATTATACATTTTATTTGTACTTATAAGTCATATCTACATACAAATTAAGATATTTTGCATATATTCATCAAAAATAAAATAGGCTATCTATTCTATTCCGTCTGCTTGGGGTTTAACAGCCAATGGCACCACAAATATCACTTCCTCATCAGAGGACAAATATCTTTCTACCCATATATTCAACTCAAAACCTAGCTAGAGCTTTTCATCAGTTCTCTCCCTACAAATGAGCCTTGAATTCCCTTTTATATGACAAGGGAGCAACAAGCTTAGGGCTCAAATGTAATTTCACCACAAATTTTCATTTGAACAAAATCTCCATTGCATTTGAATTTCATTTCAAAACTTCCCACACGTTGAATCTGCAAAACATATATAGTGCATGGATTGGGGTAGCGTAAAAGAATAAGGGAACACAAATTGTCATCAAAATCCCCTTGTCGCTATCCACGCAAAATCGAACAACCAAATTTCCCGCGAAGGCACCACAACAACTTCTTGTTTGCAGCCACCACGCCGCCACCAACACTCAAACCGCGGTACATACCCGCATGCAGCTTCTGATTTGTTGCCCAATCGGTAGACTCTCGACCTCGTCTTCTTTGCTTGTCCTTTCCCAATCACGGTTAGTCGGTCCACTTGGGTTTTAATTTGAACAAAATCTCCATTGCATTTACGAATTTCATTTTCAAAACTTCCCACATGTTGAATCGTAAAAACATACTAAGCGCCCTGAAATGAGCTAGAAGAAAAGGGAACACAAATTGTCATCAAAATCCTGGCGCACGAACTGGGGAAATCTAAAAGAAAAGGGAACACAAATTGTCATCAAAATCCCCTTGTCACTATCCACACAAAAATGCAAGGAAACCAAATTGCCACGAAGGCACCACAACAACTTATTTACCCACCACCATTCCCTTACCAACACTTCGACCCTGGTATACACGCCTGCTTCTAGTTGTTGCCCAATACGGTAGACTCTCAGCCTCGTCTTCTTTATTTTCCTTGCCCAATATGGTTTGAGTCGGTCTGCTTGGGGTTTTAACAACCAATGGCACCATAGCTATCTCTTCATCATCAGAGAACAGACCATGATTGAGAGAGGTAAATACGAAGAGTCCAGTGGAGTCTTGGTTACATCATCAGAAGTGTTGCTCGTAAGGTCAATGGGCGAGTGTTGGCATCCAGAGGAGCCATGCTGCCCATACCTTATTTTCCTACCAACACTAGTAATGGAGCACATTGCCGACTGCTTGCCTTTGTCATCTACCAGTTGAGCAGCAAAGTCCTGGAATTGCAACCTTCTATTGCATCTAGTGGGCACAAGCTTGGGCTTGTCAACCAAAGTACCTTCCTGAATAGCAGGACTGAGCTTTTGTGAGCTCAAACGAACAGACCTCCTTACTGACTTACTCATTTTCTCTTCTTAGACAAGCACTCAAACTTGATTAGACTCAACCCACAAAGTTCTCTAACTACTACAAGAATGACACTATTAGTAGTAAATTCCTCTTCTATTTATTGTGCGAGGTATTGGAAACCTTCATCAATGCTTAGTAAAAATACATGTGCAAACATGGCAATTTTGCGGCGTATGTACTGTCACCGTTTAACTAGAGCTACATGAGAATCCAAATATCACCCTTCATGATTGCCAACAACAACATCTTCACACAAATTGAGACCAGCGTGTCTACACAAGCAAGGAATAATTCATTAATGCTTCACCAACCTTCATCTTCCTCTTGCCAGCTAGCAAGGAACAGTAGAGATTTACATTAGCTTTTGATCTTCATTGTCGATTTAAAACCACGGGTTATGAGCTCAATAGTGGAGATTGGGACATACATCTACCTTTTGCTGACCTCGTGCCAAATAACAGGGTGACACCTTAGGTCTGCGAGTTGGCGGGGTACGATTGAGATCTTCTCCCATATCTTCGAATCTGGAAAACCTACAAATTGTACAGTTAGTATTTAATGAAAGGCTTTGGCTAAGTCGTCGGTGACATGACCACTGGAGTTAATGGCTTAGGCTTATGTCACTGAATTAAAATTAAAACCCAACTTTGATTTTAATGCTTTATTTCCTCCGCAGGGTTTTATTTCCTAAGTCTCAGTTAGACCCATTAAATTCTTATCCCAACCCTAACAAGAACAAATGATTAAGCTAAGGATTGTATTTGTTGTTATAACTTTAGTTCTAGATAATTCTTAATTACCAATTCTTATTTATGCATTTGTATATGAATCTAATTGAATGCCTTTCCATATCATTATGGAAAATTTTATTATTGCAACCCTAACTCTAACACTAATTAAACCTTGAACCTAACCTGATTGAACTCATATTATAACCCTAACTCTAACACTAATTGAACTGTAATCGTAACCCTAATTGTATCTAATTAATCAAAACCTAGAGAACTCTAATTGAACCCTAACCCTAAAATAGACAATAACCCTTACCTTAATTGAACCCTAACTGCAATCCTAGCCCTAATTTAAGACTAACCTTAACCGACCTTAATTAAACCCTTATTGAATTATAACCCTAATTGATCCCTAACCCAAATTGAATACTAATTGAACCTTAACCTAAGTGAATAGCAACCTTAATTAAACTCCAACCATAATCCTATTTGAATTTTGACCCTAATCATAACCATAATTCAACCCTAACCTTAATTGAACCCTAACCCTAAACATGAGTTCAATTAAGTTTAAGGTTCAAATAGGGTTAGACTTTAATTAAAATTAGGTATAGGATTCATTAGGATTAGGGTTGGGGTTGGGGGTAAAGATTAAGGTTCTATGATAGAGCTTGGGGTTAGTGTTAGGGTTCAATTGGGGCAAGGGTTAGTATTAGGGTTAGGGTTATGGTTCAATTAGGGTTTCATTAATGTTAGTTTTAGAATCATAGTTATGTTTAGGGTTGGATATAAAATTAGAGTTAGTTTTAGGGTTGGGGTTATGGTTAGACTTATAATTAATGTTAGTATTGGGATTAGATTCTATCACTTTAATAAAAATAATCTTCTATAAATTCATTCAATTTTTTTTTGAAATTATATAATTTAAAATATTTTCAAATTTACCTATGTTGATATATGAGAGATTTAGAAAATCTAAACTCTATACAATTTATAGTTAACTTGACTTTGTGTATAAAAAGGTTTAAGTTATGAATGTTATAATATAACAAGAGCTGCAGAGTAGCGAAGTTCCTACCAGAAAGTTTTAGAATAGTTTTGTTTGTATTTGTTGTGTATTGCAAAAGGCCTAGATCAAACATCAAAAATCTCAATTGAACCCATATGCTCATTTTTTTGATTGTAGAGTAGTGGACAAATTCATTGCAATATTCATTAGACCAAGACCACAAGGTAGAGGATTAATTGATGAAGTTATTCTTGAATCCTCTTCATAGGAAACATGACCAACTAATTGGTATTCTCTTTTAGCACTAGGATCATACAAAAGTAGAAGCAATAGTTTTAATTTGCTATATATATTTTTTTTTATTCAAGGGGTAAACGCTTTTGACCGGAGCTATGAACTAGATACAACCATTCAACGATACCACCTGAACGGGGTTTGAACCTTTGTGGAAAGAACAACAATGCCACCTATAAACCAACACACCATGCCAATACCAGCTTAATTTTCTATATATTAACCATCTTTTACTTACAATTTTTTTTTGAAAAAGGCAGTTAGAAGGTGTCATACCTCTACTGCATTTAAGCCAAGATCAATTAGTATTGCACCAGGTTTCAACCAATCACCATGAACCAAATTTGGCTTGCCTACTATCTAGAATCACAACTACGTACTACAGACTCATCACTATGTGAACTGATGTTTATCTAGGGTATTAATTGTTTAAATTAGACATTGATGTGTATACCCTTAGCTTCCAAATCTTCTTGTCTCATTTAATTTTTTGTCGACATCACTATCTCTAGATAAGTCAACCAAATTCTAAGGTCATCTCTAGATGGGCATGCTCTCTGCCAAATATGATGAACTAGGGCATGAATGAACTAAATGTGTTACATATCCATCAACATTAAATTATTTGGATGATCAAAAAAACTTCAATAAATTGTAGACATAAAGAGAAATATTAAATAAAAACTAAATGAGATACACTCTTGACAATCTTTGTTTGGGATTTTCACTGCTATTTGGTTCTATGTAATATTATTTTCAAAATTAGAAGTTTTTATTATTATGATCAATTAGAATAGACTCTACAAGAAATGCATAAATATATTGTCTTGTGTAAGAAGCCCACGAATAGAAATAATAATTTGTTGATAAATCACAAGAGATAAGTCTTTGCAGTCAAACACAAATCTCTAGATTTTTCACACTGATCCAATAATTATCGCCAATGAATCAGAACAGTAGTATCAATCTTAGTTCAATGATATATGTCAATGTCAGATTCATAATTAACAATAAATTTTAGATACTCCACACTAGACACTAAAACAAATTGAAAAGTTGTCTTTATTTGCATCTCCTCTAGAAACTCATCTATCTTGTAAGTCAGGTAACATCTGCAAACACTATGTACTGGCTTGTGCTGCTAGAATTGGAAGTCATGTAAATTTTTGTAACATACTGGCTAGTATAAGTTCTACACTAAGGGCCTCTACCATTTTGATGGAAAAAAAACATGATAATGGGTCTCTTTAACTTAATCCCCTAATTTATGAAGAAGACCCTATGGGGGATGATTAATTGAATTGAAAAATAAGACAATTCATTATGCAATTAGTACTCCCTTGGTTGAAGTTGACAAGAGGTATATGCAGTATAGAAGTTGCCAATTCAACTTATTAAAGGCTTTGGACATATCCAATTTGATAATCATTCCAGAATAACAGTAAAATTTTGAGAGATTGAATGGTTCTCCTAGTGTAGGTGGATTTGCAAGGTGTACTTTACTTTGAAGCATTCTCATGAGGTCAAACACAATGATAATAAATATGAACAATATCTAAGGTATATAGAAATAAATGTCTTGTGGGCTTCAACAAGGGGTCTTTTAAACCAAATTGGCATCTAGCATGGTCATGACTTAAAAATTAACCAATATTATTATACCCTTATTGTACCCTACCCTTTATTAAACCCTAATTTAAGCCTAACTCTACCACTTACCATAGCTCTGAACCTTAGCTTCAAGTTTTATTCTAGATTAATAATTTTAATCCTAACTTAACATTAACCTAACCCTATTTAAACAATAATCATAACCCTAATTAAATCCTAATTGAACCCTACTTGAACCTTAATCTAAATGAACCCTAACCTTAACCCTAATTGAACCATAAACCTAACTCTAATTAAACCTTAATTGTAAACTAAACTAAAATAAGCTTAATTGAACCCTAACTGTAACTTGAACTTGATTCTAATCATAACACTAATTGAATGCCAACCCTAACCCTAATTGAACTTGAACCCTAACTCTAATTGAACCTTGTTGTTGGGGTTAAATTAGGGTTCAATTAGCATTCTAGTTAAACCCCAATTGTAAGATTAACCAAAATAAGACTAAATAAACCCTAACTATAACTTGAACTTGACCCTAATCATAACACTAATTAAATTCTATCCCTAACCAGGTAATTGAACCCTAATTCCAACCATAAACCTACTTGTTAAACCCTAACCCTAACTCTTATTGAACCTTATTTTTAGGGTTCAATTAGGGTTTAATTAGCATTCTAGGATGGAGATTAAGGTTAGGTTAGGGTTAGAGTTCTGAATATCTTAATATTAGCTTATAGATTTGACCCTAACTATAATCATAATTGAATCCTAACCCTAACCCTAATTAAACTCTAATTCTAACCCTAACACTAACCATTATTAAATCCTCACTCTAACCCTAACCGTAATTAAATCCTATTGTTAGGGTTGAATTAGGGTTAGGTTTAGGGTTCAATTAGAGTTCTAGTATAAATCTTGGGGCTAAGGTTATTTATTTCTTGATATTAGTTTATAAATTATATTAATTATTCAATATAAACAAATTAAATAAAACTACATCCTATCTAATGTATACATTTGTAAAGGTTTGATTTGGTGTATGCGGGGATTATTTGCAATGCATTGGTATACTGGTTGATCATTCTACTATATTTAATATAATTAAATAAAACTAAATATTATTTTCAAAATAATTCACCAATAAATAATTATAATTTGAGAATAAATTAAGAAATGAAAAAATATATAAAATAACCTTTTTATTTCTTTGCATCCAAATGATTTCATTTTGTAAAATCATATTAAATTCCAACTTCAAAAAATCATAAAATATTTTACATGCTTATTTTTATATTTTTGAGTTGAATTGTGTTGTTCTTTAAATTTGAATAACCAATCATAAAGCAAATAAATAATCAAATGAACACAATATTTAAAAACTTAAATTTCATTTTAAAATTAAACTAAATTCTATTTTCTAAAATTCATAGAATATTTATTACTTAATTATTAAATTCATAATTAATTAAATTATAATGATTATGTGATATAAATGAATTAAATATTAAATAGAAGTACATGATCCTTTTAAAATAATTCAACAATCAAAGACTAAAATTTAAATTTAAAAGTATTCTTTATATTGTATTTTTTTCATTTGTACATACAAAATATAAAATACTTGAAGTTGATAAGTTTTAAATTTATTAATTATGATGATATCCAAAAACTAACAAGAGCTGTAGAGCAGCGAAGTTCCTACCAAATTGTGCAAGAATAGTCATGTTTTTATTTGTTGTGTCTACTATGTTTTAGCAAAAATGTTGATATTATAACAACTTAATAATAATCTTGAAATTTTTCAAATGGTGACATGTAATACCGTAAACAATATCCAAAAATAAGACAAGTTGTTACAAATAAGAAACATGTATTGTCCTTTCAAAATTAACAATCTATGTATTCAGATCAAATACAATGAACAACCCGCATTGCTTATTAAAAGTGAAATTATAAAACAAACTATAGATTTATTTTATTTTTCTTCTATAAATATAATTTTTTTATTTGTCGTCCGCCTAGTAATGCCTACATCTCCTTTTAATGAATGTTTTATTTTGCAAGGGTTGATTTAGTGTTGTCGTTGATCTATTTCCTGCAGATATCAATCTGCGTTCGCCATCCTCGCGGATCTGAATTCATGATCACGAAATCACCGTGGCTTTAATGCGGTCCATTCCGGAGCCTCAAGGGTTGATTTAGTGCTTTCATTGATCTATTTCCCATGTGATATCAACAAGGTTCGCCATCCCGCGGATCGGAATTCAAGGATCGCTAAATCACCGTGGGTTTAATGGTCCTATCCGGGATTAAATTTGAGCCACGACCAACTACCATTTGATCTAAGCCATTCCCCGCCATCCCGCGATGGTGTTTGGGTTGATTGTGAAATCATGGGCAGGCGCCACGTGTCTCATCCGATGAAGCCTAAAGAGTAAAGGAAACACTAGCCGGCTTTAAATGTATTAAGGGGCGGATTACTAAAGTGTTCTCGAGACGCACATGTTCTAAATCCATGAATATGTTATAATCTCGCTGGAAAAGCTACTCGAAGGTTAACGACATGGTTGGTGACTGTGTTAAAGGAACGAGATCAATCTACCGCTATCCCTACGATCGCTGATTGCTGTGGATCACGGTATATCACATGAAAGTGCCACGCGGCTCCCTTCATAAAGGATGAAATCTACGGGACCATTGATGAGCTGTCTCTTCAAGATTGATTAATGTCCACCATCCCGCCATTAGAATTTTGGGATCGCGGATGTTATGTGCCTGCCACGGTCTCATCCAATGAAGCCTAAGGAGGAAGAAAGCTGCTTACCGTTTTAAATGTAGATATAGTGACAATGAATGCAATTTGTAAGATGTAATGCTTTTATTTCACGCGTGATGCTGGTGATTTAAGGAAAAGCCGCCGGTCAGCTAAAGGAAAGGGATCTGCGGACCATTTTTGATGGAGCAGGCTTTATGGTAAAAAGATCGACGGTGCCCACCATCCCGCGATGATAAATCAAAGGATTGTGATATCGCGGGCAACCGCTACATGGCATTCCTTCGCGGCATATGACATAGTGGGCCCCTTTATTGCTATGTTGGTGATTATGTCAGCCTGTTTTGAAGATGGTTGTCGATGATTTGATCAACCTGAAGGATCAACGGCTCAAATTTAAATATGTATAAAATTATGGTTGGAGTCATTCATGCAGCCCGCGAGTGAGCTTTAATGGTGGATGAGACATCCACTGGCAGAATTTGATCAACATAAAATCAATTTACTCATCTCATTTGTATCACAAAGCATCCAAGTATTTCGTGAAAACAGTTTCAGAGCCAAAGGTGAAATTGCAAGCAGCTACTGCCAGAAATTGAAGTTTGTGCGAAAAAATCCGTGAGTTAATTTTCTTTATTTCCCTGTCATTCTGCACCTAAATTTGGGAATGGGGGGGTCTGCTATGTTTGTCACTGAGTTCATTAAAATATTTTGTTAGGGCTATTGTTTAATCATAAATTGTGAGGAATTGCGGTATTTTTACTCTGTAATTTCCTATCTCTGCTTAGTCATAGCCACTTCAAGTGTAACATTGTAGTGAGGCCCTAGTTTGTGTAAAATGGTGCCAACCAAGCAGCACTCTGGCCACATTGAGTAGTTGAAAAGAAACTTGTACGATGATTTCCTAAATCGATTTCCATTATCAACAAATGAGAGAAGGAAAGGTTTGGTGTTGGTGCAAGGGAAAATCTTAGGGGAGGGGTTGGTTTGTTATAATTCCAACATTGTTGATGCTAGGGTTCCACTCACAGGCTTAGAAATGTTCAGATTATGGTATGGACAGAGGAATTTGCCTCATCCTTTTTCAAATAGATGGAGGTACGACATGGGAAAGCTGGTTGTTCCAAATGTGTTCCCCGATGTGGACTTACTTAGAGTAGTGGCCATAAGATATGACCCTATCACATGGGTAATCAGAGATAATGATGGAGGGGTTCTATTGGAAATTAACAGAGATGTTATCCAACAGACTTTTGATTTGAGTGAGCCAAGTGATGACTTGGTTCTTATTAATCTTGAAGAAATGAAGGAGGAGTATACAAAATTGAAATCTCTTTTTAGGGTTAAGCTACTTCCACCTCATCTAGTTAAGGCAAGGGGTTCACAATTTCACATCAGCCCTAGTGACCAGGAACCCTTCAGATTGAATTGTTTTGGAAAGCCTTTCCTGGCTACTTTCTATTCACTATGTCAGATTTTGGGTTTCAGCCCTGGTGCAGTAATGTCGATTGCATACATGTTCATAAGGGTGCAAATACAACACCCTAACTTCTATGTAACATATGACTTTGCTTCTTTTTTGGTGGAGAGGATAGATGAAGGACTGTTGAAGCTGCAGAATGGTGATACTGGTACTCAATTCTTTTGGTATTCCATGTTGATGCATATGTTCTTGTTTAGGAATGTTGATTTCTTTGCCGAGAATATGAACTTAAGACAATCAGTTAATGGAGAAAGATTGCTAGTACAGATATGGGCTACAAATTTTTCCTGTAATAAGGAAAGCACCGTGCTTGAGTAAATGATACCGTTTCGCCGTAAGATTGAGGGCTAGATTGATGGTAAATGTACCTAGGATCCTTGAGGAAGTGCATGATTTCCTTAGGCCGAAGGATAGGAAACCAAAATTGAGGGTTTTACATAACTGGGGTGACATTATCCCATATCCAACAAGATCGCCCCGAAAATATATGGATTTCAAGGAAACTCTACACGCATATACCAAGACTAGGGGTTTGTAGAAGTTATGTGGCAGATGGGGTGTATTCATGAAGATAACCTAACTGGAAAGGGGAAGGGAATATTATTCCCTGATTATACAGTAGTGTCTGACTTTACATTTTCAAAGGGAGGATGGACACATTTTCACAAATTCTTTGTTGATTACCATTTGAGATTTGGTCCAAGGCGACAACATGATCTTGAAGGTTTCTTTGCTCTTTTCAGACAAAGAATAAAAGGTGGAAAATTGGCACATGAGTTCAATTTCCCTGAGGACCTGATTAGGAATGAATTTGATTTAAATAGATAGGAATTGAACAAGAAAAAGTGGATAGCTTTTAGTAAGCTACTGGATATTGTGCATGAAATGGATCCAACGTATGATCCATTGATGGAATTCACTCCATACCACAAGAGAATTGATTTTTTAATGAATAATTTCAAGGAGATAATGGACACCTTGAGAACCAAAAAGATAAATTTAAGGCTAAGTCTGGATATGCAAGGACAAAATGATATGTCAATTGAAACAAAGCCAATATGTCAGCCTACAGAAAGGCGGCCCATCTATAGGAGGAAAAGGGATACTGGCAGTGATGAGGAAGTAGACAGAAAAGGGAAGAAAATAATGAAGGTGCCTTCATGACTAGACCCAAAATTCAAAGTACCTGGGGCTATCAAAATCATTGAATTAAAATCTTCACCAAAGCGTAGTCCCCCATCACCACCACCTGAGCCAAGCCCTAAGAGGAAAAGAACTAATCACCTACCCGATGATCTCATAGATGAAATTATTGTTACTAATCAAGACATGTAGGTTGGTATGTCGTCCCCTCCTAGGTCAGCTGAATTGGTTCTATCCGATTTGGATATGAAGGGTAAGAGTGTGCAGGATGCAAGAATGGAGGCTTGCAAGGAGTTCTTAGATGACAAATGCATTTGCTTAAAGACTACCGTGTATTCTTGCAATTGGCATGGAAGGATGAAATTTGAGAGATATCAAAGAATAAATGCAAGGAGAGAGAGATAACTAAGGCACGGCCGAAGTCGGTCAGGAGAATGATGAAGAAGTGAAAGTTGAACTAATGGAAGAGTTCAAAAACATCACTCCTGAAGAAGAAGACAACTGAAGTGAATCAAAATTTGAGGTGACAAGCACTTTTTACAGATAGGACATTCACGGCGAGATCACGATGGCTGAGTGCCATTATAAAGTCCAAGAATCCTTTTCAAGATTCTGAAGAAGTTAAGGAAACATTACAAAACTCTGCCTTCAGTGAAGAATATGAGACCTTGGCTATTTGGGCATTGGCTCCACAAGGAAGAAAGCCAAACATTGCTGATAATCAAATTTGAAAGGAGGATTAATAATAAAGAGGGCTTCAAAGACTACAACAATCAAAGCCACTAGTTTAACTATAAATGTGGCCAAGTTGGCCCAAAAGATTGTTGAAAGGGAGGACGCTAAAAGAAAGAGCCTAATGGAGAAGTATAACATTTTAATTGAAGAATATAGTAAAATGTAACAGAGGAATGTTGAGCTGCAAACTAAAGTAGAAAGGTTCAAGTATAGACATACTGGGGAAACATCCAATGCTCCAGGAACCAGCACATCACCTCCCAAAGTAGGGTCAATTCCTCCTACTTCTCCAAATGTTTCTACACTAGGGTCTCCCATTCAAAATCCCGCTCTTACCCCTCCTCTAGAACAAGTTGGAGTAAGACAAGCGAGGAGTGCTCTGTTGATCCAACAAAGAGGTAGCTCATGCAGGAAATTGATCAATTACAAACATCACTAAGGGTAATAGAGGAGGGTTTTCTTTCAAAAGAAAAATAAATTGTTACTCTTGTTTTGGAGCATTTAAATGAAAAGGTGTATAATAAACTGCCCTCTATACATTCTTTGTATTCTTTGCTATCTGAAGCAAAAAATAATATTGATAGGGATCAGGGGATAGTGATTCCAATAATTCAAAATTGGATCCCTAGGGAAAATAATCTAGATGTTATGACTAAAGCCTCAAGGTTTGATGCAAATAACAGGCCCCAATCATTGAAGCCTACTTATATATTGGTTAAATCATTGCAAAGTTTTTAGACCTTACGGATGATCTAAGTAGGAAGATTAGGGAGTTAGTAAGAACTTCAATGATTGGGGTAACTACTGTATTACCCTAATATAGCTGGTATTATAGAACCTCCAACAATGGCGGGGATCAATCAAACAAAGTCATCAATAATCAAATTAAAATAATTTGTATTGGCTTGCTAATGATTTGTTGGTAAATTATGGATAAGATTAGTAGTGCTTGGCTCATTTTTGGAATCTTTTGAAAGAGATGCTAATCAGGTAGCGGTAAAGTATTTACCTTATAGTACAAAGGTAAAAGAGGTGATTGATTTTGACTGGCCAACTGACGAAGAATACCAGAGGTGGGTGGCTAAGTATTTGAATGATGATGAGTAAAAAGAGTGGGATACTAACAGGTGGCAAATTAGATGTTGTGGTTACAACGTTTCTAGTTTTGTATGGATGGCTTTCTTGGCGTGGGTTTCGTGGTTTTATTGTGCATCAACCCAGCCCTCGCCGATGATGAGCGAGAATATGCTCCGAAATTATTGATGATGTTGTAGCGATTTTTTGAACAAGAATATTTTTCAAAGGTGGTAGGCTGTTGTAACAAATTTTGGAATATCACGAGGGTGCTCCAATTGACTAGTGACGGTGTACTTCACGGCGGTGCTATTTTGCTCCTTCATTTTATAAGAAGGATTTCAAGGCCGGAAATGCGAGAGTTAGCAAGTTAGATAACTTTTGTAGAGTCTAGGTGAAGTTGCAGAGTGAATTGTAAAGTCTGATGGTTTTAGAGAAATGCAATTTAGGTTTTGAGTCATTATATAACAGGTTTTGAGTTCATAGAGATTTAATGTTGTATAACAGTACTAGCATTTGAGTTGAAATGAAAAGTTGAGCTCATGTCTCTCCATTGTACATGTATATCTGAACTTTGAATATTAAAATAACTAAAGGATTTGTTTTATCCATCTCAGCATTTTGTGGTGTGTATGATTCTATTTTGGCTTTAATTCAAAAGAATTAATCAAAATGCTTGAATGGGATTATAGGCAGATATGTGTTGTATAAGAATTTGATAAGTAGTCCTGGGTTAGAATGCACACTGATGAAATTGTAATGCAATATTATCAGGGATCTTATATGTGATGTATTAAATCTGTTATAAACCTCTAGATGCTTATGAATTTGACTCTTGCAATGGATATATGGCACTGATCTAAGTTGTAATTATTCGTGTAGTTTAGTATTTGTTTGTCTTTTCCTAGAGCTTGCTACAAATTGCAAATCATTGACTATCTTATACAATGGATTGTGTTTAGTTATCTGCCCTGAGATAGTTGATATTGTCTAAACAACAGCCAATTCTAGTTGATATTATCTTATCGTGTTGAGCTATTAAGTGAGATCATTTGCTATTGTTAATGTTGTTTATAATAATGGTGCAGAGGTTGTAAACACATTAAGGGATCACCCTCCCGGGTCTTGCAGAGCCTGAAGTGTACGAGGCTTTTAAAGTCCTTGTTAGTTGGTCCAGGTCCTTCGAGCTGCCTTCGATTGGAATTGGAAATTCCATAGGTATATTAGAAGAAAAACCTGGTTACATTGTAAAAAGAACCAACATACACGTCAACCACTGAACAACCACCTCTACAACTAATTTTTAATCTTTTATGATCACATGAAACATAAAACACACTAATTTCAAGGTTGTTAACATCACTATTGAAATGTTTTAATTTTTTGACCTTTCAAACATTAAAAAGTACATCATTAAATTAATCATGTAATGGCATAAAAATTAAAAACATCATGAATTAATTATGTAACCACATAAGTCAAATATAATTCTATCAAGAAATTAATATCAAATAGATAATATAATGAAGTAACTTATACATTTCAATGTCATTGATCTTCTTCTTCATCCAACTCTTTCTCTGTATCATCCAATCCAGATTCGACATTGTAAGGATTGGTCATATCATCATCATTGTCATCGATATCAGTTTCAATAATGTCATCATCCACACAGATGTCATCTTCATGAACTGTAATGCCCCGTCTAAAAACCTAAGAATGTTGCAAATGTGTTATAAAGGTGTAATAAATTTTTTTTAAAAAGTTTAATTATAAGTTAATTAATTGCATACATTCTTAGGTTAAGCGACGTTACACTACTTTGAGTTTTCCATAAGTGACAAAAGTATTTCGCATTGCACATTTAATTAATAACATAAAGATAAACATTGCATAATAATAAATTTCCATTCATGATAACATAATAAAGTACAAACATGTTTTTCCATACATTGCATTGATATGATATTACAATACTCATCCATCTTGATGAGGTAGTTCAAATAATAGTTACATTTTACAAATGATCACCTCACATCATTGAGGGATGTTTCAAATACAAGATTTACATTTACAAATTACAATTACAATGAGGAAGTATACAAGAGATCCAAGTGTGAGCTCTCAGTCCATGAAGCTCTCGATGCCAAGATCAAACTGGGGACCCAACAGAGTAAGGTGCACGTTCCACCCAACCATGTGGTACCCATAGGTCCACCCCCCGTGCTAGGAGATAGTAATAAGGTTACCTAGACCTAATCTACTAACCCTGGACACTAGTACAAACAAACTAATGGTTACATTGCTTCCAGATTTTTGACAATTGAATTTACTACAATTACAAGGTTGACTGTTATTCTAGGTGGAGTGTCATCACAACGATGCAAAGGTTACCCTGGTGTTTCTTCCTAGGTTCCAGCCCCCAATCCTTGGGTTACCCTGGTAACCTTTTACGAAACCCAGCCCCTGTTGCATACTGTTGCGGAATCGAATGCCTCTTGAAGAAACAAGACATCGATTTTGCCATTCCAGGCCTTCTCATCTTATACTCATGACTGAAGAAGCTCAAGAGTCATAAGAGAGGCATGTACATCTTGTTAAGTTTTTTTAACCTAACTACTGTGTCCTTTAGTTTTCACTGACTTACAAACTATTTGTAAGTTACCTTGACACCACTTCGTGTGTCGGCCCTTACAAATAGCCACTCCCCTAACATAACAAGGATTTTTATGTTCTCTATCTAAGGTTTACAAAGTGTACATATATCCAAAATCAAAATAAAAGACCAATCACGTTAAAACGGACAATATTCAATGTTCATAACACAATTGTCAATCCACCATATAAATCCATGTACACAACCTTAGTTTACACAAAGACTCAACTTAACATTCCCAATTCCCACTTTTACAGTTGGTCTGGAAGACTTGAACTCCAACTTTTGTGTTTGTACTTATCAACACTCTTTTGGAGGTTCTCCCTAACTTGCTGATGTATATCTTTCATGTACACTACAAACTCTTCCCCTTCAACACTCCTCTCCATACCACTCAAATCTCTGAAATCAAACACTCCCCTAGATTGCAATCCATATGCAATCTCAAATGAAATTTTTGCAACACTTCTATTCATAGTCATTATATAAAAAATCGGCTTGGGGTAGGATCAAATCCCATTGGGGAATGTTCTTTTTTCAAGCATCTGAGTAGATTCCCAAGGCTTCTATTGACAATTTCAGTCTTCCCATCTGTTTGGGGATGATAAGAAAAGCTAAAGGTCAAGTTTGTTCACAACGCCTTCCAAAGGGTTCTCCAAAAGTGACCAAAAAACTTACTGCCCCTATTAGAAATAATTTTTAATGGCAATCCATAAATCTTGATCACCTCTTTGAAAAACAGAAATAATTTTATTATTAATCATAAAATATTTTTGGTTAATTTGTGTCTTTTCAAATTTTCTTATCTCTATCTTTTATGTGATCAGTTTCTTTCCTTCTAGAAATCTTAGAAATTAATGACATAAAAAAGTAGGTATCAAAGTTAAAGCATTGGGAAAAACTCAAGAGATAAGACAAGAAGAAAGAAGTCAAAAAGACTACAATGTCAATCAATTTTTACAAAAAGACACCGAAAATATTTCTTATATATTTCTTCACTCAATCCAAAAAGACTACGATGTCAATCAATTTTTATTACACAAAGACACGGAAAATACTTCTTATTTATTTCTTGTTTTGTCACATTTTTTGGCTTTTTTTTTATTTTTCAAAATTATTGTCTTGTGTTTCCAACCATGTGCAACCTTCTTCTCCTCCGCCCCCTGCCCCACTCTTTCTTTAGCTTGTCTTGCTTTACACTTACCATTTTTTCTCTTCTAGTTCTTTATTACCCTAATGATGGATCAAGGATAAATCCATAAAATTGAGTTCTTTCTTCTAACCTTAAAGTATAGGGTGCCCTTACGTTCTCTTTTCCGTTGACCAGCTCATGCTTCAATACTCCTTTAAGCACTTTGAGATATGGAATGATTCTGTCTCGAATGTCCTGAGCATTATCCCATGCTTCCGCCAATGTTGCAATCCTCGAGAGCAAGGAAGAAGTTTGTCCATACGCCACTGCCAGCCTTTCTGCAAATATGGCCACCTCTTGCTTGTTGGCACTTAGCCATTCTTTAGTATCCTTGGCTATATTATTTTCCTCTTCGAAAATCTCCTGAGAAGTATTCATTAGTGGAGGAGCTACTGAGGCGGTCTGAGGCGGTAGGATATATATTCCCTAATGGTGTTGTACAACTCATTACTATTGACCTAGTCAGATTTAAGTTGTTTGTCAATGGTCATCACCTTAGATTGCATCACAAGCCAACTTCCAACAAGGAGTTCCTATAGCAATTCACTTAGCATGCAACATCTGAGCTTCCTGTAGCTGAAGGAAGTGGACCTAGTGTCCCTCCTTCTGACTAGGTCAATAGTAAACGAGGGGCCACTTCCACTTCATTTACACACATAACCTTTTGAGATTCTGTGATTTTGAGCTCTAACCCCTGTTAGAGATGGAGCAATGACCACTTCCACAACACATCTCAGAGCAAGTACGATTGTACCAGAGGTTGATTCGCATAGGCGCACCAATGTTTTACTACAATTCCCAATTTTCCCAAAAGAAACGCGTACACAACAAGTCAAGAAAAGTAAACTATCTATTTTTTGGATACACTAAATCCATATGCAATCATCTTGAACACAATATGTTTATAAATTATCTTAATAATAAAAAATATATATATATTTTAACATTAATATAAACATCTGTTTCATTTAATCTACATTTCTTATTCACTTGAATTCATATAAGAACATTTTCCATATTTTCACAATTTAAACTTTTCTAATATCTATTAACAACAAATTTTATATACATGTGTTTACAAATAAATATCAATATTAAAATATTAAATTTAATCCTACATACTGATACATATATATATATATATACATATATATATAATATAAATATTATATATTAAAAAGTCAATAAGTTAAAATCGAAATATAACCAAAACTCCATAAAAACAGTTGTAAAAACCTTCAACAAAATTTCCGAACGAATTCGCGGACGATTTAATCGCCGCTCATCCGCGGCTATCTGTGGGTTGGAGTGGCCCTTCACAGGGCTGTGCCCAGCAGCCGCAATGGCTGCTGTGCGCAGCTGTGGAGGCCACGCCTCCTCCGTAAATAAATGGGGAGGGTTTCAGCCCTCCCCACAAACCTGTTTTTTTTTTTTTAAATAAAAATTTATATATATAAAAAAAAAAAAATCTATGATTTCGCCTGAACGGCGTAAGACAAAAATTTCGTGATGATAATGATTTTAAAAAAATTAAACACTATAAAAAGAAAAAATTCAACTTCATATTTCCGATTCCGTACGGCGATTTTTTTTAAATAAATTTTCATATAATTTCTCAATAATATATTTATATCTATCTATAAATGAAATACCAAAAGAACTTTCAAAATTCAGAGATTGATTAAATTTTCTACATAAATATGAGAAAAACATTATTGTACAGAATTAAAAATCAATTTTCCCCAATTTCTTTTTTTTTTTAAATTATCACAGGGGTTTTCAAAACAAATCTTGTTCTGTATTCCTACTTTTGCTATCCAAGTTCTTGAATTTTCTTGCAAACAAACAACAGAAAATTCCTTTCTATATCAGAACTAAATTTCTTCACAGTTTGATTAAAACTTTACCAAATTTTTCAAAATATACACAGGAATTACAAAGCCTATCATTTCTCTATCTTTTAAGGAAAGAACTTTCATAGCAAGAAAAATACCTGTACTAAATTAACTGCCTGTAGGAAGATTTCTTTTGCCTGTAGCGTACGAAACCCAAAATCTTCCTCCAAGAAATTCTTCAATCCAAGGAAGCTTAACCAACCACCAAGAAGATCTTCCACAAAGAATCACAACTCCAATAACAGAGAGATAACAACTTCTAAGAAAATTTGTAATTTGCACAGTAAGGGAATTTTTGCCAATATTCAAAAAATTTCCCCGTGAGGAAATTGAATAGCCTCTGTAATTCCTGAGATCCAAAATACCCTCTCTGTAACAAATTTTCAACAACCCCAATGCAATTATTGCACTGGCACACATGTCGAGAAGTGGTTATGAAAATATCCTCTCCACTTCTCGGCAATCTTGCCAATTCAATTTGCATGCAATTTCAATTTTATTTAATTTAAATTTTGAAAATCAATTTTCCATTCACATGCATTTTATTTTATTTATTTTAATTTTCTAATTTTCCATAATTTAATTAATTTTCAAATGCAATATAAATTTCACACTTAATAATTTAATATAATTTATTTATTTATTTAATTAAAATAGTTTAATCTTTTTAAGATCAACTTTTTAACCAAATAAGCTAATTAATGAATTAAATTATTAAGCAAGTAATTTCTACTACATTTAAACATTAATTAAATATTAATAATTTAAAACACAATATTCCAACATTAAAAATTAACCAAACTTACCTTTTCAAAACCATTTAACCAACAGAAAATACAATACAACCTATGACTCAAAATTGAAAACAAACAAAGTACTATGACCAGGATTAAAGACTAGGCTAGGGTAAACCAGACTACTATCTCCCGATCAACAATTCCATTGAGTCTTGACACGCTCAGACCTGAATACACAGGTGGAGTCAGTGTCATGTACCTACAAATCTTGCAACCAAGCAAATAACGTGCATACATATACATATATAAAGCATTAAACAGACACACCGTGCAGAGAAAATCATAGATATCACAGGGCACTCGCAAGCGAGAGATGCGATTATGTTCTCCACACCAATACACTTCACAGCAAAACTAATGAAATAAATGTTGTTAGTCCATCATAAACATATACATATCAATAACAACTGAAAATAAACATGTACACTATATCCAATCATAACTGAAATCAATAATCATCAAACAAAGTATCATCATGTCACAGAATAATCCACTATCGCTCAAAACCAGCGATCACAATATCCAACAAAACATCATAAGTCTAACAGTATGAAAGCATAGCAACATAAAGCATAAGCATAAATGAAGGGGTACTACATCCTCCCCCCTAGGAGGCTTGCTCCTGAAAGCCTGCGAACAGATAGGGATAAAGTTCCTTCATGCGTGTCGCATCCTCCCAGGTAGCCGAAGCTTCATAACTAGGATCCCATTGGACCCTCACCTGATCAACGTCTCGACCCCTAAGACCGAGCATCCGGTGCTGAAGAATGGCCACGGGCTCCAAAGCCAGCTGTCTGTCCTCTACCTGTAATGCATTCCAATCAAGTACATGAGATATGTCGAGATGATATGGTCTAAGTACTGATACATGAAAAACATCATGAATACGAGACAAACTAGGTGGTAAGGTGAGTCGATATGCCACGAAACCAATTCTCTCTAAGATCTCGAATGGTCCTACGAAATGAGGCGCAAGCTTAGAGCCTTTTCCATAACGGATTGGACTCTTTCGCGGTCGCACTCGAAGAAACACTCTATCACCAACAGCGAACTGTTGATTGATCCTATGCGCATCGGCATACTTCTTTTGCCTATCCTGAGCTGCTATTAAATACTCTCTAATATGCTCAACCTGTTGCTCCATATCTCAAAGCATCTCAGGTCCAAGTAATACTCTATCCTCTAGTCGATCCCAACTCAGTGGAGTTCGACAAGGACGACCGTATAATGCCTGAAATGGTGGAATACCTATGGAACTCTGATATCCGTTGTTGTAAGCAAATTCTACTAAGTACAAGTAATCCTCCCAACGTGATTGTTGGTCCATTACGTACATCCTAAGCATATCCTCTAATATTTGATTAACTCTTTCAGTTTGACCATCGGTTTGAGGATGATATGCTGAACTAAAGTTCAACTGTGTACCTAATGCATGTTGTAACGAAGTCCATAAAGCTGAAGTAAATACAGGATCTCTATCTGATATAATCCTATGAGGAATCCCATGTAATCTAACGATGTCCTCCATAAAAATCCTAGCTATAGATGAAGCATTGTAAGATGAACGTACAAGTGAGAAATGAGCTACCTTAGTCAATCGGTCAACAGTTACCGTAATGGCATTATGTCGACGTGATGACATAGGTAACCCAACAATAAAATCAATGGATATAATATCCCACTTCCATTCAGGAATGAGATGTGGCTACAATAATCCAGCAGGATGATGATGCTCAGCTTTAACTCACTGGCATTCAAGACATCTCGATACGTAGTCAGCAATATCATGTTTCATACCAGGCCAGAAATACAATTGCCGAAGATCAGCATGCATTTTCTTGACACCTGGATGAGCTGAATACGGAGCTCTATGAGCTTCAGTCATGATTAATGTACAAAGACTCTCTACATGTGGTACATAAATACATCCTAAATGCCATAATATACCATCTGATTCTAGGACATAACTTTCAAATCGACCTTCTAAAGGTCTACCAGATTCAATTTCCGACTTTACTTCCTGATATAATCTATTAGTAGGAAGTGCAGCTACTATTTGACCTCTCAAATCAACTTCAAGAGTAGTAGTAGAGATCTCATGTCGACGTCGACTAAGGGTTTCAGCCACTACGTTCTCTTTGCCTTGAACATATTTTACTTCAAAATCGTATTCACACAAGAACTCCATCCACCGTCTTTGCCTTGCATTTAAGTTAGGTTGCGTAAAGATATATTGCAAACTACGGTGATCAGTATGAAGTTCAAAGCAATGACCTAATAAGAAATGCCTCCAATGAACTAAAGCATGCACAACTGCAGCTAATTCAAGGTCATGAGTAGGATAGTTTAATTCGTGGTCCTTGAGATTGCGAGACTCATAAGCAACCACACGCCCATCTTGCATCAAAACTGCTCCCAAACCCTCTAAGGATGCATCCGCACATACTACAAAATCCTTAGTAGGATCAGGAACAATGAGTATAGGCGCTTTAGTTAACTTTTCTTTAAGAGTCTAAAAAGCCAACTGATACTGTTCTGTCCAAACAAACTTCTTCCCTTTCCTTTGAAGAGAAGTAATGGGATGACCTATTCTAGAAAATCCCTCTACAAACCTCCTATAATAGCCAGCTAGACCCATAAAACTACGAACTTCACCTACATTAGTAGGTGCGGGCCAATCCATAATAGCTTGGATCTTTGAAGGATCCACAACAATACCTTTTCCAAATATCACATGTCCAAGGTATTTTATTTCAGGTTGAAAGAAGTCGCACTTCTTCAGGTTTGCATACAATCGATTTTCCCTTAAACATTGCAATACATGTCTCAAGTGTTCTTCATGTTCCTTCATGTTCCTCGAATAGACTAAAATGTCATCAAGAAATACCAGGAAAAAACGATCAAGGTATGTACGAAATACACCATTCATTAAACTCATGAATACTGAAGGTGCGTTCGTTAACCCGAAAGGTACTACTATGAATTCGTAGTGCCCATAACGAGTTCGAAAAGTAGTTTTATGGATGTCTGCTTCAGCTATACGTAATTGATGATACCTAGACTTTAAATCAATTTTAGAGAACACATTAGCTCCCTTAATTTGATCAAAAAGATCATCGATTCTAGGCAAAGGATATCGATTCTTAATCGTAACCTTGTTCAATTGACGATAGTCAATGCACAGCCTAAGAGATTTGTCCTTCTTCTTTACGAAAATGACAGGTGCTCCCCAAGGGGAAACACTTGGACGAATAAAACCCTTTTCTAAAAGTTCTTCTAACTGAATACGAAGTTCCTCTAACTCTTGAGTCGTCATTCTATAAGGAGCTCTAGATATAGGCTCAGCTCCAGGAACTAGGTCAACTCTAAAGTCAATATCCCTTTTCGGTGGCATTCCAGGAATGTCATTAGGAAATACATCCGTGAATTCCCTAAGAATAGGATGATCATCAAGAGATACCTTTCGACTCTCACCCTCATCTAAATCAGTAACTGTTGTTGCAAACAGTTGACATCCCTGTCGAAGACATCTCTTTAATTGCATAGCAGAAATCATCCACAAAGAGATAGGCCTTTGAATACCTACGATTTCTACTTTCGCACCTAAATCATTAATGCAACTAACTGTCTTAAGTCGACAGTCAATTACAGCATGATAAGATGCTAGCCAATCCATACCTAAAACTATATCGTACGATCCTAAGGGTGTAACATAAAAATCTACTAAAGTAGTTAACGTTCCAATTTTAAGTTCACAGTTATGTACTAAGTTTTCTACTGCTACTTTCACCCCTGAGGCGAATTCAACTTGCCATTTACCACCTTGCTTTACCGCCATAAGACCACAATGGTCTACAATGGTCGGTGAAATAAAGGAGTCAGTGGCTCCGGAATCAAAAAGTATAGAAACACTAACACCATGTATCTTACCTGAAGTCTCAACCACCGTGTTCTGGTGATCAGCTTGGTGGTCATTAACCGCTGCATATACTGTATGTGCTCGTCCTGCATCACCCACTGTAGGCTCTAAAACTGTAGGTCAAGGCCCATAACCAGTAGAACCTCTCATCGGACACTGCCTAGCTATGTGCCCATGCTGCCCACATGAATAACATCATGTACCTAAGCCTCTACCGAATCCTCTGCCACCCGAAGGTGCATTGGACTGCTGAAAACTACCCCTACTGACGGTAGACTAAGCACTCTGCGCAGGCTGATCCTACCTATTGCACTTGTTGTGCCACCAGTTGCGACCCTTTCCTGATTGAGGACTATTTTGTTGTTGTGGTTGAGGGTTATTGTTCTTTTGAGGTGTTCATTGTTGTTGCTGCCCACCCTTTGTGGGAGTCTGTTGGTTCTTGGAAGAACCACCTATTTGTGCCTGTCCACCCCGTGGACTAAAACCTGCTGCAGGAGCACTCCCAATTTGCACTCCTGTGTGCCCACCTAAAGCCATAATAAGGTTCTCCTCTACAATGCGAGCCTTCTCCACCGCGACTTCCATAGTATTTGGCTCAAAGACTCAGACACCACCACCGATACGGGCGTTTAAGCCCCTGATAAAATGTTGTACTAGCATAGGCTCATCATCGCCAATACCAACATACTGCTTGAGTTCGTAGAACCTACGTTTGTATTGCTCTACAGAAAGAGCTAACTGACGTAGATCATGGAACTCATCAGCCCTACGCTGCCTCCAGTGTTCCGAAAGGAACTGTGCTCTAAACCTCTCAAGAAACATCTCCCGAGACACAGAACCAATATCTATGTGGAGCTTCTACTCCTCTAGGCGCCACCAAGTAGAGGCAAATCCTCTCAAGTGCATAATAGCACATCTGGCATGGGTATTGCTACCGTAAGGGTGCATGGCAAAGCATCTACTCAAATCCAATAGCCAGGTCTCAGCCTCTAATCCTCCTCCTTAACCATCAAAGGTAGGAGGGCGTGCTCTCAGTAAATCCCTCATATGACCTGCGATAATAGCATCCTGATGTGCTATATCCTCTACTCTCCTAGGGGATCTATCCCTCTCTCTCACAACCTCCTGCTCATCTACCTGTCTAGGTCCAAGATGAGCTAGGACCTCCTCTAGTAATGGATGTATCTGAGAAACCTCTACTGCTGACTGTTCAGGATTCTGTCCCTCATCTCTCTGACCCATCTGTTCTCTCTGATCACTGTGGTGAGGGCTAGGAGGGGGAGTAACCTGAGGGATTGGCCCTCGGCCTCCTCCTCGACCTCTACCACGACCTCTTCCTCCTTGCCTAGGCATGTTCCTACACATAACAATTACGAGTCTTAAATACTATTCAACCAAGGTTATCAGTTGCGACACTACGTACTAGGTCAACCTAATGGGCTCTAGATTACCCAGAGCGTCCAGTGTTTGTAAACTGGCTCTGATACCAATCTGTAATGCCCCGTCTAAAAACCTAAGAATGTTGCAAATGTGTTATAAAGGTGTAATAAATTTTTTTTTAAAAGTTTAATTATAAGTTAATTAATTGCATACATTCTTAGGTTAAGCGATGTTACACTACTTTGATTTTTCCATAAGTGACAAAAGTATTTTGCATTGCACATTTAATTAATAACATAAAGATAAACATTGCATAATAATAAATTTCCATTCATGATAACATAATAAAGTACAAACATGTTTTTCCATACATTGCATTGATATGATATTACAATACTCATCCATCTTGATGAGGTAGTTCAAATAATAGTTACATTTGACAAATGATCACCTCACATCATTGAGGGATGTTTCAAATACAAGATTTACATTTACAAATTACAATTACAATGAGGAAGTATACAAGAGATCCAAGTGTGAGCTCTCAGTCCATGAAGCTCTCGATGCCAAGATCAAACTGGGGACCCAACGGAGTAAGGTGCACGTTCCACCCAACCATGTGGTACCCGTAGGTCCACCCCCTGTGCTAGGAGATAGTAATAAGGTTACCTAGACCTAATCTACTAACCCTAGACACTAGTACAAACAAACTAATGGTTACATTGCTTCTAGATTTTTGACAATTGAATTTACTACAATTACAAGGTTGACTGTTATTCTAGGTGGAGTGTCATCACAACAATGCAAAGGTTACCCTGGTGTTTCTTCCTAGGTTCCAGCCCCCAATCCTTGGGTTACCCTGGTAACCTCTTACAAAACCCGGCCCCTATTGCATACTGTTGCGGAATCGAATGCCTCTTGAAGAAACAAGACATCGATTTTGCCATTCCAGGCCTTCTCATCTTATACTCATGACTAAAGAAGCTCAAGAGTCATAAGAGAGGCATGTACATCTTGTTAAGTGTTTTTAACCTAACTACTGTGTCATTTAGTTTTCACTGACTTACAAACTATTTGTAAGTTACTCTGACACCACTTCGTGTGTCGGCCCTTACAAATAGCCACTCCCCTAACATAACAAGGATTTCTATGTTCTCTATCTAAGGTTTACAAAGTGTACATATATCCAAAATCAAAATAAAAGACCAATCATGTTAAAATGGAAAATATTCAATGTTCATAACACAGTTGTCAATCCACCATATAAATCCATGTACACAACCTTAGTTTACACAAAGACTCAACTTAACATTCCCAATTCCCACTTTTATAGTTGGTCTGGAAGACTTGAACTTTTACTACAATTCCCAATTTTCCCAAAAGAAACGTGTACGCAACAAGTCAAGAAAAGTAAACTATCTATTTTTTGGATACACTAAATCCATATGCAATCATCTTGAAGACAATATGTTTATAAATTATCTTAATAATAAAAAAAAAAATCTATTTTAACATTAATATAAACATCTGTTTCATTTAATCTACTTTTCTTATTCACTTGAATTCATATAAGAACATTTTCCATATTTTCACAATTTAAACTTTTCTAATATCTATTAACAACAAATTTTATATACATGTGTTTACAAATAAATATCAATATTAAAATATTAAATTTAATCCTACATACTGATACATATATATATATATATACATATATATATAATATAAATATTATATATTAAAAAGTCAATAAGTTAAAATCGAAATATAACCAAAACTCCATAAAAATAGTTGTAAAAACCTTCGACAAAATTTCCGAACGAATTCGCGGACAGATTTAATCGCCGCTCATCCGCGGCTATCTGTGGGTTGGAGTGGCCCTTCACAGGGCTGTGCCCAGCAGCCGCAATGGCTGTTGTGCGCAGCTGTGGAGGCCACGCCTCCTCCGTAAATAAATGGGGAGGGTTTCAGCCCTCCCCACAAACCTGTTTTTTTTTTTTTAAATAAAAATTTATATATATAAAAAAATAAAAAATCTATGATTTCGCCTGAACGGCGTAAGACAAAAATTTCGTGATGATAATGATTTTAAAAAAATTAAACACTATAAAAAAAATTCAACTTCATATTTCCGATTCCGTACGGCGATTTTTTTTAAAATAAATTTTCATATAATTTCTCAATAATATATTTATATCTATCTATAAATGAAATACCAAAAGAACTTTCAAAATTCAGAGATTGATTAAATTTTCTACATAAATATGAAAAAAACATTATTGTACAGAATTAAAAATCAATTTTCCCCAATTTCTTTTTTTTAAATTATCACTGGGGTTTTCAAAACAAATCTTGTTCTGTATTCCTACTTTTGCTATCCAAGTTCTTGAAGTTTCTTGCAAACAAACAACAGAAAATTCCTTTCTATATCAGAACTAAATTTCTTCACAGTTTGATTAAAACTTTACCAATTTTTTCAAAATATACACAGGAATTACAAAGCCTATCATTTCTCTATCTTTTAAGGAAAGAACTTTCATAACAAGAAAAATACCTGTACTAAATTAACTGCCTGTAGGAAGATTTCTTTTGCCTATAGCGTACGAAACCAAAAATCTTCCTCCAAGAAATTCTTCAATCCAAGGAAGCTTAACCAACCACCAAGAAGATCTTCCACAAAGAATCACAACTCCAATAACAGAGAGATAACAACTTCTAAGAAAAATTGTAATTTGCACAGTAAGGGAATTTTTGCCAATATTCAAAAAATTTCCCCGTGAGGAAATTGAATAGCCTCTGTAATTCCTGAGATCCAAAATATCCTCTCCGTAACAAATTTTCAACAACCCCAATGCAATTATTGCACTGGCACACATGTCGAGACGTGGTTATGAAAATATCCTCTCCACTTCTCGGCAATCTTGCCTATTCAATTTGCATGCAATTTCAATTTTATTTAATTTAAATTTTGAAAATCAATTTTCCATTCACATGCATTTTATTTTATTTATTTTAATTTTCTAATTTTCCATAATTTAATTAATTTTCAAATGCAATATAAATTTCACACTTAATAATTTAATATAATTTATTTATTTATTTAATTAAAATAGTTTAATCTTTTTAAGATCAACTTTTTAACCAAATAAGCTAATTAATGAATTAAATTATTAAGCAAGTAATTTCTACTACATTTAAACATTAATTAAATATTAATAATTTAAAACACAATATTCCAACATTAAAAATTAACCAAACTTACCTTTTCAAAATGATTTAACCAACAGAAAATACAATACAACATATGACTCAAAACTGAAAACAAACAAAGTACTATGACCAGGATTAAAGACTAGGCTAGGGTAAACCAGACTACTATCTCCCGATCAACAATTCCATTGAGTCTTGACATGCTCAGACCTGAATACACAGATATCACAGGGCACTCGCAAGTGAGAGATGCAATTCTGTTCTCCACACCAATACACTTCACAGAAAAATTGACGAAATAAATGTTGTTAGTCCATCATAAACATATACATATCAATAACAACTAAAAATAAACATCTACACTATATCCAATCATAACTGAAATCAATAATCATCAAACAAAGTATCATCATGTCACAGAATAATCCACTATCGCTCAAAACCAGCGATCACAATATCCAACAAAACATCATAAGTCTAACAGTATGAAAGCATAGCAATAGAAAGCATAAGCATAAAGGAAGGGGTACTACATGAACATTAACTCCTACATCATCATCATCTAGTTCCTCCTCTTCAACATCTTCGTCAGGGACATCATCAACTAACCATTGATCCTGATCATCATCTACATCATCTTCTAATTCTTCGGTATCTTCTTTTTCCACCACTTTATACTTTACCGGCCTTCCTCTTGGATCATGTCTAACAACAAATGACCAACCTGGTTTACCTAGAACCTCTGAGTAAAATACCTGCTCACATTGGCTTGGAAGAACATAGGGCTCATTTCCAGCTCCTCAATCAACCTTGTATTAACCATGGTAAATCCATTATCATGTTCAATAACAGTTCTCTCAGGATCATTTTCATTCAATCGTAGCCTATACCATAGGACAATGAACAAAATTAATCTGAAGGACTTAAAGTCACACTCAAGTATATCATCCAAAATCCCATAGTATCGATTTTTCTTGACTTTTGGATGTATGTCTTCTAGATGAAACATTAGTCACCTGAAAGACTGCAGTTATACCAGAATCACAAGTTTTCTTCATGTCATCCAACATTTTGATTCGAAATTTACAACCATTGCACCACATAGCCTTGTGGTGTTTCACAATATGTCAAATATGTTAAAATTATTGCAATATCATCAGTTGATAAACATATTTATTCTTGGCCGAATGTATGCAAAGAAAACAATCTCAAGATATATATACATCAATATACTTGAAAATAATTAAATAATATGGGTGATTAATATATTTATACGTACCTGTTTATCTCTTAAACCATATGCTAAATCAATTTCCCTTTGTGTAACATTGGAATCTCCATTACGATGAGCTTCTTTAACCAATGAAGCCACACCTTCCCATATTAATGTGCAACCAGATTGTTGACATCGTTCAATCCATACCGTCATCCAATCAAGATTGTCGGCGACGTACAAATGTAGTGCATCCTACTCTCGACCAACTGTACCAAAATAAATTGAAATTCACAAACGGCATATAATTAGTTAAATACCACAGTACACAACCTTAATTTATAATTCATGTATATTGAAAATTAAAAATTAAATAAGTACAATATACATAAAAACCATATGTAAAATTCATTCCAATTAATCTCCATGACCATCTTATAATTACCTCTCACTTTCCTCAATCTACCTTTCCCCAATAGGTACTCCCCTTCGAATTTGTTAATGGAGTTGGGATCCCAAATGCGATCTAAATGAATCTTTGCTGCAAACTTAGGAAGATATTCACTAATGTATACCATGGTCTGGTATACCATATATCCCTCCACCATAGAACCCTCAGGATGTGCTCTTTGTCTAACCAAAGCCTTCAAAAATTTCAAGTGCCTCTCAACCATTCACATTCACCTTTGTGTACAGGTCAACACAATTCAATCTCCTCAACTTGGTGTATGAGGTAGTGCTCTTGTGCATTGAAAAATGTTGAAGGTAGACACTTTTGCATTTCACACATTAGACGAGGAATTTTTCTCTTCCAATAATTTATATCTTCTTTATGGATTTCTTTAGATGATAGCCATCTACAAGTGATTCAAGGCACAAATATATTAACAATATTTAACAAAAATATACAATATATTACATAACAAGTAAAACAAATGGCAATTATAAGATGTATATAGTGAATTGAACAAATCTCGCTACTTACCTCATGTATTTTCCAAGATCATATATAACTTGCTTGACATTGTTGTCAAAGTTGTCTGGGAGAGATAGAGGTAGAATACTGCAACAATTATAAAATGATCTTTTCATTATTTTTCCAAAAGTAGTAAACACAATACACTAAAAAGTACATACATTATACAAGTGTATATAATATACCAGAATAATTACCTTAATGAAGGTATGCCAATCATGCGTTTTCATCCGACCCAAATTCACCTTTCTTTGTTATTATATTGTTTATGTTCACAGCAAATCCTGTGGGAAATTGAATTTTTTGTATGACTTCTTTTATAGCATTGCTTTGCTACTCTGTTAATAACCAAGGAAGGGCACTTATATTAATTTGGTCTCCATCACTATTCAATTGAATGAAATTTTTCATTGCATGATTGGCTTCTTGAATGTCAATACAAATTTTGACAATTTTTTCTTTGTCATGCCTTCCATCCAATATTTTTCATAACATTTTGTTATATTCTTTCCGATATGCATTGTATCAAACAAATGCATAATTTGTAGCTGCTCATAGTAGGGCAACCTACTAAATTGTCTGGGATAACTTTTCAGTCCCTGTGGAAGCCGACCATTAATGCCTTGACGACCTTCATGAAGCATATAAGTTAAACAAATTAACAACGACAATCATTGTCAATTACAACATGAGTAAACACAACACAATATAAAAATATAAATTCAAAACATATCATATATGATAGATAAACAATTTGATCCGATGTATAACCTTGACGATTAATTCTATTATATTCCAACTTCCATAGGTGAGGTGACATTCTTCGTGGTTTTGATGTAGTCTCCTCTTTCCCATTGAAAAGATGTTTTTCAGTAGTTCGATACTTATGATTTCTATGGAGGAAGTGCCTATACTCATCAAACACCTGCTTTCCTAAACTTGTTGAATGATGAGATTTCATCTTTGGACCACAAATTGGACATGCAAATTTTCCCTTTGTTTGAAGACCTGCAAGATGATATATAATTGGATTAAATATGTCAATTTTTATAATTATATATAATGAATAGATTATTTTAAAAAAATTCATGATATCTACTTCATCAAATTAAATATTGTTAAAGTGTAGTCTAACATTATAACATACCACAAAAATGTGTTAGCCCTGGGGCATCATGAATTGTCCATACAAGCATTGCATGGAATTGAAATTGTCTTTGTCCTATTGGTCGGAGGCGTCATACATAGTGATGCCATTCCATAACTTTAGTAACTCGTCGATAAGAGGCTCGATATATACATTCATATCTTTCACTTGGTACTTACCTAGTTGAATGAACATAAACATTACATAATTATTATAACCATTTTACTGCAATATATATAAATTAATGTACATGACTATTGAATAAAAAAATATAAGTCATTATGCAACAAATAAGACAAATGAGATGCTACTACGTTAAAGAAAATTGATGTAAACAAATACCTGGAACAATCATTGACAACATTATGTGCTCCCTCTTTATTGACATCCATGGAGGAATGTTATTGTTGATAACAAAAACAAGCCACACTGAGTAAATAGATCTCAGCTCTCCAAATGGATTGACATCGTCCGCTCCCAATGAAAGCCTGAGATTATGAGGTTCTTCTTTAAAGTGTGGCCATTTTTCCTCCATGTCCCTAAATGCAGAACCATCTGCAGGCATTTGAAGAATGTCATCTCCACTTCTATTCCATGCATGGTAATCTATCAATTGCGCTAAGCTTTTGCACCTAAATAATCATTGCATACGTGGAATAATGGGAATATAACGAAGAACCTTGCAAGGCACCTTTTTGTTACTTGATCTGTTCGATATCTACTGATATGACATTTCGGCATTCTGTTGCAAATTCCTATTGTTTATGATAGATAATATGATCATTGGGACATGCATCTATTGCTTGATACTCCATTCCGATATCTTTCATAATGGCACATAAATCTCGGTATGCGTGAGGTAAAATATTTGATGGTGGTAACAAAAATTCACCAATCAATCTACAACAAAAAATAATTTGTTCATATAAAGAATATTAATGGTACATATTTCATCCTTTATTTACTAGTGATGAACTAACAACAATTAAAATAGATGAAAAAAGATGACATATATGACATACCTTAACATCCATGAGATTGCTATGTTTGATAAACCATTCATAACCTTAAGTTCAACAACAACAATACAGCAGAGAGAAGAGTTGTTTCAAAGCCTTCATAAAGGGGCTCGTATGCCTTGTCAAGTACAGGTAAATCATGAACATCATCAAAGTCATCTTGATCATCATGATCAGCTCTGCCACTAAATGTGGCATGGATCAATGTATTCGTACCATCATCTTCAACTGTGTTTTCTAGGCATGATCATCTTCTTCCATAGGATCATTAACTTCATCTTTGATATTCATAGCTCCATGTTCATCCGCTTGCAAAACCACATTCTCGGGCCGTGATAATCCATATCATCTGCCCTAGGTCACCCCACCTTTATAATAATGATAGACTCAAATAAACCATGATCATGATCAAGTGATTATATATATATATATATATATATATATATAATGTTAAAACAATATAAACATTTATAAATTCAATCAATATAAACACATATAATGAACAACTTACCAATGGACAATAATCATGCCCCCTTCAACGTGACCATGCTACCTACAATGTTTCTCAGCTGTTGTGATTAAAAGTCATCTCGTCTTTAAGCCCTTGCAATTATTGCAAGGACAATAACATTTCCCATCACCCTTTCTTTTCAATCTAGCCCGCAATCTATCAAGTTTCTCTTCATTTTGTTTTGGACTAATATTATATGACATGATTTTTCTTTGCCAAGCTTGACTATTTAGATCTTCAAAAAATATCAAACTCACACTCCAATGATTTTTATTCATAGACATGTAACATAGTCTAATAATTTCGATATTTTACACCAAAAAAATTTGGCATGCAACCACCCCTACAAAAGAGAAAATAGTCTGAAGTTAATGACCCCAAAAAACACTTTACAATTCTAATTCCAAAACTTATTAAATTCTGATTTTACTATGATTTCCAACCGTTAAGACTCCTAAAATTAGAATATTGAACTTGATCACAAAATTCCTACAACAATGGAGGTAGCGACCTAGTAAAAGCAAGTGACCCATTCCTAAGGAGCAACGAGTCAGATCATCATTGCTAATGTCAATACGGATTTATCCTTTTAGTTAAAGATGCAATGTGTCACTTCTTATGACGAGCTTATCCCTAGGGCCCTCAACATTGAGAGATCCCTAATAAAAAACAACAGAAGCATTGGTAAGAGCATGATTAGGGTACAAACCCTAGGCCTCTATAGAAACATAAACAATAACTATAGCGGATTAGTGATGTTGCAATACCAGAAAGATTGAGACATTGTAGGTAATAACATCTTGCAATCTAAAAATTGTAGCCAATAACAAGCACACTATGTAGCTTACTAACATTTGTAAATGCAATCTACGGTAAGAAGAATGACAGTCACTTGAGATGTGACAGTCAAAAATAGGCTAAGCAGTGACAAGATAATAAAGCTCAAACTTTGCATAGTAAAGTGGAGATTTTAACAGTGAGTTTCCTTACCCCCTTGCTAACCTTAATGGTTTTTCAAATGCTTTTGGTAGTGTTAGACAAGGCAAATGCAATCAGGGAATGATCCAAATGAAGTAACAGTGGTAATCATAGGTTCAATGTTTCTTCTTAGCCATTAATATTGTATAATGTAGGTAGTGGATTGCATGTTTGAGTAGTGTTTTGAGACTCACAAAAGATGGGAAAATAGTGAATAATACCTTGTGGACTGTGAAGTAGTGTCAATAAGGTTGAAGGATCTTAAGAACTACAATACCATGAAACAATGAGTCCCCTGTAGTAAGTAGGCAGTCTATAGGGCATAGTTTGATTTTATAGAAGGATGCTCATGAAAGGAATCTTCAAGTGATAGTGAGTGAGTTGTTTGAGATTGCAGCTGAGGGTGCAATACCCAGTCTTAAAGGAAGTTAGCAAAGCAGTAAATGTGCAAGAAAATCAAATCGTACACAACAAACAATTCACAATGTCATCTTCCATAATGCCTTGAGTTTGAAGACAAAAATCTCATTGTATCTTCATGATGAAAGTGGTGAGCTTAATGGTCAATCACTGGCAACCATGATTTTAAAACATGCTATTGTGTTTATGGAGGCAACATTTTAAGCAAGGCAGTGAGTGGTGGTTTGGAACAATGGCAGGTATGAAGGACTCGCTTTATATGCATACTATGTAGTCTAGCTTAAGACAACATTCTTAGAAGAGATTGAAGGTGGATTATGGAACTCAAGGGTTACCATGAAAAGGATTAAAGCAAAGACTGAGATCTATTTAAAAGCCACGTCATAAAGATATTAAAGATGTCACATGCAAAAACCTAGTAGCTGGAGTAATGAATACATGCCAAAGAGGATAATGTGTTGGGGCAGATTTAGGAGATCTCCACATTATCTAATTATAGGGAAATACATCATTTATTTATTTTTTTAATTAAAAGAAATCATTCTAAACCCTATATAGGATACATTGATACTTCAAAAGCCTCTGAAGGAATTTGAGATTATGCAAATATATGTCAAGTAACATTCATAAGGTTTAGAAAATCTTGATCACTCTCTAGAATAGCCTATTAAACATGGGTTGTGCTTGAATGCACTACATAATTGATATAACACAACCACTCTGCATATCAACCAGAGTTATAGGCTCTTTATTGCAGCAAGAGGTAATCACTCTTCGATCATGCTATAATTACATCCTATCCTGTTAAACTTGAGACAACCTGAATGCACCCAATGATGATTGACACCTACATTATACAACCTGAATTAACTACATTATATGAGTGCCTCCATTTCTATCACAACATAGCCACATTAAACTTGGGTCACACATGAATGCATCCTGTATTTGTTATAGCACAACTTGCCACATGACCAATATAGTTATGGATCACATAATTACAGTCACAAGAATATGTTCCTCCGTTGTGATCTTATGGTGATTCCACACAACAAAATCTGGACATGAAATTCTCAAAACCCTTAACCTCTAAAAATGAAATCTGATGAGATGTTGCTTTAAAATATGATTTTCAAACCTGGAACTACAAATCTGACTTCACAACTTCTGCAAAAAGACAATGACTACCCTCAACCTGGCGATATCTTCTTGAATTTTTTCTGATTTTTCCCAAGAAAATCGTCCTTAGTTCTCCACAAACTGTCTCAAGTAGAGCAAAACACTGTCGCAATAAATTAGGCACCAACTCACTTTTCTTTATGTCAGCCACAATTTGATTTTTTTTAATTTTTTATGTTTGTCAAAAATTCGACAAAAAAAATAGCCGAAATTTTGATGAACCCCAGGTTCGTCAAAATTTCAACGAACGTCGGAGATAAACTTTCAAAAATTTGGAAATTACACATCAAATTTTACAAGCACCCAATGAACATCGAATTTTACATATTTCGTTGGATAGTTTCGTCGTATTTTCTAGTCAAATGTATTAGTGGGGTTGCATACCCACTCTTATAGTTTTAATTAATGGAATTAGAGGCATACAATGAAAATTGAGTAGAGAACTGAGTTTAGTGTAGTTCAGTATTTTGGGTTATGATTGTGACTAAGAGTCCTCTTGATCCTATGGATGATACCCCCTTGTGTTTTTCAACCAAGTATGTGATGGATGAGTTGTCTTGAAAGTATCTAAATGTGGATTGCCTTGTTAATCTTTCACTCTGTGGTCTTATGAATGTCATATGGCAACCCTTGTGTGGTTGGAGTAAGACCACGACTTCAATTATAATTATCTATTCAAGATATGTTTTGGTTACCTTCATCCTAGATCATTCTTGTTTATCTATCTTGGCAAGTGGCCCTTAAGGGGAATTGTAATCAAGATTGTAATCATTTCTTATAGCAGAAGGAGCCCTTATAGATTCACCATTGTTATCTATTCTTAGCACTTTTGACCATTGTGAGTTAGTGGTGTTTTAAACATGGGTGGTTGGTATGATTGTTGGTAAATCAGATGTCAGTTGGGTGAACTCAAGTTGTTGAACTACGGTTCCTCTATGAAATATATATGTAGGAAAGGTCGTTAGAATACAAGCCCCCAAGGAATTAGGTCTAGCCCCTAGGGTTTGCTTTCTTTTCATTACTTGAGTTATTATTGATATATGGTGTCAGCATAGCTTGTGACCAGATTGTGTCTCCACTTGAAACACTACTAGGGTTGCCTAAGCAATTTAGTTACTTAATTGTATATTGTAATCCATGTTTGGTCAAATATAGTTATCCTTTTTAAGATTTTTGTGTTTTGAAAACATAATTGTGTTAGTCATGTGTTGTAATCGAAATTTGAAAATTATGTTTTTCCCTTAAAGTTGTATTTTATTGCAAATTTTTTGGGCATGACGTAAACCTTGGGTTGGATCAAAAAATGGAATCAACATGGTAGGATAATTTGTAAGATCATATGCCTAAAAGTAAGTTTTCCCAAAAGAATAATTTTGAATATATTTAATTTAATTTTTACATTTATTTTCTATTTTCTAGTAAATAGGTTTTTTACCAAACATCAAATTTTATATTCCACACATGTGGAAAATAGAAATTTTTTAAAATATCTAAAAAATATTTGCACACTAGTTATTGATGTCCTTGTTTCAAAAAAAATATTAATTTGATTATGTACAAAAAAGTTATGCATTATGAAATAAACCTATTTCTAAATTATAACTATTTTTCCTTTAAAATTTAATAAAATATAAGATAGACAACAACAAAAAAAATCAAAAAAATTATGTAATAAATATTGGTGTTACAAATAGATGTTTAAGAATTTATAATTTTATCATTTTTTTGTAAAAACAATTATGCATTATAGAATAAATGTCACTTTTAAAAATACTACCAACTATTAAAAATAAATTATTAAAACTTACTAAAAAAATTACAAATTTCTTTAAATTTTGAAAATAAATTTAGTATCTACACATGAAATCTCAAAAAACAATGATTTACATCATCTTCAAATTCTTAATAATTTAGTTGTTGTAGATAATAGAAGGTGAGGATTTGGTTAAAACTATTGATTTTAATGTTTCACTTTGGTAAAAAAAGTGGAACACTCTATTATGGGATCACCCTCCACTATTTTTTCTAACAATTCATATTTTTATTATGGTTGGTTAACTAACACATTCAAATGACTACATCTTAATACCCTAGGGGTGCCACATATAAGTCTTCTTATATTTCAAATTTAGAAAATTCAATTGAGGTGTTCAATAGACATCTATTTACTTCTCTATTATATTTACCCCCCTACAGGACTATCCATAATATTTCCAGTTGACTAAAGTTTAAAGACATTCTTTTTACAAGTTCAAAAGAAATGAAATATTATATTGATCTGGTATCCATTAGGATGGAGATGGGTATTTTTGAAAGCATACATTCAATTTTCATAAGCACATTCTAAAATCAGATCTGACAATTTCTTACTACTACATGAATTTGTTGTAAAAGTGCCTAATGTAGTTGATTTTCCCTAACTTTTCCTTGCATCCTAGGAAAATCTCTTGCATAGTGACTTCCTCCACACATAAAACATCCACTCAATGGTCCCCATTGTATTAGATTAATGGGAGAAGCATTTCTTGTTCCATTAGTTCATCTTGGAATTGTGATTTTGTTATTATCTTTGATATTGTTCCTATTAAATCCCCCTAAGATATTATTCTCTCTAATATTTTCTTGGTTTCTTATTTGTAGTTGGTTTTCTTTCTAAAGAATGTGTCCTTAGGTTCTTGTTGAAGGTTTAGTTTCCCTTAAAATCCTCTTTCTTTTTTAAAGAATCTTTCATGTTATTGTTAAAGTTTTTCCTTACCACAACTAGAGCTTACAATTTTTCCTACTTTAAATATTTTTCTAAAAATTAATTCATATTTTTAGAATCATTCATATCCACCTCTGGGTGCTACTAGAACAGTGTGTCCCACTTCTAGGGCATCCTATTTTTTCTTGAAATCACATATTTAAAAAAAAAAGTATTTAAGCCTTGAGAGGTTCCATCTAAAGGGTTTTAATTGAAGAGGGTTAGACCAAACCTCGTTAGATCAAACCCCCTTGGATAGAACCCCTCTAGTCTTAAATCTTACCTATAGTGGAGTCTCCTTTGCACCTATCAAAATATTGACAAAAACCATATTTTCTTTACCTTTTTGGGATCAAATGAAGTCATATATAAATTATGTTTTTTCAAAAAAGTAATTTTGAATAATTTAATTTGATCACTTTTTTAAATTATTTTTAACTATAAAAAATAAGATTAAAAGTTACGTAAAAAATATCACAAATTGATGTAGGAGCATCTAGGGGTACTAGCAATCTTGCATCACCAAAAATATTGCTAATTTATTTGTTGTTTTCAATAAGGCTAAGGTGTGTGGAAAATAAATATTTTAATTTGCAATAATGTGATTTTCCCTTGTGGTGATATGTAAATGCAATTTTTGGAGGAAATATGTTGTAGTAAATGTTTCCAAGGCATTAAAATGGTGAAATATTCCTTTTTGGCATTCATTTTTTGGTGGGGACCACTTGGGGTGCATGTGCTTGCATGTTCAATTGCATTCCTTGCATGCCATTGTATGTTTGTGTCACAATCTTTGCATGTTGGTGCATGTTCATATTTGGAGCCGTCGAAGCTGTCGGGGAGTTATGGAGATTCCAAAATTGACCAAATTTGATTGGCCATGAGTTAGGTACCCATGTGAGGGTCATGTGGGAATTAAATAATTTCTAAAATTTTCATGAATTATTCACAAAAGGTGTGTGGGTTTTCCAAGGAGGTATTTACATATTGTTTCAAAAAACCATAGTGGTATTCTTCCTCTCAAACTTCTTTAAATTGATGCCTTGCCATTATGAGAAGTTGGCTTAGAGGAGTTGTAGGTTTACATGACCAGATGCTATCACATTGGGTGGAGGATTGAACACTCCATTGTTGCATATTTTTGTATGCAAAAGCCCATGTTGAAGGGAGCTTGTGAGCTTCCATATTTTGTAATCCATTAAATTTGAAATAATATGATATATATTGTTGCATTCGTGTAATTTGTGGTGGTTGTTTGTTTCAAATTTGGAAGGAGGTGTGGTATCTATTGGAGAGAGGAAGAAGAAATTTTGTTGCAAGTTTGAAGATTTAGAAATTTCAGTTATGCTATGTAATTCTTGAATTTTCAGGAGATTTAGAATGAATAAAGAAGAATACTTCTTGTAGATTTTTGTTGTTGTTGCAAACAATTTCTTAGTGCATCTTATGTTATTTGGAAGTTTATGTTAGAGGGTTGGATCCTTCTACATTAAAAAATATTTCTAAATTTTAAAAAAATATATATTTATAATCTACAGACAAAATCTCAAAAATTCCTAGTTCGCATCACCTCCAAATTATTAATGGTTTAGTCGCTATAAGTTTCAAAAAGTGAAATTTTGGTGAAAATGTTAATTTCAATGTCCTACTTTGACCAAAAAATGGGACACAGTACTATGGGTTGACCCATCTACACCAATATCAGCGTTCATTCCTTAAGCAATTGCTTGGATCCTCCCATTTTTTAATACATTGGCACATATTTTAACAATTTTGTAAACTTATCCAAATATTGTTGTACTCTTCAGGAACCTTGTCTAAAGTTATTAAATTATGTCATTTTCTCATTAAAGAACAATTACAATAACCATCCCTTATAAAAAATTTGAACAAATTGTGTAGTTAGGGTAAAAATATTAGGGAAAATGCATAAACAAATTATAATAAAACCATAACAAGCACAATAAAGCATAAACTAGCATGAAATGAAAACAAGAAAGCAAAGCAAACTGATCTTCAAGCTAGATATGATTTATCTCCATTGCTCTTCTCAACCTCGCATGAGAATGCAAGACTTCAAAGGATTGAATGATTTGATATGTTGATGTTGATTTCTCATTTTCATAGCATAACAATAAGATGGAGATGATAGAGGAAAAATAGATAGATAGATGAGAAGATTGGAGGAAATTTTGGTAGAGTGATGATACTAGAAGAATATTTGATCTCAAATGGCCTGTGTGAGGCTAGATTTATAGGCAAGAGCTAATTTGATTTGATGGCCAAGATTAAAATTCAATTGTGTGATATGTATGGCTAGGATTAAAATTTGATTTTAGTATCTATGACACACATTAAGTGGATTATGACATGAGGCTAAAATTGGGATGTGAGGGAATACGTGGGATTCTTCCATTTATTTTGGAGAGAAAAGATGCCTATGATGCACAATGAATGGGGCTAAAAATAGGATGTGAGTGGGAATCTAATAATTTAAATAATAAAATTATTTAAATTATGTGTGCATGTGAAGAGTTGTAGTCAAATGACACATATTGCAATGTGGTAACAAGTGAGGGATTAATTCAAATATTTAATTTGAATTATTTTGAGACATGTGAAGGGGAATTAATTAAATAAATGAGATTTATTTAATTAATTGGGAAGGTGATTAAGTGGAATAAATGGAATAAATGGGATAAGGGGGATAATGTAATGACCTAGGGTAAAATATTACAAGATGTTTTACAAGGTCATGTATCGACTAGGTAATGTTATGACATGGACAATTTTGGGTGTCTACATTTTGCTCCTCTTTGAGATGATGTTTGAGATGACGAGATTTATGTTGAGTAACATCATTTCAAAGAAGCTAAGGTATGGATAGAGGAAAAAAAATGATGTCCCAACCAACTAAGGAGGTGAGGAGTAAGATGAATGAAGAAAAGGGATGGTAGGAGAATATGATGATGTGAAAGATATGAAGAAATGAAGAAATGGGATGATGATGTAGGATATGATGATGATGATGCCCCCTCGAGAGGATAGGCGGATTGGAAAAACACGGATATGCTCTCGAAATGAATGAAATGATAAAGGAGGAATAAGATGAATGATACAAGATAGGAAGTGAATGAAAGAGAGGAATGACATGTTATGTTACAATAAAGTGAGCAATCATATGTTTGATATAGCACTAGACGTTATGCACCAAGGTATAAGGACCAAGGTGATGATGTGTCTCATGCCCCAGCATAATACAACCTTGTCTAGATACAAGATATGAATATTAGTTGGTAGTGATTTGGATTTGATGCAAATGCAAATTGAAATGATAACACACACCAGCAAGCAAGCATGCATGCACAAATGATACAAAAAACAAGGTATTGCCCCTGTCAAGTTGTAAACCAATGATTAATTGATTGATTGATGATGATGATAGTGTTGTCATTGCGAGGAATGATATATCCCTAGATCAACACAAGGATGATTGATTGATTGATTGATTGGTTGATTGATTGGGTTTACAATAAGATTAGGATCAAGACCAAAGGATGTGATTGGATAATTTGACTTGTTTGAACGACTTGATTGGTATGGATTAAGGATTGACTTGGATTTGGATTATTGCTTGGAATGATTGAAGATGATTGATTTGAATATTTGGATAATGATTGATTAATTGAATTGAGGAATTGATTTGCTTGGAATGATTTAAGTTGGAGTGATTTGATTAGAGGATTGATTGATTGAAGATTGATTTGATTGGAAGAAGTGATTTGGTTTGATTTTATTGCTTAGATTTTTGTTAGCTATTTATTTATTTTTTGTCTTTTTTCAGGACCTTTTTCCATTTTTTTGTATTTTTGGGGATTTTTTTTTTTTGTATTTTTGAAATGTTTTGACTTTTGGATTTTGAAATGTTTTGATTTTTTTTGTTTTTGAGAATGTTTTTATTTTTTTGGATTTTGAGAAATGTTTTGATTTTTTTGGATTTTTGAAATGTTTTGATCTTTTTGGATTTTTTTCAAGACTTTATTGAAATGTTTTGAGATGTCAATGGATGAAAATTTTGGTAGCCTTTGTGCTAGATGCCAATGACAAGGGAAAACCAAGTCTAGGTGCAAGGAGATAGATGTGATTGATGGATGAAAGGGTGGGTGATAGGATAAGGGGTAGAAGGCTCATAATAGATGGATCGATAAAAGGATAGGTCATAGTGAATGGAATGGATGTATGCATCATAAGAGAGCAAGGATGTGATCTCCAAAGACTATGTCGCATAGGAATAACATGCCCTATTCTAGGTACAATACTTAGGATTTTTCATGACAAAGCTTATGACAATAGGATAATGATAGGCTTGTTTGGAAGGATGGGGTATATCAAAAGATATCCAAAGCATGTTTCAATATTTTTCCCCCTATTTTTATCAAGATCAAAAGGGGGAAGAGAGGATGAATGGACTCAATATGATAAGTATGTGGGTATGATGGCCAAGGATGATAAGATAATGGATGGTAAGATAGGATATGATAGGATAAAAAATGATATGATAGGATGAGACAACATGCCCCCAAGTGTAAGTGACATAGAAGATCAACCTACACATGACGCCTGTTTGCTAGGTTTTCATCATGGTACTTATCCAGGGTGCCTATTTACCAGGTTTTCACTGTTGAATGAAGGGGTTTCTCTTTACCTTTTTTTGACTTTTTTAATTTTTTTAATTTTTTATTATTATTATTTTTTTACTTTTTTTATTTTTTTTATTTTTTCACTTTTTTTATTTTTGGATAGGAGAAGGGGAATATGGATAGGAGGGACTCAAGTGTCTAGTTTCATGAAAGGTGATAGTCCCACTAGATGGATGTCATCACATCGACCATGTCAAATGTCATTATGCTCATAGATGTTGGTAAGGGCTGCCATGAAAGGGAGATGGAGTAGGTAGATGATGGATTAGGATGTGGATTATGGAGGGATTGGTGGATTAGGTAGGGAAGATGAAGGGGAGGCTTAGCCAAAAGCATGGACCATAGGAAGGTGATGGGGGAAATATGTAGGATGAGGAGATGGAGGTAGGTGGAATTGTTGTGAAATGGAAGGGAACCATGACCAATGGTTGCACACACTGTGATAAATATTGAAGCTTTTGATGTGGATGGGATGTAGGAAGCAATGGAGATGGGTGATGAAGTGCTTTAGGTACCCACATAGACTTAATATTTTTATGACTTTTATTTTTCCTGTGGGACATAATATGAGATTCTTGAATAGAGTGGGAATGTGAGGTGGAAGTGGATGGTTGGGATTTTTGTGATGTAGATGCCTCGTTTGACTTGATTCATTTTTTCTTAGCTACCCAAACCATTTTTTTTTAGACTTTTCTTTTGGAGGTATGGGCTTATATAGCTTTTTAGATGGATTTTTCTTTAATTCTTTGCTTTTGTGCCCTAAGGCATGAGGACCCTTAGGATTTTTTACTTTATAGTTAGAGGCATTGAATTTTTTGCTTTTGAATCCCATGGATATGGTGGAATGAGTGGAAGCTTCATGTTTAGATAATGTGTGTATTGATTGTTCATGATTAGGATTTTTAGAAGATTTATGGATGGATGGATAAGGGGATTGTTAAATGGTGATATTAGGTGTTGGGAGTAACGGAGGTGGATTAGATGGAGGGATATTAGGAGTTAGAAGCAATGGTGGAAAATTTGATGGTGGAAGGTGTATGGTCACATGCTTTTGACATATGTAGGATGATGGAGGCGGGTTGGAAACATATGTTTTAGGTGTATGATAAGATTTATGGTGGAAAGAGGACTTAGGATTTTTGGAGGAAGTACCAACATCTTTAGCTTGTTTACCTTGGGGTGAGTATCCAAGGCTAAATGAGCGTGGAGGGACTTTGACATGGATGGGCTCCAAAATACCTTGTTCGTGAAGGCCTAAACCTTTACCTTGGTAGTTCATATTTTGGAGTATGTGATGGACAATGGGACTAGGTGTAGGTGGAACACTAGACACGAGTTTGTTATTGGATGGAGAAGGCGAAATGGATAATGGTGGTCGTGGTTCTAAGGAGGAACATTCATGGATGAGGGTGGAAAGACCAAGTGGATATGATGGATTTGAAATGGAGTTGATAGTGGATGTGGAAGGATCATTGGGATTTTGATTAATGTTGAGTTCACTAAGATCCAAGATATTTGTTTGATCTTCTATGTTGGCTTGGGAGGCATGTGTCTCATCATGACAAGTGAATGTTTGTGGATCATGGATAGGACTAGGTGAAGGTGCATTTGGAATATCTTTCTCATGGATAGGTGAAGTGATAGGTTCTTGACCATGGAAAAGATATATGTTATGGATAGGTTGAATGAAAATGATTTGATCTTGATTAGTAGGAGGGCTTGATGTTTCCCCATGCTTAGGATTAGGCTCTTGACATAACTCTTGGCTTTCTTGAATGGAAGTGGATGAGGAAGGCTCTTGGAGGGTCTCGACATGTTCTTGATGATCAATTTCATGAGGGCATGATGGAGGTTGACTTGGGCTCATGGGGGGAGACTCTAGAATAGTTTCAAGGGGTTATGGGTAACATGATGGAATTAGAAGACTAGGCATGGTGTTGTAAGAATCTTTTGTAAGCTCAAGGATGGGAAATGGTTGAAATGGTTGACTCCCTACTAGTATCCCTTGGGTCACATCCTTTGTAGGTGGATGGGTGGATTTGGGTAATTCCATTGGTTTACTTTTGAAATGTTTGAACTTAGGGCATGGATTTGATGGAGGATTAGATGATAGTGGGGGTAATGAAGAGTTTGATGGGTTAGAAGGTGGAGAGGCCAATGGATTAGGACTAGGACATGGTGGCTTTAGGGTAGTCCTTTGATTAGATGGTGGTATGATAAACTTATAGGGTGCATGAACTAGATTGGTGTTCCCCTTGTCAAATGAAGCATGAGAATTGAAAGGATCTTGATTTTGTTTCCAAGGTGGACTTGGGCTCCTATGTTCTTGTTGTGATATGGGTGGATATGTTGATGTGGAATCAACATGATAGGTAGATGGGTTAGGTTGGCATGATGATGGAGGTGACACATAGGATTGTGGTTGAATGTGCTGAGGTTGGAATGGTGATTGGAATTGTTGTGGTATGATTTATTGTTGTGATAATGATGGAGGGGTTGCATAGGATAATGGTTGTTGAGAGGTAGAATGGTATGGATAAGGGTTGGCATTGGAAGGGGTGTGATAGGTTGATAAATGGGTAACATGATATGTGGATGGATGAGGTTGATATGATGATATAGGTGACACATATAGGATTGATGTGAAATTTGTTGATGTGGTGATTGGATTTTATGCTGTGTTTGTTGGATTTGACAAGTGGCCATAAGGTATTGGGCTTGTGCTATGAGTTGTTGCATTTGAGGTGATTGGTTTGTTTGAAGTTGAAATTGTTGGATGAGGCCTTGGAGCCCGTGTATAATTCATTGGCCTAATGTGGTGCTTGATAAAGTGGATGAGGTTTTGGAATTGGGGTACTAGGTCTTCTAAGATTGGCATTGTGTCAACTTTGGAAAATATTTGATTAAGATTACAATGATGATTTAAAATGGTGTGATTGCTTGAATGACAAGGATGATTTGGCTTGGAAAGATTGGATGATGTGGAAAAATTTTATTGAAAGTTTGACTTGGGAAATATCAAACACAAGATCTCACATGTAAATGCATGAACATACACACCAAACACAATGATAAATTTTTCTTTCAAGATTAAATGTTATGATTAAGCAAACACTTGAATACATAATAACAAGCCTAATGTTAGTCAAGTGGGTATGGCCAATTAGGTCTTAAGCTAGGATGCACGAGGTTGACTAGGGATGATTTGAAAGAAAAATCTTGCCACACAACCAGAAGAAAGGGGTAACCAACCCTTCACCTTCACTTCCCAAAGGTATAAAGTTCTTTGGGGCTTAGCCAAGAGTGACAAGATTTTAACTCCCAAAGAAGTGTGTCTTTCGATTCACACCTCAATTGAGGTCGTCCCTTGGAGTGGTGTGTGCTCCAAGCAGGCCTCCTAAGAAGGGTATGAAAAAGGTGAACCAAGTGAGGTGTTTTTTATCACACACACACTCAATTCACAATCGTAGTTGTTAATTGACCCTTAGAAATAAAATGTGTGTAAGAAAACAATGGAAGCACTTGTTCTTTTTAATCCAAATCCAAAATGTGTGATGGAAGAAAATGGTTCTTTTTAATCCCAATTTCAAAGTGTGATTGCAAACAAGATGTTCATTTTAAAGCCCCAAATTCAAGTGTTTTGCAAACAAGATTGATTGATCAAATGAGAGATAAAGATAATAGAATGAGTGCACCCAAAAAAAAATTATTTCCAATATGTTGTGTATGACTGATATTTATGCTACTACAGCTCCTTATGATCACCTACAAAATCAAAAAATAATATTATAATGCAACCATAAAAAAATAAGCTCATCAGAAAATTGGAATTTCAGATACATGTTTTTAACATAGCCGAATTAGATTCAATCATTTGAAGAAATTATTGATTTGAAAAATAAAAAAACAAAGAAAAGACTCCTATTAATTTTCTGAGAAATTTCCAGAAATGTAAAGAAGTCAGAAAAATTCTCTATTTTTCACCCAGAAATACGGATTTATGAAAACCCTATAGAAAACAAAGATCAAATTTTTTAGCACCTTATATGACCTAAAAAAAAAAATTTAAAAGAATACCCCCATTACAATTTCAAGGGATTTCCATAAATGTAAAAATTTCTAGAAAATTCACTGATTTGCACCCAAAAAGTCAATTTTATGAAAAATCATAAAATCATGATAACTCCTACAAAAATGACGATAAACCCACAATTTTTTTACTGTAGCTTCTTTAGATGATGGAAAAAATTCTACAAAAATTGTGTAGAAAATTTCATATCCGTTTAGAAGATATGATGAAATATTTAAGACTAAGGGTTTTGTTCAAAAAATGGCAGATCTGCAACAAAAAGTCAATAAAACCTACAAAGAAAAAAAAAAGCTAGTAGATTTGAAAAAGGTAAGATTTCTTCACGTCAGGTTCACCAAATGTAGTTAGGGTAAAAATATTAGGGCAAAACCATAAACAAATTATAATGAAACCCTAACAAGCACAATAGAGCACAAACGAGCATGAAATGAAAACAAAAAAGCAAAGCAAACCAATCTGCAAGCTAGATTTGATTTATCTCCATTTCTCTTTTCAACCTCGCATGAGAATGCAAGACTTTGAAGGATTGAATGATTTGATATGTTGATGTTGATTGCTCATTTTCGCAGCATAACGATAAGATGGAGATGATAGAGGAAAAATAGATAGATAGATGAGAAGATTGGAGGAAATTTTGGTAGAGTGATGATACTAGAAGAAGATTCGATCTCAAATGGCCTGTGTGAGGCTAGATTTATAGGAAAGAGATGATTTGATTTGATGGAAAAGATTAAAATTCAATTGTGTGATGTGTATGGCTAGGATTAAAAGTTGATTTTAGTGTCTATGACGCACATTAAGTGGATTATGACATGAGGCTAAACTTGGGATGTGAGGGAATAAGTGGGATTCTTCCATTTATTTTGGAGAGAAAAGATGCCTATGAAGCACAATGAATGGGGCCAAAAATAGGATGTGAGTGGGAATCTCATAATTTAAATAATAAAATTATTTAAATTATGTGTGCATGTGAAGAGTTGTAGTCAAATGACACATGTTGCAATGTGGTAATAAGTGAGGGATTAATTCAAATATTTAATTTGAATTATTTTGAGACATGTGAAGGGGAATTAATTAAATAAATGATATTTATTTAATTAATTGGGAAGGTGATTAAGTGGAATAAATGGGATAAGGGGGATAATGTAATGACCTAGGGTAAATTACAAGATGTTTTACAAGGTCATGTATCGACTAGGTAATGTTATGACATGGACAATTTTGGGTGTCTACAAATTGTTCTCGTGATATATTATCTTTAGCATATCCAATTTATTATTTCATAACTATCCACCAATTTGTAGCTTCTCAAGATAGTTGATAAGCTCCACATGGTTCTTTAATTGTTTCTATATAATTTCTTACCTCAATTTTTTTTCCATCTTAATCAACCAATTTTCAACTCCCTCACTCAACTATTTTCCATCAAAATTTGGGGGTTTATCTTTTTAAACTTCTTTGATAATTTCATAATTGTTAAATTATGTCTATGTGTAGGATCATTCAATTCATTTTCTAGTGGATTAATATCTTTGGGATGATCTCCAGCTCCATTTTGTTTTTGATATTTTCCGACCTTACATGAAGTTCATAAAGTGTTTATTCCAAATAATTTATATTGTCTCTTTGTTTAGTTGCCAAGTTGATTATGGCCCCAATTCTTTCATTATTATTATTACTTATTATTGGTTACTAGTGTTTCCTATTGCCCAATAGGATACCTTCTTTGAGTACAAGTAGCATTAGCACACAATACTCTAGTTCTTGTCATTTAAGGTTTCTTGAAACCATATTTCTTAATTAATATTTGGTCATAAAACATGTCAGCAATGTGTATATCATTTTCTATTGATTAATTTCATTATTAATTTTTATTTTTTCATGAGTCATAGTAATCTCAAGGCGTACCTTCCAAACCCAATGCTCTAGTACCACACACAAACACACACTATTTGTACTAAAAAATTACCAAATTTTTTATTTATTATAAATTAACCAAAGATCTTATGTGTTCACTCATTTGTATACTTAAGCATGCTTCCATCCATATGGAATAGGCCTCCATACATATGAAATAAACATCTATTCATTTATGACAGGAATTCATCCATATGGGACATAAATTTCTCTATCCATCTAAGATTGACATATATCCATATAAGATAGGTACTGTAATGCCGCGCCATGCAACCCTAGAGGAAGTTGCAATTTACTACTCAAACATACTTTTTTTTTGTTTAAGTACAAATAACAAGAAAGATCACTATCCATTGCCAACAACCTCTAAGGTTACGAAACTGAGATTACTTAAAACCCAAACAAGAAACATGAATTGCAACATAACATTTAATTACCTACAGAATAAAAATCTCATACATTCCATACATGATAAAATTACGTCAAGGCATAAGAATTTCCACATGATTCCAATAATACACTTTACAATAAGATTACAACACTCATTCCCCAAATGAGTTAATTCCAATATACAAGGTTACAATTTACATCATCCACCTCGATACAAAGAGGGGTAATAAATTACAATAATAACTGAAAGAATTAAAGCAAGAAAGTAACAGGATCCCACGAGCTCTCCAATTGGAAGCCTCATCCACACGAGCAAAAAGACAACCCAATGGTTTAAGGTGCATGTTCCACCCAACCATGTGATACCCAAAGGCTCACCCCCTGTGCTAGGAGATAGTAACAAGGAATTCTAGACAAGACCATCCACCCCTAGAAATAGGCTAACTTACACTGACACAACCGAACACATGAACCAAACATCCATAAGGATAACACAAGTACAACTCCGACATCACTGACATAGGTCACATTGCTTCCAGAAATAAAACAGATCGAGTATGATACGAAGACCATACACATAAACCCAAATACCAACCGTTGTCATAGAAAGAGTGTCATCACACAGTTTGTCATGGGATCTCCTCTAGGAATCTTCCTAGGCTTTGGCCCCCACTATGAGTTGTCCTGGTGGCCTCTACCGAATCCCAGCACCCATGCTCACTCATGCGGAATCAAATACCTCTCATAAGGACAAGATAGATGACCTTTCCATTTTAGGCCTTCCCGTCTCATCCCAAGTCTATACAAGCCCTTGCATCCATGAGCGAGGCTCAATTATCTTAATTAATGTGAAGAACTACCTAACTTCTAAGTACATTAATTTAGTTATCACTTGATTAAACCACTTTTGAAGGTTTCCCAGTTTACCTCTTTGGGCTCTGGCCCCTAACAGAAGCCACTCTTCTACTTGACAACATACCAACACAAAATCAATCACCAAGGGAATCCCAAGGTGCATACAACAAAATAAACAATCACTCCAACTCTAGGAGGAAAATATAATGAAAACCCACTCCACACACTAGAGGCAACAAAAGTCAAAACCCTCTCCAAACACTGGAGGCAACAAAGGTCAAAACCCTCTCCAAACATTGGAGGCAACAAAGGTCAAAACCCTCTCCAAACACTGGAGGAAACAAAACACAAATACCACTCCTTCCACAGGAGACACAAACTATCCCCATTCGTGAAAACCAGATAAAACAACAAGATACAACTATATGCCCTACCCAAAGAAATACAACGGTTGACTACATATTACAACAACCCATACAATTAAATGAAAACCCCATCTGGAAGACGTACATAAACAAATCACTTTAACTACCCAACAACGACAATGAGAGAAAACACATAATGAAAAGACACTTCTGACAATTAAAGAACCTACTTTATGATTTCCTAAATCCAAACAACGCAAAGACATATTGCATGTAATCAATTAAACTAGGATTTACCAAATCCAAGCAAAGCAATAATACATCGTTGGCAAACATCCAAAGCAAGTAAAATTACTTCAAAATCAATTAATTCTCGCTATTAGACACCTTTCATTTAAATTCAATACTTGTCCTTTCAAATATATTAATTTAAAATAAAATCAATAACTTGATTATGAACACAATATTTTAAATTCTTCACTACCCAAATCATGAAAATAACTAATCTTATCGTACATGACCAATAAGAACTATAAATAATTAATAACTGCTTTCCTAAGAAAATTTCATTTCATTTAAAGCATATAACCAATTCTCATATTTAAATATTCACCTATTAACCCACATGCATATTATCAGTTTTCCTTCATTACCCAAAATGATCAAAATCAACTTGTAAATAAAATCATTTGATAAAAAAAAAAATCTATATTTTTTTTTATTTCAACTATGGTAATGAAATAATCACCTTAAAATAATTTGTATTTAAATACAAATATATAATTATTAATTAAACAAATTCATCTAAAATCAACATTTAAAATTCCAACTCCAATTATTTACTAATACTTAATATATACATTATATATATAATTTATGCATATTATATATACAATATATATATATTATATATTTAAATAATGATAAATTAAACCACCTTATTTAAATATTAATATAATATATATATACATATAATATATATATTATATACTATATATAATATTATATATAGTATATATATATATAGTATATATAGTATATATATTATATATAGTATATATATATATATTATATATATAGTATATATATATTATATTACATATATAATATATAAAAATTAATAAAATTTAAAATATTAAAAAAAAACCCACGCAATTAAAGGCTACGGGCCCCTCCCAAAAGGAGAGGCCAGGCTGCCACGCAGCCTCCCCCATATAGGTGTGCATTGTGTGGGCAGCGCTACTACCTCCACAGCGCCTCCCCATGGGGGCGACTATGGGGGCAAGCCCCCTCCACCATTACTCATAAATTTTATTTTATTTTTATTATTTTATTTGTTTTAAAAAGAAAACAATTCTATTTTATAAAGACCTCTCTACAGAAAAATAAATAGAAAATAAGCTTTGTTTTCTGGTAAAAATTTCAGAATAGAGCATATTTTTTTTATTTATTTTTGCAAGAAAAAGAGATCTGGGTAAAAAGAATCCCAACATGAATTCAATATATGAATATATATATATATATATCATATATATATATTAAAAAAAAATGTTGTTTAACACTGAAGTTGTGCAAATTCTTTTCTCCAAACAAAATACAGAGCAAACTAATTTGCAAGCACAATCTCCTAATTTCTAGTTCATAATAGAAATTCTTTTGTGCAACTTCTAATTTTATATGGTTTGAATTATTTTCTTTGTTTTCTTTCCCATGATTTCAACAAAAGTTTACAAATTTGAAACAAATTGACATGGGTTTTCCATTGAAACACAAATAGCATTTAGAAAATTTCCAACAAAATTGACATGGGTTTTCCATTGAAACACAAACAGCATTTAGAAATTTTCCAATAGCATAAACAAATTTAAAACTCTTTCAAAATGAAACAAAAATCAAAGAACCTTATTTTTTCTCCAAGATAGAAGGATTCAAATGGTGCTTCCAGATCTGTTTCCAACCCACCAAGAAATTCAATCTTCTTCCTCAAATCCAACAAAGCCATAGCAAAACTTCTTCCCCCAAATTGGAAAAATTCCCAATTATATGAAAATCCATTTCCTCAAATAGAACTTTCTCCAAAAAAATTTGTCAAAACCCTAAAATAAATATCTCATATATATTAAATATATTGCAATTTGGAGATATTTCCATTTTTTGAAATTTAAAACAAATTTACTTTTCTAAGAATGATATTTCAAAATTTCATAATTCCATTTAAAAAAAACCAAAAATCTCAAAGTTGCAAGAATATGTTTTATCCAAAAATTCAAAAAGTGAAATATAATCCACATTTCTATTTTTATTTTAAATTTAACTTAAATATCTAACATGATTTCCATTTTCATTATAAATTTAAATCTAAATATACAATAATGGCAAAATAACTATTTCATTTAATTTATGACCATTGGCCTAGTTAACCAATAAACTAAAAATGATTTTATTAATTAAACCAAAATAATCAATGAAATAAAATAATATTCAACATTGAAACTAGATATGTTAAATCATCACTTTAACCTTACCCACCATTTAATAGCCTTTAAAAATATGAAATGAAATAGTTAACCAAGGAGGAATGAACCAAATCAAAACCGCCAAACCCGACAACAAACTTATGACTAAGGTGACAACTTGGCACGGAAAACCTAGCTACTATCTCTCAATCGATAACCGTTGGTCAATGGACACGCTCAAACTTGTGAAATTAGGTGAAGTCGATGTCTTGTACCTGTCAACTTACGAACAAAGAGCATATCGAGCATGCATATATATGATATAATAACACACACCGTGAAGGGAAAAATCTCGGAATCGTAGGGCGCTCGCAAGCGAGTGATACAATCTCGTCCCCTCCACCAATACACTCATCATAGACTAACAGTTCCATCATAACAAATATCTCACGCAATAACATGTTACAATAACTAATCATCCTTACACCAATTTAAAACATGTCAAATAAAGCATCAGATAAGATACATCACATCACACCAATAAACTATTGCTCTATAATTATCGATCAAATCGCACACGCATGATACAACATCTCAATAACCAAAAAAATACATCAAAGCAGACAAGGACACACTATCCAGCCAGAACGCAAAATGGAGGGGTATTGCAGGTACATTGCTTTGGCTAGAGATTTTGACTCATTAAACCAAATGAATCTTGAGTCACTCATTAAGGACTACACTTCTTAGTGCAAGAGCACCAAAGTCGCCATCATTCAAGAGTGTATATATATGTAGGTATGTATGTATAAAAAATAAAAGGTCTTGAGTTCCACCTTAAAATTTGGCTTAAAGTTTGGAGAAGTCAAGAAAATTCATTTGAGATTCTTTCGAGTATATAGTGAATTTATTGTTATCTTTAGATTTAGTTAAAGGGTCTAACTAAGTGATTTAATTGAATGACTTATTTTATTTAAATGTTTAGTGGAAGCCGATATATCTAATTATTATAAATTCACCTCTATTTTTAAAAACCTACATATTGGGAATCTCCTTCATTTACCTAGATTGTATGCATGCTTGCATCCATGGGATCAAAGTGTAATATATATGTAATTCTATTTTCTAATCTATTTTTTATGTTGAATGTTAAGTGTGGGTATGCAACCCTTTCTAGAGCCCAATTTTCCTAGATAATTCCTCTTTGACTACTTCCCACTTAGGGAAGCATTAAGTCCAATAAGTATTTACTCACTTAGACTAATTTGTGTTTACTATTGTATTTTAAAATCATATTGCTAAGAGAATAAAACATTTCTTTGAAATTATAAAACTTTGGATTTCTTATTACTAAACTATTATTACTTTGTTACTTAGTAATAATTTTTCATTAGTTTATTTATCCAAGAAATATTTCACATTCACTTATATTTAAACTAACAAGATGACTATTATTACTCCCTAGTGATTTATAGAGACAATGCCATAAATGTCCTTATTTTAACTATGTTAGGCAATTGTAGTAGTTCAAATCTGGTGTCATTACTCATAAACATGAACCAAAGGTATTGTTTGATATCAAAGGTTACAAGGTTTTGGTTCTCATATTTTTCTTAAGTGTTTAAATAAATCTTGAAATGAAATATTCTAGAAAAATCTAACATCTACTATTGGATATAAAATTTCAAAAAACATAATAACTATTGAATGTTAATTATTAAGATAACTCATTGAATTGAAACAAGATTCAACTTTAGACAAATGCTAATCATATCACTAAAAAAATCATATATTTATCTTGATATAATACAAATTTTATTTGCAATAGATTTACAACTACAATGATCTAAAAATGAAGTAAAAGTAGAAAGAATTCATCATCAATCCTAAGGTGAACAAATTTTCAATCATTGTTTGAAAACCCAAGTATCTAGAAATAATACTTCAATAATCCAAATGTCATTCTTATCTATTGTCATTCATCTATTCTTGGATATTTTTGTATCTAATTTTCTTGCATTAATTTAATCAACATAAATTATTTATATATTGAAGAAGAGATTGATAGTTTTTGTTTTATTTGTAAAGACTTTGAAGTTTTCTTTTATAAAATAATTTACTCTTAGACTATCCAAGGTTTCCTTGAAAATATTAATGTTCATACATTATTATGAAGGTAAATAAGTGTTAGGGACTTTTCCTTATGGGTGAATATAAATCATTATTAGTTTTATTATTTTTTCAATAGCTTATGATTTGGGTTGCTTGTTAATTGGTAAAAATATGGGTAAGATTAGAGTTTGGGTTAACAACCAATATGATACCTTTGGTTCTTACCATGACTGAGTCTTATGGGGATTATGGTGGAGCATTGAGATACCATACTATTCATGGCCTTAAATCCTAAATATTCGAAGAACTTAAGACATGTAGAGTTTCTCTCTCTAATGGATATATGGTTCAAAGGAAGCTAGATTTTCCATCCTTGGGTGGGTGGTTTTCAATAGATTTCCAAACTTTTTCTTTATCCAAATATCATCCTCTTTTCTATTGCCACATTCGCCCATTCTCACTCCTTTCCCCTTTTCAGCCAGAATTCTTCTTCTTCCTTTCCATCTCTTGACCTTTCATCCTTCTCCACACCCCCACAATCTTCATTTCGTCTATTTTGCAAACTTGCAAAGTTATAACAAACTTCTTCCATTTCCTTCCCATATTTGGGCATTTTATTCCCCAATTGTGTTTCATATCCCTTACATCTTCCTTTCTTTCATAATTATTTTGCACTCCTCTAGACCTTTAAACCTTTTATAATTCTACCTCCACTTGCCTTCGTCGATTCTGTATTTTTTCTACATCAATTTCAATCCATCATCATAGAACTAAAAAAATTATTTCATCTTCCCTTCACCTTCTCAATTCACATCCTTCCACCTTTTCATGCATTCATTCTTATCCTTTCTTGCAATTTTTCAATGGACTTTTGGAATTACATACCAATTTTTTACCCTAACTTCCACTTTCAACCTCTAGTTTCATATCAAATTCTTGCAAAGTGTTCTCGACCATTTCTTCATCTATAGAGTTTAATTTATAGAGTTCAATTTAACTTCTAACCTTCCAATTGTTCATTGTAATTTCTTGTCCTAACCACTTGTTCCACATCGAATTCCCACAAAGATTTCCAATTGCTTAGCCACTCATTTCCTCTTGTCGTTTGGAGTTCCTTTGGACTTTGGGATGTTCCTACTTCTCGTTCTACATCCTTTCTTTACATTTTTGTGCATCCTTGACTCACTCCATTTTAGAGAAATCATGTATTAGCTAATAATTAATTAATCTTTAATTGATTATTAGGCTAATTTCTTCTCATTGACTTAAGCTAAACTTAGGTATCCTTTTTTATGTTAACTAGAGTGAGCTATTATTAGATCATTATGTCACATCAATAGGATGATGACACTTTTCATGATATAATCCCGTTATCATTTATGGTTTCTCCTATAAAGAACTCACCCTCATTGTATTATCTCTCAAGATCTCCATTGAAGACTCTTAAGGTTCATTTTGTAAGTTTTTCTTGTTGAGAATGTAACAAATCATTGTTTGCAACTCTATTGCATGGAAGGTGTGTTTGTTCATGGTTTGATCCTATATTTTATATTATTCATAATTCTAACATGGTATCAGACCGTGGATTCAAGGAACCCCTTCTTGACTTTTTAGGTTTATCTTCAACTAGGGTTACAAGAGAAAATCTAGAATCTTCATTGCCTTTTTTGTAATTTTAATATTTGGGAAATTTTTTGGTGCATTCTGGTGTGAAAAGGGCCTCACTATTGCATTCAGGAGGTCGATTTGACAAATTTTGACTATAAATTTTCCCCATTTTTCCATCAAGAGCTTTTGAGGCAATTTTTATTTTGGAGGTCATACAATCCCCCAAAAGTCATACCATATAGATTTTTAATAAAAAAATTTAAAAAAATTATTAGGGTGTGTTGCCACCTATGGAGTGGCACCCAAGAGGTGGCAACCATGGCAACCACCAACGACAATGGCTTGTTGCTAGGTTTTAACTGCCACCTCATCCCACTAAGTAACTGGATCTGCAAAGTCCCTGGTTGCATGGGCGACCAACACCCAACCTCCAGGGGCTAAAAACATTTGTTTTCCTTTTGTGTAAACTAATCAAAATTGAGAAAATATGATAAATTTTCGTTTGCATATCGAAATCGAGCAAATGAGATCATCAGGAAGCTAGTTCCGAGCACTATCCAATGGTGTTGATTTTTTTCTCATATTTTTTTGCTAGTACATGTTATCACCTGTCAAAGTCAAATGTTTTATTTTCACTCCCAAGCTCACAAATTTTGACCCATTTCTATATTTTTCACAATTACAATGGTGTTGGAAAGGTCTTTTAGAGCTCTTCACAGCTATCTATCCATGCAATTTTTTTGAATTTTTATCTAGGTAAATTTTATTCAATTTTTTATGTTTTCACACTATGGTGAATTACTTGGACATTTTAGCTCTTAGAAACTTCAAGTTTGCATGGGATGAACTGTTTTAGGTTATTCTACATTTATTTCTAGCATTTTGTCCTATTTGAGCATTTTGAGCTTCTTTTGCATTCACTTTCTCTTTTCTAGATGCACTAAGATAAAGTGTCATTGTTGTACTTTCTTTGGTGGATTTCACACATCTTATAAAGTGCCATGGTGGGTTGTGTAGGCCTTTTTTTTTCCATCATACCTCTGTTAAGTAGTGTTCCTTCCATGACAACATTGAATCCTAGTGATTCTTGCATCATGCATGTGTGCCTTGTTTGCACATCCTTTTTTAGTTGTAGGTACTTTCATGTGCATTTCAGATGTTCTTGGTTCTCCTACATGCACTTCTTGGTGACACATTGTTTCAGTGGACTTCAAGACTTTCATACCCATTTCTAATACTAGCCTCCAATCCCATAATAAAACCTCACATATCTCATTCTAACCTCTTGTCCTACATTGAAATTCAACATTTCCTCTTGTTCACCCCTATCACTCACCAAATCCTCCTAGAATACCATTAGTGACTAGATTTGACTCCAACAACTACTACAAATAATTTTCCTGCCTCAAAATATTACCCATTCCAAAGGTGAAAATTTTCTATTTTCAATGGTGAATGATGAAGAGGTCTAGTTCATTGTGAATTTGGTGGTTGAGTTCTAACTATTGGTTTCCTTCACATGATATATATATTGTTCATTTTATTGATTCCATTAGATTTAACTTGTCCTACATTCCATATTTTTCACCTCCAATCTAGCATTAAATTCTCATATTTCCTCTAGGTTAACTACCTCCCTCCACAACTTGAGATAGCATTATCAGTAACAACATAGATGTGATGAGATAGGGGAAGACTTTCATGCCTCTTGGTACTTATGGATCCATAAAAAACATGATTTATGTACCAAGTCATATGGTTTTTGATAGAAAGGGCATGGTTCTAGGGGCATGGGCATGTGGAGATGATGCAAGTAGGCATGGGTAGCATGTGCAATTGTAGAAAACCTTAGTTATTCCCCTAATATTTATTGATGGTGTTAAAATACATATATATAAGTAGGATTTAATCAGGAAAAATAGTATGAAAAAGGGTTTTCTACAAGAAAAAACAAAGAGAAAGAGTAAATGACCATTATAGCTTCCTTCTAACAAAAAATTTAGGGTGATTTTTGCATTATAATTTTTTGGCTTTTCTCCCAAAGAGCATGATAATACATTTCAATCCTAAAGGAATGTTTCACTATGCAAATTTGGCATATTTAAATTTCCCCATGAAAATTGTATGTATTTTTTATGATTTTATTGATCTTCCTAATCACATTTGCTAATTTGAGTGTTAATTTTGACTAGTTTGTCACCTAGAAAGAAATAAAAGTACTTGTAAATATTTTGTAAGGCATCCTATCAAAATTAAAAAAGAATTATATAGGTTTATTCATGGATAACTATGTTATGTACAATTGAGTTTTTTGCAACTCCATCTACTACTTGTTTGCATCATAAATCCTAGCTTATGTGTGGAATTGAGAGGTATAGTCCTTATAGTTACCTTCATTAAAGTATCATAGAATGTAATTTGATCAATGTTACTCTTTGGTTTATGAAACTTAAAACTCTCCTACCATTGCTAGTTAAAAGCACAAGTTTACTTTGTGCTCAATCTCCCATCTCACCAACACATTCAAAACAACTAAATTTGATCTTCCTATTATTTTTTGTTAATTTTGTTATCTTTACTTCCATCTATATATATGTGCAATAATATTAGGGGTTGTCAAATTAAAATCTTCAAACTCTTTACATGGTTGTCCATTTATTTTATGAAGGTGCAAAACCCTTGTATTGTCAAAACAACATATAAGCACTTAGTGATAGATAAATAGGAGTGTTCTATGGAATGGGTATCATTTGTTTTGAAGGTTTATTTGTATTCCCTATAGTTATTATTTAATATAGCATCTTAGGGAATACACCCCTTGGCCTAGCAAAGCCTAAAGCTAAAGAAATCATTACCCATTGTAGCAAATTGTTCCATCATTGTCCATGCCCAATAATAAGTTAAAGGTCATTTTCCCTATTTTTAACACCCCTAGTTGTACTCATAAACGATCTAGCTTTAGGGATGTGAGAATCTACAGCATTGAGCACCAAGAAAAAAATTGTAAAAAATGTATCACTAGAATTACTTATATCAAATATGTTATAAAGTAATTTTTTTAGTGTTTAGTTGGATTTTGGTATTCTCCTTTGGTTGATCATGTATTACTGCATAAGAAATGATCATCGCAGTCCTATATCCTACATGAGGTGAATAAATTTGGAAGATATTTCAAGACATGTGAATTTGATCTCTAATTTATTGTGGTTCTTAATAATAATTTTGTTGATGGAACCTTCCACATTGAGATTTGAGTCTTTCCTTGTCATGTGGAAGTCTATTTTATTCCTACTTAGGAGTCTCCAAAGTCATTTTTTTAAAATAACAATGTAACATATTGGCAAGCATTTGTGTTGATGCTTTGATTTTTAACCTTTATATCCTATTTTGATGAATTTTAAGTCATAGACTATAGTAACATTGTGCTCTTGAAGACCTATTTTTTGTTTATAATGGTTACTATGAAATTATGATGACCCTAGACTCATAATGTAGATGCTAGTGGTTGTTGACTATAGGGTCATCATGTATAATCTATGTGGTCATTGCAAGATTGATACATTGTAACCTTTAATTTATAATCTTGAATCATAGTAACAATTATATTTAGAAAATATTTATAGATGGAATTCTTGTATAAGGTATTGTGGTTAAGTTTCTTACTAATAGAGGAAACTCGGTGTACTTACTACTAAGATCATTTGTGGTTTGTAACTCTGCACTTAATAGGGGATACTATTGTAGAATGGAAATAGTTATGTGTAAGAAATTATTGTAGCCTAATAAACTTGTACATTGTAACATGACTATAGTTTCATATCCACTTTTCAATGGTATTGTCAAATGAAAATAAGTCAAATATAGAACAATTGGTTGTAACATATCCATAATTGTTAAGATTTGAACTATAATGTTAAGTAAACTTTGTATATGATGACCTATTGTTACTATAGTTGGTAACATGTCAAGGAAACAAATTTTTAGTCTATATTACTAAGTTTTGCTCATAATATGGCATTTTTCAATTTTCAAACTATATAAGATTGTGATGAATGGAAAGGGGGGATGCCAAAGTCTGTAATCGAGAGAGCTTTGAAGGGGAAAAGGAAAATCTCAAAATATAGAGAAAAGGAAGGAACAAAGCTAAGAAAAAGAAAAGAAGGCTCAAGAAAAGAGTAAATCGGTTTTACAATGGAAGCGCGAAGAGAGCCAAGATGGATCCATGGAGAAAGGAAGTGATCAAAGGAAAATCTGTTGCAAAAATTTGTTTCGATTACTTTCTCTAAAGATATGTTAGATCCTAAAATACAAGATCTTCATAGTAGGGATTTAATATGTAAGTTTTGGAAACTCTCTCTTGATTTAGATAAACTAAAAGATTTTCCTTTTGAAGAATGGGGAGGGGTTAGTAAAGTTTTCTATCTTGATAGAGAAAGGGGAATTTTTATTGTAATATTTCATGAAAAATCCCATAGAGATGCTATATATAAATTCAAATCATGGGTCTATCAAGGATTTAGGTTATTTTTGCAACCATGGATTCCAAATTTTAAGCCAAAAAAATTGGAGATTAAGTTTGTACCATTTTGGATTTAGATGAAGGATCTTACTCTAGAATATAGGGAACTGGGATTGAAAGAAATAATGACTAATTGTATAGGGATCTTTCTTAGGCATGATTACTCTTTTTTCAAAAACCCTACCAAACCAATTAGGGTTTGTGTCTTGCTAGATGCTACAAAGGATATTCCAGACCAGATCCATTTAATATCAAAATATGGTAAATGGATCCAAAATGTTACAATGGAAACACCAGAGAACACATGCATTAAGTGTCATGATCTTGGGAATTCTAGTAATTTTTGTCAAGTAGAGGAGATCCTCTTTTCTTCATTGAAGCACAAGTTGGTAGAGAGCAATGGCAAGGATAAGAAAAGTCAGGTTGATTCATCCTCTAAAGAAGTAAAATTAGAAAAAAAATGTCATTCTGAAGTCGCAAGAATCATTGGTACATTCACCTCATCAAGGAAAGGTTTCCACTCTTCTAATTGTTCATAATGTGTTTGGAAGAAAACAACCTGTATGTTCACTATGATTAACAATAAATGAAATAATGAAGTGAACATCATGTTTTCTTTGGGGAAACAATATGGAAAATGCTTCACATTTGTATGATCCTCCTCTTCTCAGCACATCACTTCATCAAGTTGAAGAAATAGTTAAAAAACTGATGTTTAATGAACAACCCATAAGTATGTCTCAATGTGTTTTGGAGAGAACTTTAGGTTTTTCTATGCCAGATCAAGGTTGTAGATGTTAATCAATGGTTGTAAAAAGACCAAGTATTGACACTTCTGGAAGATATTTGGTTAATGGAGTGAAGCAGTTGGATGAGCCTAATGTTTTGGAAGGATTTGTTAAGAAAATCCTCTTTTCAGTAGGATCTGATCTATTTGATGAGATTGGAGATGAGGTATTAAATGAAGAATATTTTTCTTCATATCAGAAAATGGGGGAAGTGGAGAGGCTAGTAGAACCTACTGATTCAAGCAAGTTAGGGAAGAATCTTTTGTACATTCTTAGAGGTTATTTATGAATGTGGCTACAATAGTAGACAATTGAGGGTATTGTAGAACAAGAGGATAATGAGGATGTACAAAAATTTGAAATGCATTGCCCAAAAGATGCAGGCATCATGGGATTGGGCAATGCAAATGACAACAAGAGTTTCGATGGTTTTGATTATTCACAAACTTTGTCAATTTCACAAACTCCAAGTAGTAAACCTGGGACATTGAAGTCTCCAAGAAAGAGAGGAAGGAAATTGCATGTTACCAAAATGAAAGAAGAAATAGTTGCTTGAGTGCAAACCACTCTAGATAGTAAATTTTTACTATCTACAAACAAGCGTCTAAGGAGATCATGTTGCTTTCCTCGATACCAATGAAGATAATATCTTGGAATGCCAGGGGAATCAATGCACCTAACAAGAAAGCTCAAATCAAGAAACAAATAGATGCTTGTGGAGTTGATGTCCTATTGTTGCAAGAAACCAAAACTTCAGAATTAGTATATGAATCAACTATTCAAAAATGGAAAAATTGGAAGTCTGCATATTCCCCTCCATAGGGTGCTTCAGGGGGTCTTATTATCATGTGGAATCCCAAATTAGTAGTGTAAGATAGGGGGACCGACCACATCAAGGCTCCAAGTCACGAAGAGTCGAGAGTGGAGGGCTGCCCTAACTTACCTCAAGATAAGTGAGTGTTTTAGGTCAAGGATAGAGAATGAAGAGCACTCTCAAGTGCTTCTATCACTCTACTAACTCGAGAGGTTGAAGAGGGCTAAACAATCAAATTTTTGAAACCTGAACCATACCTAAAGTAGCTCTCTACTCGAGGCTAGCAACATAGGTCAGGGATGATAACGTGGTGTGCTAGCATCTCTCTGGGGTGCTGGAATTTGTACGATCATAAAGCAAGAGTATAGTGAAAATACTAGAAATATATTAACGGTTTAGCAAACAGAGTTTAAAGTACTTATACATAATAGTAAATATCATAATGAACTAGATAACTAAAAAGATGACGAAGATAAAAGTGATGAAGCTTAACTCACTACGAGTTTGATTCGCCAGCAAGCTCCACACGTACACATACCTACACATATCCAAGAGAGGAAAAATGTTGGGGTTGTATAGGGGTTTGCCTCAGTCAAACCCCCACTTTGGTGTTTCCACCTCCATTGATAGCTAGGAAAGCCATGAGATAGAAAATATAATAAAGAAAATAGTAGGAAAGAGTATTGAACAATCACAACAACATTATGCTATGTAAATCAAGAAAAAATATCACCTTCTCAATCGAGGTGCCCTTAAGCATGTAGAGGTGGATGTAGGCTTGGTAAGGTCTATGCTATTGTAACAACAAAGAAGCAGTCCTTTGGGACACCAAGTTACAACTCCAATGGTGGCAAGAAGTGCAACAAGATGTGAAGATGTGTTGAATTGCTCAAGAAGTGCTCAAAAGATCAAACTGGTGTGTAGAATTGTTCAAGAGATTGTAGAAGATGGAATGAATATGATATGGATGCATTTGAAGATCAAAATGGGAGGGAAAGAGTCATTCGCAGGTTAGCTAGTTGACACAGAGGTATTATGCTTAATTCCCAATGGGGAATGTAACATCCCTATGGATTCCATAGGAAAGAATCTATCAGGGATGGCAATGCGTTGCACAGACTTCTGTGCATCGCGCACACATCATCGATATAAATTCCCCCACTGACACAAAGGGAAAGTGCCAAGTGAATGGAAAGAAGGTAGGTGATGTGGAATTTCTTAGTCAGGTTTTATTTTCTAAGGTGGAAGGGTGTAAAAAGGGAATTCACAAGAGGGGTGCAAATTCACTCCTATACATTTTTCTCTCACTTTAACGAGCACGAGTGTCAATGACTGTTCAGTAAAGTAGATTGAAGAGTTTACAAATGTATACCTAAACCGTCGAGGAAGCAAACCAAAGTCTAGAGAGCTCAAAAGTACAGGGTAGGCAAATAACTCCACAGGTACTCTCTCCTAAGGAGGTTCGAACAAAGGACTCTATAGATCCTCAGAACTACAGAGTTGAACAAAGTACACCAAAGGCCCATAGACCAACAATGGAAAAATCTCATTGGATGCAAGTGCTTCACAATGAAGGCGCCCCCAGGTACTCTCTCCTGAGGAAGCTTGATGTAGGGGATTTCATAGAGTCAGAATGGAAAGCAGCTTCACAGGTTCACCTACAAAGCAACATGTTAATCCGCAGATAAAACATGTTAGAAAACAAAAAGCAGCCATGTAGGCAGACAAGCAGACAGTCATGCAAACAGTCAAAAATTGAAGGATGAGCTTTCAAATGGGTCCCTCAGGAACCCTTCAAAATAAAATGGGTCCACTCAAGGGACACTCAGTTTGAAAGTGTAGGCATATTTTTCCTAAATCAATTCAACATCAAGGAATCCTTTCGAAAGATGTTCATTTCATTAAGGAATTTGAAAGGAAGAAAATTACCCCTAGCGATGGGAAGTTCAAGGCTTCTCCCATAGGAAAAGTTTCTCCCACCTCAGAGGAAAGTTCTTCAAGTTCTTTCTTTACAAACCAATGACAAAGGAAACACGTTCCGCAAGGGGTCCTTGTTGAGAATGCAATTTTTGAAAAATGTTTTAAAAAATATTTTTGAGAAAAGATTTGTTGGCCACCGAATACGTTTTCTGAAAATCAAAGTGACATGATAACCCCCCTTAGGATGGTGTGTGTTGAACACAAGGCACATGACATTCTAAGGAGAGAAAAGTAAGAATGAAAAAGTGATGGTTGGCCCACAGAACATAGTGAGATGTAACCGTGGTAATGTTGTCACACATGTGAGGGACAACACATGAGCACCACAACATCACGAAGCAAGCATGAAAGATAAAAGAGTGAAAGGAGACAGTAATATCACAAACAAGGGACATAGGGGTGATTTGATATTTTGGAGTTATAGCTGCTCATAAATATATATAAGTATAATAATACTATATAGATGATATGTCATTAGCCCCTACTATATCAGCCCATATGAAGAACGCATGAGAAGACAAAATAAAAATAAAAAATTGGGTCAACAAGGAAGGGAAGCCTAAATTCCCCCAACACTTTGCATTGTCCCTAATTGTCATAAATTAATACACACAATAAAGGAAGAATGATGTAACAAATAGAGAAAGTTTTATGACACAAAAACACTCTTGTATCCAAGCACCTACAAGGGTGACAAGAGTCATCCAGGAACACATAACGCAAGCATGGGGAAGACAAACACACACACAATCTACTCTACAAATGAAGAAGAGGAACCCCCTAGTCCTCATCAAACAAGAGGTCATTGGCCTCCCAATCTAGATCATTGTATAGGGAAGGCAGACGAGCCTACAAGGGCAGAATATCAAGGGGGGAACCCTCCAACCCCCCCGCAACAAGAGCTAAGGAAGGAGACCCTTTTGGGTCTCCTCTACTCAATTCATGTGGGGTGAAGGTCAACAATTTCACAAAGATCATTGAAAGGGTTGGGACCTCGTCCAAAGAATTAAATATGCACTTCATAGGAGTGTAATTTTTTAACTCATCAAATGAGGTAGGTAGTGCTCTGAGTTCACTACTAGGCTCATCGAGAGACTTAGGAGCAGTGACAAACTTCAGGGACGTCGGAACTTCCTTCGTCACTAGGATGACACATGCAAGGGTGGAAGTCAGATGAGCTTGAAAGGGTGGAATATCAAGGGGGGAACCCTCTGACCCCCTGCAACAAGAGAAAAGGAAGGAGACCCTTCGGGGTCTCGTCTGCTTAGTTCCTGTGGGGTGAAGGTTAGTGATTTCGCAAATATCGTTGAAAGGGTTGGGACTGTTAGTTCTCAAAAATGCTAGTTGAAAAACCTCAAGAGGTTGCCAAGCTCTTGGTACATTTCAGGCTAATGAACAAGGCCAAACAATGTATTTGAACCTTCTTCTCTTCAAGATTTTCCAGAACTAGGTGAGTATACCTATGTTAATGAAGCAGACTTAAACTATTTGTTTCCTACTTGAGCAATCTATCCACAATGGCAATTGGGAGTGGAGAGATGCAAACCTAATTTGGTATAAATTGTATAAGCAATATCAAGGTGAAGTTTATGAATATGTTCAATTAAAAGATGTGAGGTTTTGAAAATAAATATGATAAAACTAAATGATGAAATGGGTAAGACTAGTGCCTTGTTGGGTATATGGAGTCAAATGAAAGTCAAAGATAAGTGGCTTGTATTTGGTAGTAACTCTAACTATTTGGCACACTAATATTGGTTTATAACTTGTATAAACGTGCAAGCAAGTGATTGAAAAACTCTACTTTCTTATCCAACTAACATAACCAAGTTACCTATAATTTATCAAACGGATTTTAATCTTTGCTTGAAAGAGCTAATTGAATAAATTATGCAGGAACATAGATAACACCAAATTGGAGACAAGTTGGCAATCCTAATTATATGGTTCTTCTTATTGATCCAAATAACACTTCCAAATTACTGTGATTGACTAGAAGGATTTTAATTCCTTTGGGGAAACCAATTAATCATATCACACAAGTACAAAAAATGTGCACTGATAAATTGAATATATGCTTGATATACCAATTTAAATAATAAAGAAGCACTAAAATGGAGACAACCAGATAATTGAATAACTTCAACAAACAATTGATACCAAGATAACGCCACAAAATTAGAGAACTTTCGTTAACTTCTTCAAAATACTTCTTGCAACATAGTCTTTCAGAGTATAAGCATCATAGAACTTGTATGCTATCCATCAATTATCCCTATTCTACTACTATCTTCTCCTATATCTTTCTTATGGTCTTGGTCTCTCATATATATATGAGAAGAAACAAGCTTCAGACCAAAAGACACGACTTTTGATAACAAAATAGGATTTGAAACTAATCATAACATAAGAAAATAATATAATCATAAATGTGTGTGCCAATCCGTTAATCTCTAAGTAAAATCCCATGATCATCTAAGACCTGTTCAAAGCTTTTACTGTATGATATTTCCTCTCCATGATGTACATAATCAATCTTCTTCAGAGCCAAGTATTTTTCTTGCCACTTATTAATTGTCAGGTCGCTTGGCCATTTGAACTCCTATGCCGCTGCGAAGTTTGTAAGGTGACTCTTCCATCTGTTATCTAGGAGGTTTCTAACATCCACCACAAACTTTGTATATCCACTATCCAACATGATAATCCCATTGAGTAAAGCATGGAACTTGTTGAGATTAATCTCCCCATCATCCTACATTTGTGCCAAGCATTTAGGAATCATCTGATCAAATTCTTCTCTCCATTCATCTATACCTTTTAACTAATTGTCATCCTTGAGGATTGATGGGTTGAAGATCAAATGTACTCCTCCTACTTTCCACTTTCTTCCTTATATCCACCAAATACTTATACTCATCAATCACACCTTTTACCATTTCTTGTGTAGGTTTGAGCCTTGATGGGGCATCTGGATCCCTATCTGTAACTTTGCATAAAGTGGTCAGTATGTGGAAGGTGGGTTGCCATCTCTTAATTTGGAGCTCTTCAAGGATAGGGGAGTTAGTATTTATTTGTTCCAAATCTTTAATCAGATTGTTGAAGTTTTCATGTACTCCATTTATCTTCTCCTTTAATATCCCAACTGTATGCTCTAATATCCTCCTTAGAGTCTCTATGATATGATGATTGACATCCTCCATGTTATGCTTCTTCAGCTTATCAATTTCATCTCTCATTTGTTGTATTCATGGATCTTCTGCTTGGACAGGTGGGTGATAGATAATTAATTCATCTCCTCTAACTGTGGTGGGTTGTTGCAACTATTGTTTTAGCTTCACATTTTTAATAAACAACTTATTCACCTCATCATTTAATACTTTCAATCTCTTCTCATATCCATTAATCTTCTTCTCCATATTTTCTACTACATCCTCGGTGAACATTGTAGAATGCCTGGTCATAGTGGCAGCTTCTATGGGAGTTGTGTCTCTTATTGTTCTGACCATAGCTAACCCCCTTAATTCTTGTACTACATCCAAGAGTCGAGGCTTCCTTGTGTTTTTTTGTTTTTTCCATAGAGCAAGTGTTTGGGTGGTAGGGTTATACCCTATTCCTGAGACACCCTCTTCTGAATCAAATTTTGCTACTAAAATGGGGTATTCATGTGCTCTGATATGATCTAGAAGAAACATTTTAGACAACTCCATCCCTAGTATAATTAGCATATCACTTTTCAATACAATTTCTCTCGCCTCCTGGGGGGTGATATTAATGTTATTAACACTTAATTTTGCAAATGTTTGAGCGTGGATCTCAACTTGCTTCGACTCATCAGCTCCAATAAGATTGATTTTCAACCTTTCATCAAATTGTTTCATTTTCATTTTAATCCAAAAATCCTTAAACTCATTGGTGTGGATAAAATTATCATCTTCCATGAATCTTAGAGAGGCCACTACCCTCTCATCTTCTTGAATTTCATCAGCACCTTCCTTTGAAATCCTGATCTTATGATCATGAGGCTTTTGACTTCTTTGTTGTTCTGCTATCTCCTTTATTTCAGTCAGAGCTAGGACTGCTTCTTCTTCTTCATCATCACTTGAGTCATATCCAACCAATGGCTCAAACTTCTATCTTTTAGCCTGTGGTTCTTGAGTAGGAGATGGAGGGGATGGATGTATAGGTGATGGGGGTGGTGTCTGTGATGTGGATGCTTCATGTGGTGGTTGGTGAGGTGTGGGAAGTGGGATCAACCCCTCATCTTGGGCCATTTTGTACAATTCATCAAACTTATTAAGGATCATCTGCATCCTTTTCAGAAGGTTGGGCTCATCTGCAAAAAACCCTTTGAAACTTTTATCCTTCTCTTTTTTGATTCTCCCACATCATCATTAGTATCCACATTTTTCTGATCTGCATTACATCAGCAAAATACACCATATTTCTTATGACATCCTCCTCAGGTTCAAACTCATGTGAGATGGCCTTCTTTGTCAACAAGGTTCTTCTGATCATGTTGATATGACCCTCTGGGTCACACACTTTCTCTTTTCCAGATTTGAGAGAATAGTTAACCTAAACCTCTGCAATTCCTCTAGCATATCAGACCCAATGGCTAACTCTTCAAACATAGTCAAATCAGACAAAAATGTACCTTTATTTTGTTTTCTCATTAGATCATGCTCCATCCAAAGCATTTTCCACATAAACTCCAGAAAACATACCCTTGCAAGTGCAAACTTAGGAAAAATATGTGGTGCTTGGTCGCATCCATATACTTTGATAATTGTGTATTGAGGCATAAAAAACCAGTCAGCA